>CM053784.1:475143907-475311407 GCA_028749045.1 Cupressus sempervirens
ATCCATATAGAATCTTGATCAAGACTTCCTTGCCATTAAACCAAATACTTCCTGTATGCATTTTTCCTAGTTTGTTTGATGACCTTGGTGTCCAAGATCTTGTCAAGTTTTCTTGGTTCATGGGCTGGTATCCTTGCAACATATTCTTCTACTTCTTCAAGCTACACTTCTAAACCTACATTCACATCACTTTTATATGGGGTTAGATAAAAAATATTAAATATCAGAGAGATACCAAGGTGTGAGGGAAATTCTATCTCATAAGCATTCATTCCATGCTTCTTCAATATTTGACAAGGTTCTACTTTCTTCATGAGTAGTTTGGCATGCTTGCCCTTTGGTAACCTCTCCTTCTTCAAGTATGCCCAAACCAAGTCTCCAACCTACAACTAAACATCTCTTCTATGTTTTTCCTTAGCCTACTTATACTTCTTTGCACTCTTCTCAAGTTCCAACCTTATCGAGTCATGAATCTCCTTCACGGTTTCTGCAAACTCCTATCCATGAGCATTGACTGGAGTGTTAGAAGGAAGTTCCCTGAGTTCTAGGATACATCTTGAATTTTTCCCATACACTATTTGAAAATAGCTCTTGCCTATGCTTCTGGTGATAGAGACTTTCAATGCAAACTCTGCTTGTGGTAGGACTGACTCCCACTTTTCTCCATACTTCTTTATCAAGCATCTAAGTAGGTTTCTAAGAGACTTGTTAACCACTTGGACCTTTGATAGATTGTACATGTTTCCACAATCTTCCTCACTTCAATCTAAAGTTTTGGCCAATATAGAACCTTCTCACCTATTCCACGGTCTTTTCCAATCCAAAATGTCCCCCCATGTTTCCTGCATGCTTTTTTCTAATGACATTCTCCCTCATAGAACATTGTGGAATACAAAGTTGATGCCCCTTGAAAAATAGCCCATTTTGAACCAAGTAGTCAACATATTCAATGTCATAAGCCTCAGAGAATTCAAAGTACAACTTATAGATGTCTTTAAAGTCATTATCATCTTTATACATGCCTTTCATGGAATTTATCCCTACACTTTGGATTTGGATTTCTTGCAAAATTAGATTCCTTCTACTTAGTGCATCTGCCACCTTATTGGCAACTCCCTTCTTGTGTTTTTTTATAAAAAGGTGTAGGCTTGAATGGATTCTACCCATTTCATGTGTCTGTGGCTTAGTTTCTCCTAGCTATTAAAGAAACTTAAGGCCTGATTGTCTGTGAAAACAAATAATTCTTTTGGAAGGAGGTAGTGCCTCCATTTATTCAATGACTATAATAAGGCATATAGTTCCAAGTCATAAAAGGATTATTTCCTCTTGGATTCATTTAGTTTCTCACTAACAAAGGCTATTGGCCTCCCTTCTTGACTCAAGAAAACCCCTATAGCCAAGTTAGAAGCATCACATTCAATAGTAAAGATTTTATGAAAATCAAGGAACACTAGGATAGGTTTCTCCATTACCTTCTTCTTTAGTATTTGGAAGGCTTCCTCTGAATCCTTGTTCCACACAAACTTGCACTTCTACTCACCTTTGATTGTCTCAAGGATAGGAGTACATATTTGATTGAAACCTCTGATGAACCTTCTATAGAAAAAAGAAAGCCCATGAAATCTTCTAACTTCAGTCATGGTCCTAGGGGAAGGCCAACTCAAGATGGCTTTCACCTTCTCAGGATCTATTTTTATGTTACCTTTAGAGATCACAAATCCCAAATAAACAATTTCTCCCTACATAAAAAGACACTTGTCTAAGTTTATAAAAAGATTTTCTTCATGCAATCTCTTCAACACCAAGTTAAGATGTTCTATATGTTCCTCCTTACTCCTACTAAAAATAAGGATGTCATTAAGGTATACTATGAAAAAATTTCCAAGGAATGGATTTAGCACATCATTCATTAATCTCATGAATGTGCTTGGAGCATTAGAAAGGACAAAAGGTATCACTCTCCATTCATACAAGCCTTCATTAGTTTTAAAGGTAGCCTTCCATTCATCACCATCCCTAATCCTTATTTGGTGATAACTACTTTTTAGGTCTATCCTAGGATAGTACACTTCTCCCCCTAGTTGGTCCAATAGGTCTTATGCCTTAGTCATAAGGAATCTATACCTAATTGTGATTCTATTTATTTCTCTAGAATCAGTGTATAATCTCCATGTGCCTTCTTTCTTGGGTGCCAACAAGGCAGGTACTGCACAAGGACTGAGGCTCTTTGAGATCAATCCTTTATCTAGGAGTTCTTGTATCTATCTTTCCATCTCCTAATTTTTCTCTGTGGTTAACTTATATGCTTCTTTGTTGGGCAATGTTTCTCCTAGGATTAGATCTATGTTATGACTTATATCTTTGATTGGGGGCAACTCACTTGGCAATTCTTTGGTGATAATGTCCTAATATTGGTTGAATGGGTCTGTAACCTCCTTAGGACCCACATGTCTTGAGGGATTCACTTCCTTCACAACCTTCTTAGGTTTTTCATCCTTAGGCAAAATGATTAGAGCATAGCATGGAGCCTTTTCCTATTTCATAACTTTTAGAAATTCTTTTCCATCTAAAAATAATTTTTTTGAATCTTTCTTCTCTTATGTAGAATCTGGTAAAGGAGAGTTACCTTTTCACCTCTTTGGTTGATGGTGTATGTGTCTTAACTCACCATCATGGTGTGCCTCCACATCATATTGCCATAGTCTCCCTAATAGTAAATGACAAGCATCCATTGGTACAATATCACAGAGAACTTTGTCCTTGTACTTTCCAACCTAGAATTCTACCCAAGCTTGCTCCTCTATGATGGTTTGCTACTTATTTGTTAGCCAAGAAACCTTATAATGGTTTGGATGTGGCACCATCCTCAATTTGATCTTCTTTACTACCTCCTTAGATACTAAGTTATCAATAGATCCACTATTAATTAGCATCCTACAAAATTTTTCCCCACATTTGCATGTGGTTTTGAAAAAATTCTTCCTTTAAGGTGGTTCATGGGTGCTTGGTGCATTCAAAAGTGTCCTTCCCATCATAAGGGATTCCCCCTTCTTAGGTGCTACATAAGATCCTTGGTTTTCCTCTTCTTGATTGTCCTCTTTCCTGACTAGATTTGCTCTCCTATCAGTCTAATTCTTTGCCTTTTTAGGACACTTAGATGCCAAGTGCCTTGGTTGGTTCCATCTGTAGCATCTTGGAGGTCCTGATGATCTTGCTCTAAATCTTCCCCTTGAGTCTCATTTTCTTCCCCTATGGGATCCTCTAGCATTGTTCTCACTAAAGGAATTATCCTAATTGGTCTCACCATACTCTCTAGGAGTTTGTCCTTACCCACCACTTGTTCCTCTTCCTCTATTACAAACTCTCTTAGATTTCTTCCTTTCCCTCCTTGGTCTTGTTTCCTCTTAAGCTTTTCCTCCACCTTCAATACAATTTGAAAGCATTTTTGGACTATGTTAGAAGAACATAGACTCCTTTCATCTTGGATATCATCCTCAACCCTTGCATATACTTAGCAAGTTTGACACACTCTGGTTCCACCAATTTGGACTTCATAGTGAGTTTGTGGAACTCTTTAGTGTAACTAGAGACAACCATCTTCTTTTGTCTCAAACTTAGACTCTTTTTGTGAAGTAGAATCTCATAGTCCTTAGGCACAAAGGCTTCCTTTATCAAGGTCACCATATTCTTTCATGTGTTGATCTGGTTTTTATCCATCTTCACCCTTTCTGCTTGAGTGAAATTCCACCAATTTAAGGCAGACCCCTTCAACTTTGATTTTGCTATTTTTCCCTTTTGATGCTTTGGTATTTACTCACAATCAAAGAAATCTGAGTGCATCAATCCAATCCATTACTTCTTCTTGATCCATCTTCCCATTGTAGATATGAAGATCAATTTTAGTGTCCATGGTCCTTCTCTCCATGGATTTTAAAGTCTTAAGAAACAACCTCTGTTATGCTGGGATCTCTTCTTCTTCCTTTTACCAAGGGGTTTCTTCATCACTCCCCTCCTTCTCATTCTCACAGTTACCACTAAATCCTTTCTTGACTTGTTATTTTAATTTTTCCATCTATCTCTTCATTTTCTTTCTATCATGATCATGCTCTTTCACCACCCTCACTAGTTCAACATTTGTCATTCTGTTAGGAATTTCATTTTCATTTTATTCTCCACCATTTGACATGGTTGCAACATTTCTTTCTCCAAAGATCTACTAAGTTGCTTTGGTACCACTTGGAGAAGAGTCACATTCTATATACCAAGGTGCATCCCTTGTAGGTGCACAAATGCTTCAGAACCATACAATATAGGAGTCCACTATGTGATTCCCAATACCCACTCTCCTTAGACTAGATAAAATTCAAAGTCTAAGACACCTCCATGAGGCCTACCAAGAAACAAAATATAAGCCAAATTTTTTAGGGATGAAATAGGGCTTCTTCTAACCCTTATATGTAGTTTCAAAATGTTTTCATACACAAGTCCCCCCAATATGTACTTCAGAAATCAACTTACTCACCTAAAACTCCAAATAGGGCTATAAGGAGAAACTAAGGATTTATGAAGGAAACCTTCTTGGAATTCCAACATAAAAATTATTAAACATATTCAAACACTCCAATCCTTAAATCAACAACCCGTACTGTAATGCCCCGCTTGGAGATCCTTGGAAACAAGGATGAAATACAAGCCAAGAATTTTTTTTTTACAAGTATGAATGCACATGACAACATCATACAGGGATCACAATGATCACAATGGAAGACTTCACCACAATCCCAGCAACCAACGAATCTCCAAATGCCACTACCAAACTGACACACACAAAAAAAGCCAACAATGACAACGCACATGATGAGGGCTCAAGAAATGACCACTCATCAACAAAACACCAAGTTAGGGTAAATGCAAAATCTTGAAATTTGACTAAGCCTGAAATCTTGAAACCCTAAAAATTGGCTAAGTCTAGATTTTTGAAGCCCTAGAATTTCTTAGAATCCTTAACTTGTTTTCGAGAGGTCTAAAACCTATCTCAAAAGATTCTTCGCATATATTAAAATATATCTTAAGTATAAGTTGACATCAACTTATACTTAAACGATATATTTTAAACCCCTAGGAAATCTATTTTGAACTAGGAAGGTGTAAAAACCAAAAGGGTGTCCAAAACCAACTTTCGAACTTTCATCCGACAAGCCTAGATAGCCCCTATTTCTTGTACGAGAAAGAAAATTGGTCTTGAGTCTCACGCGAGATCTTTCACCACTGCATGCAAGAAAGTGTGCAACTTCGTGCGAGGACTACTGACCATTGCGCAAGGGCTTTCACTCTTTGTGTGAGGATTCCCTGCGCATTGCACAAAGATTTACATTCTTGTGCAAAGAAGTGTATTCTCTTGTGCGAGAAAATACATTCTTGGGTGAGGAACTACCTTTCCACTCGAGAAAAAAAATTAGCATGACAACAAAACAAAAATGAAAAGCTAAAAAATAAAGAAACTTCCACATCGGGGAGTATCGGATCCACGTAAATCGAGGAATGAAGACTCGAGAGCATTAACAACAAGGAAAGAGGAACATCTATCCATCTAAACCATAATAGCAAGGAACATACTGAAATAAACATCGTAGTAAACAGAAATACCAGAAGAAACTAAACAACCAAATCAAGTGTGCAGTTCCTCCCATCCGTCAATAGCATCATAAGACCATCGTGGGTCCTAGTCACCGCCCGCGCGTAACATCCCAAGTCACCGACCAGATCATCGGTACTATCGTAATAGGGATGTCACTACTAAAAACATGCAACACTATAAGCATAAGGAAATCTAACATGCTAGTAGAAAAGCATAAGATAATCCTATAGTAGATAACATTACCTATCACATGCTAAACAACAGTAAGCAATAGATATACTACTAAATCAAATAACATCATCTAATCATATGCTAAATATCATGATAAGGGAATGCATCAAATAAAATAATATCATCTAAACATGATATACAAGCATCCCAATGAAAGCACAAATCACAAGAAAGCATACTCTAGAACCTGAAGTATCAAGTGAAGACATCCAACAATGATCGCACTAGGACAAAGATCGTTTCTGTACACTGATCCCTAGTAGTGGTGAAGGTAGCTACGCCTCTCAACCACGTGGCACCCATAGGTCCACACTCATCGTGCTGATGGAGATAATGATCCAACCACAAACACACATAAAGCACAACATCCAAGGCTAACACTCACGCCAGACAATATGATGGCTGCAACCAAGAACCTAAGACAATGCAAGGAGTACAGGTCGTGGTTAGACACTCAATAGGCTACTATGTAGGGACTGACATCATGGAGAGTTGCTTGGCATCAAAAAGCCCAAACTTGGATCACGTGTGGAAACTCTCGCAAGGTACTTCCCTCTCGAGGTACTCCCTTGGAATCATCACACGAAGTTTTATTATCTTAAGTTGTATTGCCAATCACACATTTTCTTTAGTTATCACTTAATCAAGCTCCTCTCAGCCATACCCATGGTGTCATGATCACCAGGCTTCAAGATAGAAGCCCCTTCCATATGCTACTCTACCTTACCCATGCTCATCCTATGACAAGTGCCTGTGGGCATGCATACTCCCATCCCAACCCCAATGATCATAACTTTCAGCAATACCATGAAAGATCGGGCCTTGCAAGTCACCCGACAAATGTACGTGCACATACTTGTGTGTGGCGCACCACCATCATGAAGATCACAACACAAGGATAGGAATGAGAACACAATGCAAAGAAAACACCCAACTGAAATCAACATGGGAAGGATGGATTCTACATGAATCCCAAAGACAATAAACCATACATCATAAAATCACTCAATCGACCTTAATCTGAGAGTATGGATTCTACATGAATCCCAATGATGCAACAAGACCAAACATCATGAACTCACTCAACTGACCTCAATCTGAGAGTATGGATTCTACACGAATCCTAGCACTCATGAAACAAAAGCAAAGGTCTAAAAGAAACAATAACACCAGGTATAAAATCACTGAACTGAACACAACATCGAGAGTACGGATGCAACACACATCCCAATGCAACATAAAAGTGTAGGAGTGGTCTGATTGATATCAAAATGGATCATCCAAGTCCACAACCCACATTGTGCCAAGAAAATAGGGTGGCATGCAAAATGAGGTAAAAATCCCAAATTTTAGAAAAAAATTCCAAAATTAAAACCCATTTGACCTTTGGGTTCAAAAACCCCAAAAATCCAAAAATAAATGGAATTGAACACCGTATGCAAAAATGGCCAGCATAATGGTGTAAAATCCCAAACTCTCATCCTGAAAAATAGGAAAATGTTCGTACTCACCCAACTGGGTAGAACTAATATATAGAAACGGAGGGGAACACTAGTTCTCAGCCTCCAAACAAATGGCTACCAAAAAAAGAAGCAGAAACAGAGCTGAAATAATAAAATGGGAAAGCCCTACCTCATAGCCAAAAGGGTAAAATGGAAAACTGAACCATAAAATAAAACCCTCGCAGAAGTGGCTGAAAATCGTGGCAATCCAAGGTTTCCCTAAGCTGGATCCAACGAGCTCAACCTCGTGATGATCCCACATCCATAGCTCCCACAACGAACAAAATAGTAAATCCTCATGAAGAGAATTTTGGGATTTACTCTCCAAATTTCTAATTCAAAAGTGAGAAGTGAGGAATTAAATTCTTCTTTGGATACTTATTCACTTTTCGAGTGAATAATCGATTAGGGCAAATAACCAACCAACCTAGTTAAACCCCAAATCGACCCAAACGAAAACAAGCTATTCCTATAAATAGGAATTCATCTATGGAAAAACTACCAGAAATTAAAATAAATCAATTTAAAAAGCTCAAAAACCCAAAAACACATAAATCTCCTTAATAAATTTCACGACAATGCGAACCTCTAAATGCACAGACACGCTTACTGGTCTAATCACATAATGCAAATGAGTTCATATTTAATAATCACCAAAAGGTTTAATTTAAACACTTTAATTAAGGATACGTCGACCATACTAGGATGACATTGGTAAAATATGAAAGGTTGAATCACTAACTCCATGTGCCACTGCCAGGGATATAAATCTTGCACACTAAACAACACGATCAAGTGCAATTGCATATAATAACATAGCCTAAGAAATAATGCGTTGAATCACCTAATTTAACTATTTATTTAATTATATTAAAATAATCTATTTACATCACTCACGTTCGCATAAAGCATAACAACGCAGGAATGAAGTAAATAACCATAGCATTAAATCCATCACATAACATACTCAGAGGTATGTCCAAAAACTAGATAACCAGATATCATCATAAAAACACACTATCATCTCAAAATAGAATCATCATGCAATATGATTAATTGAATAGCATAGTAGTCTAAAATCTATGATACTGAAATCAAGGTGTAACATCTGACCTTCAGGTCCTCCCAAATGTAAACATAACATGAGTAACAATTATCTCTCTAATCAGAAATATAACAAGGTAAATGTCTGCAATACCTAACCAAAGAATCCAACATGAACAATCCATTTAATTACTTACACATTTAATAATTATTGATTACTCTACATTAAAAAGGAACTTAAAACACATAAGCAAACATAGTCATAAACATGACTAACCACTACTACAGGAACCTAGTCCAGTGTAGCATGGTAAAAAGTACACAGTGCAATCTCTACACACATCTCAAGGTAATCATGAAACAAACTCATGATACCACATCGATCTTGGTAACCACTGGCACAAACCTCAGTGAACCAAGAATCACATCATAATCTCATAGATCAGTCAAAAGCATAAACAAAGCAACTGATACAACAACATAAATCCAAACACCTCGATGGTGTAGACCACTCAGGGTCACAATCATGATCCCATCACAAAAAAATATCAGCAAGGTTGCATCCATCAAGATGACTAACAAAATTCAAATGGGAGAGGCACTACATGTACCAAGTTCAAACTCTTGACCAATCTCCCAACTCAAATTGTTTGCAAAACTCTCCTAGGCCTAATAGGGCTAATTAGGTCTCTTTTCCAAAGAAAGTACAAGAAATTCAAAACATAGTCCAACCAATCCATTGGGATACTTTAGGGACATGTCAAAACATCTAAGCCTAAGTTCCTATGGTTTTATTCCACCCCTGGGCCAAGTTGTGCCTCAAAAACCCAAAACTGGACAGTCACATTTAGATGCCTGTCTAGAGGATCTAGTGTTTCCTCACATCTTTTTCTCCCTATTCTAAGACCTAGATAATATTAATTTACATCCTCTCTCCCTTCTTTCCATTGAGGCTTATCTTTTTCCCATGGTGGGATCTCTACGAAAGAGATTTTTTTCTCTCAAAACCCTAGTTAGGGCCTCCTTGCGACTAACAAGTAATGAAAAATCAATTCCTCTTAACCAATATGACTTCAAAACTTCAAACCACTTGAAAATAATTCATAAGAACATTATTAAACTTTTATAATCCTTTAGAGTTTCTTATGAATCCATATAATTCTATACAAGAGGTTTCTCAGGCAGTTTTGATAGGAAAACAATAGAATTTAATTGATTTTTAAGCAATGGTTACAATATTTTCTTCTCTTCTATGTTGAGAAAGGTTTCTCAACATTATTTATGCCATTCCAAAATAGTTCCAACTGATTAATGTGGTTGTGAACATTGGGATTCAAAAGTTGCATTACGCAACATTGACAACTTCAACAACTTTTTGCAAAAGTTGTCAAATGTCTCCAAGCTTTACTAAACTTTAATCCTAGACCCTATCTAATAATCTACGAAGGTTTTAATAATTAAATAATCATTATTTAAACTTTTAAAATATCTTATCCTCAGTCTACCTATAAATTATCCATAAAATGACTTAAATGATTAGGTTTATAACACACCTAATGTCTCCTTGCCTTACAATTTGGACATTATTTCTAGCATTGGATTCTAGATCCAAATCCTATCCTAACACTTTGTGTTTGATACTCTTGATGTGATTGCAATGGTAGGTATTGGAAGTGCTCTTGTACCACTATGCTACATTTTTTGGAGACATGGGAGAAGTTACTCTGTGTAGAAAATACAAATACACTTCTATAAACCATTATTCTTAATAATACTAATGAAAGAGGGCATCTCAAGAGGTGGCTTATAGATCTCAATCTATGATGTGCAAAGGCTATGAGATGGTGGCTCTCAAATGAATCAAACTATGCAACCCTTGCAAGCTGCACCATAGAACGAGAGATTCAAAGAGTAGAGGCAAGAGTGCCAATATCCAAGAATCTAGAATAAAATGCAATGCAAATGCAAGCTATTATAAATGAAATGCAAGATAATAAAGAGAACTAAGATAAAATATAAATGAAACTAAGCTAAAAATCATGCCATAATGTAAGTAGAATGAGATCTAAGCTGAAATGAAAAAAATGCTCAAAGGCTCCAAAATCACCAAGAAAACTTGCAACATAACAATAGCATGAGAGACTAAGATTTTTGAATGAGGAGAGAGCCCTCCCTTTTAAAGAAAAATGGACAATAGAGATTAAGAGAAAAAAGAGGCATAATCAAGGGAGGATAATGCATGTTGAGTGATCCATGTACACAAGCATCTCAACCAATCAAAATTAATGGTTGACTTTTGGGAGGGTTTGAAATGTGTGGAGGAGAATTAAAGTTATTTTCAAAATAAAAGATTCCTCTCACATGGAAAATTTTGGATTCATGTGTAGACAAAAATGCCTTTTCTATTATATTTAAAATAGGAATAGTGCTTTTGTGTGTGCAACTTAGGATAAGAGATGAGTGGGGAATTTTATTTAATTAAAAGGGGGACATGTAAATTTTTCTAAAAAATTCACTAATTTGCGACCGAGAAATGTTTTTTTGTGAAAATAAAAGAAAAAATTATAACAGACACAAATCAACTTGAAATAATCAGCAAATAGGACTAAGAAGTTTCAAATGCATCCCCAACTTGTAAAAAAATTAGATCCAAACTCAAAGCAATTTGGAAGGTATGCTCAAATCTTTGAAAACTAGGGTTTTAGCCTTCAAACAAATTTGCACAAGGGTTAGCCTTAAAACCAAAGTAAGAAACTTGCAAAACCACTTGATTAGATCCAAGAAGTTGCTGTGAAAAAAATCAAAAATGATAATGTAACAAAAATGCAAGCAAGAAAATAGAGCTAGGAACTTGGTTCTAGCCCCACAGTGGGTGCCAAGTATGTGTGTAGAAAATATAGACACACTTCTGTAAACCATTTCTCTTGAGAATGCCCATGAAAGAGGGAATCTCAATAGGTGGCTTATAGCTCTCTATCTATGACATGCAAAGGCTATGGTGGATCTCAAATGAACCAAACTATGCAACCCTTGCAAGGTGCACTATAGAATGAGAGATTCAAAGAGTAGAGGCAAGAGTGCCAATATCCAATAATCTAGAATAAAATACAATGCAAATGCAAGCTATTCTAAATCAAATGCAAGATAACAAAGAGAACTAAGCTAAAACATAAATGAAACTAAACTAAAAAGTATGCCATAATGTAAATAGAATGAGGCTAAGCTAAAATGCAAAAATACAATAATGCTCCAAGTCTCCAAAATCACCGAGAAAACCTATAACATAACAATAGCATGAGAGACTAAGTTTTTTGAATGAGGAGACAACCCTCCGTTTTAAAGAAAAATGGACGGTAGAGATTAAGAGAAAAAATAGGCATAATCAAGGGAGGAGAATGCATCTTGAGTGATCCATGTACACAAGCATCTCAACCAATCACAATTAATGGTTGACTTTTGGGAGGGTTTGAAATGTGTGGAGGAGAATTGAAGTTATTTTAAAAGTAAAAGATTCCTCTCACATGAAAAATTGTGCATTCATGTGTAGACAAAAATGCCTTTTCTTTTATATTTAAATAGGAATAATGCTTTTGTGTGTGCAAATTAGGATGAGATGAGTGGGGAATTTTATTTAATTAAAATGGAGATATGTTCTTTTAATTAATTATGAACTTAGGATAAAGTGGTCAACTATAGGTTAAAATCAAATAAATTGATTTTTGGAGATTTGATCAAGGATAAGCATTAGATAAATCATGTAAAAATGGTAGAAAGAGGGCTCATAGTCTAGATGACCATTTTTAGGTGATTATATTTTCCCCTCTTTGACTAATGTGTGATCAATTTGGGAACACATGACGTTAAAGAATACTTAAGCTGAGTAGGCAACAATAGATAGAGGACTTCTATTTTGAAGAACAAAATGCAAAAATAGATAGAAAGTCTTAAATGTATAGTTTGATAGCAATAGTTCTAAATACTAGAATAGAGATGATATCAGAGCTCAAGAAGAGTACTATTGTCAAGAAAAGCAGGTAGATCAAGAGAAAATGTATAGTTGTAGTAGAAAGCAATTTGCAACAATGATAGAATATTCCTGCCCCCTCGAGATTGAAATCAAAATCAGATAGAGAAGATGCATAAATAAGCTAGATTTGATCAAATTAGAACAAAGAAGAGTTCACGATGATAGATAAGAGATTAAGACCAAAGAGTACCCACCAAGAAATGAAGATATTCCCTAGTTGACTAAGTTTGACCAAAAAAGATAAAGCATAAGAATTAGGTCAAAGGAAGAAGAAAGATGAAATGAGATGAAATAGAAATGAAGGTGAAGAGTGGAAGAGAGTAGAAATGATGAAGAATTGAGAAAATGAGATTGCCCCATCAAGATTCCAAGGTTAAGCCTCAATAGGTTAGCTAACTACATAGAAGAAGAAAGAAATTTTGACTAGCAAGATGAACCCGAATTTGGATTTTGATCTTGAAAATAGATCCAGGATGTCAAGATTAGAAAAGATAGGTCAAAATAATAGATCAAGAGGTAAGATAGAAAAGAAGATAGAAATAGGAAAGAAGAGATAAGATAGGATCAAGAAGAGACAAGATAAGGATGAACACTATTTGCTAACATGTCAATGAAAGATAAAGAAGAGAGTTCTCTCAACATCTAAAATGCAAAGCTAAGCTAGAATTAACCCTAGAATGCAAGCTAGTATGAAAAGGTGCAATTACAAGGGTTGCATAAGTAGGTCCTATATTTTTTCATCGAGCCTTGTTAGGGACATCAAAATATCATATAATCATCACTAGCATAAACTATGAGGATATGAATATGATCTATATTGGATAAAAATGGTGGGAATTCAACCTATGCATCAAAGACATATAGGTCAAGATGACTATAGAATTAGATTCCCAAAGTTTAGTATAGCAAGATTGCACCTGTATCAAGGCATAAGCATCAGGATAACCCTCGAGTGTGGTTTTGTGAAAATAGTCAAGGATCATACATTTGTAAGCCAAAGTGTTAATTAGGACAAGCATGAATCCTCTAAACACTGTAGATGAAAAAAGTATACCCACAAGCAAAAAGAAAGAAAACATGCCCCATGCCCCCAATCTTCTAGTCCATGACATTCTCAAAAGACTATTAGGAAGGGAACACATAGTAAATAAATCATCATAAACATCACACAAAGTAGATAAAGTTCATCATAGCTTAGTTAGTTAAATTTTTAAGGGTGTGTGTGGAAGTCATTTGGCCATTTCTTCAAGACTTGATTCTGATAATGAGAAATAACATGATATCTGAGACTATAGTAGACTATCTAAAAAGTGTTGAGAAACACTTGATGTCAAGGGGAAGTGTTGAAAAACATTATTTTGTGAGTTTCCAAAGAATACCCAATGCACAAGGAAACTTCAATAGGCTAAGAAGTTGTGCCCCTGAGACAAGGAAATGAAACAATTCCAAGATAGGAAATGTGTTGCAGAGTGGGTGATTAAGACTGATAGACATAGGTACAAGGGTCTCAAGTAATACCTGTTTCTAAGTTTTCACCACTTGGTAGATTTTTTAGGACTTTTAAAAATATTTTTTGTATTTATTGATTTTTTTATTTTTTTGGTGATACATGAAAGTTCCTATTGCTAGGTTTTCACTAAGATGATCATTTTTTTTGGAAGATTTTTTGATTTTTAGGATTTTTTTAGCATCATATATGAATTTTTTTTTTGATTTTTTAGAATGTTTTAGAGATTTCTAGTTCTCAAGAAAGATCACATCATTTTATTCCAATGTCTAGTTAGTTATAGGACATGATGGTGGATAAGAAAAGATGGATATGCAAGGAATATGAAGAAAGTGAAAGTGATCCTCAAGGACTTGAATCCTCAAGAGTATCCAAGCTAGGGAAAGATAGCCATATAAATAAAGTTTTGGATAAGAAATGGAAGAAATGAGCAAGATAACAACATATGGAGTAATCTTCAAACAATCAAGCAAGGGACAAAGCAACCTTGCATGATATAAGCATATGTCAGGTCTCGAAAGAATGACCTAGAACTATCATCATGTGTATGTTCAAAAGATTTCTATAGGTCTAACACATTTGAGAACACATCAAGCAATATCTACCTAAAAGTCACAATTCATTACTCAACAAATTGGCCCAAACTAAGTGCTCCTTCACCTGACACCAAGTGGTTTTCCATAAGAGATATTGACTTTGTCATGAAAATGCCATAAGCATAACCAAGGGAACACAAATGGTGAGTGTAAAATCTTGGGGTGATTTGAGTAATCCACTAGGATTGATCCTTGCATGAAGAAGTTGAGCAAAAAAAAAAAGGTAGCTACTAACCTAGGGTGTTTAGAAAGGATTTCCATTCATAACACTTCTCTTTCTCCTGATATAGGACACCTCACCTTGCGGTGAGTAACCAGTCTTGTGATCACAAGAGTACCTTAAGCATTCCTCCCTAGTGATCTCCTCATGGTCGCAATCCCACAAGAAATCACACTAGGTAAGATTAGTGCTACATCTACCAAGGTTTTGTGTCCATGATAGCCTTGAGATTATAGTGGATCGAAATAGCTAGGTTCGCTTGTCCCCACTTATGTTGTTCCTCTTGGTTGCCCAAGAGTAGTATCTCTAAAGGATTCTG
Organism: Cupressus sempervirens; assembly: GCA_028749045.1. NCBI lineage: Eukaryota > Viridiplantae > Streptophyta > Pinopsida > Cupressales > Cupressaceae > Cupressus > Cupressus sempervirens. The sequence continues at coordinate 475,158,992 of CM053784.1, forward strand.
ACTACCATAGATTGGTTCCACTTTCAAGAGTCAAGATTTATAATTCATCACAAGGGTGAGGAGCACATTCTTCTATCTTGATCACTTCCCCCAAGCATGCCAAGAAGATCCAATTATCCCCTTGCTTTCAAAATCCAAAGGCAAGTCAAGATTTCCAATTCATCACAAGGGTGAAGAGCATACTCTCCTATCACCAAAGGACCTAAATTGCAAGTTTAATGTGCCTATAAAAATAAAACAACTAGTAGTATTTCTGCACATGAAATAAAGAAAATATAAGCAAGTTTAGGTTTTTATGCTTTAGACAACCTTGCAAACAAATGTTAGTAGCCCTTGCATATTTGAAACTTTGACATGCATTCTTTTTAGCAATGAAATGAGGAAATCCCTACAAAAAAATCAAGGTTAGAGCATAATAATCAAGTAAGGCTTGCAACACAAAGTGTTTAGTTGCCTCAAATCCAAGTTATCTTTCAACCAAGTGTACGTAAAGAAAGTGTAATATAATCACAAAATGATCTCTTTTTTACTCTTTGATTTCGACCTAGTCAACAAGATTGAACTTGTTTACTATGATTTTAGATCCAAAAATAGAAATAAAAAGAAGATAACCCTACTAAAAACTAGAGAGCTTTCCAAAAATATAAGAAATTTAGAAATATCTCTTCATTTGTACACTAGGGACCCATTTTGTCAAAATAGACCAGATTTATCAAATCAAGTTTTTGGGCCCTAATATGATCTCTAAATTAAAAATACAAAGAATACACCCCCTATAGAATTTAAATACCTTTCCAAAAATGTAAAATTTTCTAAATTTTACTCTAATTTGTTACTAGAAATTATTTTTTATGAAAATAAAAGAAAAATTCATAATGGACACAAATCAACTCAAAACAATCTGTAAATTGGACTAAGAAGTTTTAGATGCATCCCCAACCTGCAAAATTTTTTTAGATCCAAACTCAAATTAGTTTGGAAGATATGCTCAAATCTTTGAAAACTAGGGTTTTGGCCTTCAAACAAATTTGCATAAGGGTTAGCCTTAAAACCAAAGTAAGAAACCTGCAGAACCACTTGATTAGATTCAAGAACTTTCTGTAAAAAAAAATAGAAATGATAACCAAAATGCAAGCAAGAAAATGGAGCTAGGAACTTGGTTATAGCTCCACGATGGGCGTGAAAAATGTGTAGAAAACATAGACACACTTCTATAAACCATTGTTCTTGTGAATACCCATGAAAGAGGGAATCTTAAGAGGTGGCTTATAGCTCTCTATCTATGATTTGTAAAGGCTATGAGATGGTGGCTCTCAAATGAACCAAACTATGCAACCTTTGCAAGGTGCACCTTATAATGAGAGATTCAAGGATTAGAGGCAGGAGTGCCAATATCCATGAATCTAAAATATAATGCAATGAAAATGCAAGCTATTCTAAATGAAATGCAAGATAACAAAGAGAATTAAGCTAAAATATAAAGGAAACTAAGCTAAAAAGTATGCCATAATGTAAGTAGAATGAGAGCTAAGCTAAATGCAAAAATGCAAGAATGCTCCAAGTCTACAAAATCACCAAGAAAACTTGCAACATAACAATAGTGTGAGAGACTAAGATTTTTAATGAGGAGAGATTCCTCCCTTTTAAATAAAAATGAACAATAGAGATTAAGAGGAAAAAGAGGCATAATCAAGGGAGGAGAATGCATCTTGATGGTCCATGTACACAAGCATCTCAACCAATCACAATTAATGGTTGAATTTTGAGGGGGTTTGAAATGTGTGGAGGAGAATTAAAGTTATTTTAAAAATAGAAGATTCCCCTCACATGGAAAATTGTGCATTCATGTGTAGACAAAAATGCCTTTTCTTTTATATTTAAAATAGGAATAATGCTTTTGTGTGCGCAACTTAGGTTAAAATATTAGTGGAGAATTTTATTTAATTAAAAGGGGGACATGTTTTTTTAATTAAATATGAACTTAGGATAAAGTGGTCAAACTATAGGTTATAATTAAATAAATTGATTTTTGGAGATTTGATCAAGGGTAAACATTAGATAAATTATGTATAAGTTCTAGAAAGGGGGCTCATAGTCTACATGACCATTTTTAGGTGATTACAGTTACTACTAGCTTCAGTACTTCATAACATTCTTGATCATATAGTGATGCCCAAATTAACAGTAGTAGTAGATACTTGGGATGTAGAGATCACAATGGGATGTAGAGATCACAAGGGCATGACAATGAAACCCTAGATCTTCACATGATATATACATATATACATACATACATACATATATACATACATACATATATACATACATACATACATATACATATACATACATACATACATATACATATACATACATGCATACATACATACATACATATACATGTATGTATGTATGTATGTATTTATACAGAGAGATCTTTTTAAGGTGCTTATTGTAATCACCTAAAAATGGTCATTTAGACTATTAGCCCCCTTTTCAACATTTTGGCTAAATTAATTTAATCATTTACCTAGACCAAATTGCTAATAATCAATTTATTTGATTATAACCTATAGTTTGACTATGCTATCCTAAGTTCATTATTTGATTAAAAGAACATATCCCCTTTTAATTAATAAAAGACCCCATTCTTCTAACCCACTTAAAGTGCACACATAAAGTCCTTTTCCTATTTTGCAATTAAAAGAAAAGGCTTTGTGACTTTTTTCTTATATGACAAGTCAACTTATATTCTATTGGTTGACTTGTGTGTGCACATGGATCACTCCTCTTTTTGAATTCCACCATTGATCATCCACCATCTTCATCTTGATCTCTACCGTCCATACATCTTTAAAAGGGAGATAGATTTTTGCCTCAATCCATCCTCATTTGAATATTGTTATGCTGCAGGTTTTCTAACAAGTTTCTTTGGAGCTTTGTGAAGAACTTCTATTTCTTGTCTATATTCTCTCATCCATAGCATCGTGGCATTCTAGCTTAGCTTAGCTTTCATTTTTATATGTAGCTTAATCTCACATAGCTTAATAATGGTATTGTAACACTCTCATATATATTTTAGCATAGCTCCACTTTGCATCTCATTCTAGCTTAATTTTCATTTGCATTGCATTCTTGAGGAACTCCTTGGGACATTTGCATTCTTGCATCTTGTCTTTGGAACCTCCCATTGCATGGTTTACTAGCAAGAAGATTATCTTTAAGGCTCATCTAAGAGCCTTCTTATTATTGAAATATACTCTCTTTCACTCCATGGATAGGGAGCTCTAAGCCGGCATCCAAGCATTTCAAACTCATGAAATCATTTGGATAAAAGGGTTTAGAGTGGGACACTTTCAAGTGTACATTTTTGGCGCCCACCGTGGGGCTTGAATTAAGTTTCTAGCTCCATTTGCTTTTATATTTCATCTTTGATTTTTTATAGCAGCATATTGGATCTAATCAAGTGCTTTTGTAGAATTATCACTTGGGTTTTAAGGCCAACCCATAAGTAGATTGGTTTGAAGGCCAAAAATCTAGTTGGTTTAAAAATTTGATCATATCTTTTAAAAAATTTGGAGTTTGGTTCTAAAATTTTTTTTACAAGTTAATTATGTGTTCACAATGTCTGAGTCCAATTTTTAGAGAATTTTTACATGATTTGTGAGAGTTATGATTTTTTCTTTTTTTTTCATAAAAAGCCATTTCTGATTGCAAATTATTTCATTTTTTAGAAAAACTTATATTTTTAGAAATATTTTTGAATTATAAGAGGGGTACTCTCTTTGTGTTTTGAATTTTGAGGTCATATTAGGGATCCAAAACTCGATTTGATAAATCTAGCCTGTTTTGACAAAATTGATCTCTAGGGAGAAAATGAAGAGATTTTTTTGAATTTTTTACATTTTTGAAAAGCTCTCTGATTTTTAGTAAGGGTCTCTTCTTTTCATTTTTATTTTTGAATCCAAAATCATATCAAACAAGTCCAATTTTGTTGACTAGGTCAAAAGCAAAGAGTAAAAATGAGAGCATTTGTGATTAGTTTGCACTTTCTTTGCATACACTTGATTGGAAGATAACTTGGATATTTGAGGCAACTAACCACTTTTTATTGTAGTATTTTATGTTATTTCACACTAACTTGTGGTGCTAACAAGTTGTGATTGCAGGTTGCCATCTTTTTGAAAAAAATTGAAACATTGCATAAAAAGAACGCATGTCAAAGCTTCAAATGCGCAAGGGCTACTAACATTATTTGCAGGGCTGTCCAAAGCATAAAAACTCAAAATTTCTTGCTTTTTTTTTTTCATGTGTGGCATAGACTAATTGTTCATTTTTTGTAGGCACATAAAACTTGTGATTGGAGTCTTTTGGTAATAGGAGAGTATGCTCTTTACCCTTGTGGTGAATCATAAATCTTGACTTGCCATTTGGTTTCAAAAGCAAGGGGTAACTGAATCTTCCTGATGTGCTTGGGATAAAATGACTGGAATACGAGAGTATGCTCTTCACCCTTGTGGTGAATCAGAAATCTTGACTTCTAAAAGTTGATCCACTCTTTGTGTAGTTTAGAATCTTTTAGAGGGCTTGCTCTCGGACAACCTGAGAGGAACGACCCAAGTGGGGACAAGCAAATTACCTGGCTCTTCCAACCCACTATAAACTCAAGGCTATCAAGGACACAAAACTTTGGTAGACATAGTGTTTATCTTCGCCTAGTGTGATTGCTTATGAGATTTTGACCATAAGGAGATCACTAGGCAAGAATGTTTAAGGTACTCTTGTGATCGCGAGATCTGTTACTCATCGCAAGGTGAGGTGTCCCGTAATTGGGATCAAGAGGAACACTATGAATGAAAGCCCTATCTAAACACCCTAAGTTAGTAACTACCTTTTTTAGCTGCTCAACTTCTTGGTGCAAGGATTGATCCTAATGGACTACTCGGATCACCCCAAGATTTTACACTCACCATCTGCTTTCCCTTGGTTGTGCTTATGACATTTCCATGACAAAGCCAATATCTCTTGTGGGCAACCACTTGGTGTGAAGTGAAGGAGCATCAAGCGTGGGCCAAGTTGTTGAGTAATGAGCCATGTCCTTTAGGTAGATATTGCTTGATGTCATCTAGACTATTAGCCCCCTTTTCAACATTTTGGCTAAATTAATTTAATCACTTACCTAAGCCAAATTGCTAATAATCAATTTATTTGATTATAACCTATAGTTTGACTATGCTATCCTAAGTTCATTATTTGATTAAAAGAACATGTCCCTTTTTAATTAAATAAAAGACCCCATTCTTCTAACCCACTTAAAGTGCACACATAAAGTCCTTTTTCTATTTTGCAATTAAAAGAAAAGGCTTTGTGACTTTTTTCTTATATGACAAGTCAACTTATATTCTATTAGTTGACTTGTGTGTGCACATGGATCACTCCTCTTTTTGAATTTCACCGTTGATCATCTACCATCTTCATCTTGATCTCTACCGTCCATACATATTTAAAAGGGAGAGAGCTTTCCCCCTCAATCCATCCTCATTTTGAATATTGTTATGCTGCAGGTTTTCTAACAGGTTTCTTTGGAGCTTTGTGGAGAAGTTTTATTTCTTGTCTACATTCTCTCATACCATAGCATTTTAGCTTAGATTCATGTTGCATGTTAGTTTAGCTTCTATTTTGCAATAATCTATCTCACATAGCTTAATATTTGGATTGTAACACTCTCATTCATATTCTAGCATAGCTGCATTTGGCATTCTCATTCTAGCTTAATCTTCATTTGCATTGCATTCTTGAGGAACTCCTTGGGACATTTGCATTCTTGCATCTTGTCTTTGGAACCTCCCATTGCATGGTTTACTAGCAAGAAGAGTATCTCTAAGGCTAATCTGAGAGCCCTTGAACTTGAAATACACTCTCTTGCACTCCGTGGATAGGGATCTCTAAGCCGGCATCCAAGAATTTCAAACTCATGGAATCGTTTGGATAGAAGGGTTTAGAGTGGGACACTTTTGAGTGTACATTTTTGGCGCCCACTGTGGGGCTTGAATCAAGTTTTTAGCTCCATTTGCTTTTATTTTTCATCTCTAATTTTTTACAGCAGCATATTGGATCTAATCAAATGCTTTTGTAGAATTATCACTTTGGTTTTAAGGCCAACCCATAAGTAAATTGGTTTGAAGGCCAAAAACTTAGTTGGTTTAAAGATTTGATCATATCTTTTATACCTCTTGGATTTTTATTCTGAATTTTTTTTTGCAGGTTGGGTATATGCTCAAAATGTTTCAGTTCTATTTTTAGATCATTTTGACATGAGTTTCGAGAGTTATGAGTTTTTCTTTATTTTTCATAAAAATCTGTTTTTGATCGCAAATCAGCGAATTTTTTTAAACAACTTACATTTTCAGAAAGGGTTTTCAATTCTAATGGGGGTTCTTTTTTTGTGTTTTGAATTTTGAGGTTGTATTAAGGATCAAAAACTAGATTTGATAAATTTGACCTGTTTTGACAAAATTGATCTCTAGAGCGCAAATGAAGAGATTTTTTAAAATTTTTTACATTTTTGGAAAGCTCTCTAATTTTTAATAGGGGTCTCTTCTTTTCATTTTTATTTGTGGATACAAAATCATAGCAAACAAGTCCAATCTTGTTGACTAGGTCAAAATCAAAGAGTAAAAATGAGAGCATTTGTGATTAACTTGCACTTTCTTTGCATGCACTTGGTTGGAAGATAAATTAAAATTTTGAGACAACTCACCACTTTTTATTGCAAATATTTATGTTATTTCACACTAACTTTTGGTGTTAACAAGTTGTGATTACAGGTTGCCATCCTTATGAAAAAAAAAATTGAAACATTGCATAAAAAGAACGCATGTCAAAGCTTCAAATGCACAAGGGCTACTAACATTGTTTGCAGGGCTGCCCAAAGCATAAAAACTCAATTTTTTTTTCTTTTTTATTTTTATGTGTGGCATTGACTAATTGTTCATTTTTCATAGGCACATTAAAACTTACAATTGAGATCTTTTGGTGATAGGAGAGTATGCTCTTCATCAGAAATTTTGACTTACCATTTGGTTTCAAGAGTAAGAGGCAATTGAATCTTCTTGGCGTGTTTGGGAGAAAATTATTAGAATAGGAGAGTATGCTCTTCACCCTTGTGGTGAATCAAAAATCTTGACTTCCAAAAGTTGATCCACTCTTTGTGTAGTTTAGAATCTTTTAGAGGGCCTGCTCTCGGACAACCTGAGAGGAACGACCTAAGTGGGGACAAGACGATTACTTGGCTCTTCCAACCTACTATAAACTCAAAGCTACCAAGGACACAAAACTTTGGTAGATGTAGTGTTTGTCTTTGCCTAGTGTGATCGCTTATGGGATTTCGACCATAGGGAGATCACTAGGCAAGAATGCTTAAGGTACTCTTGTGATCGCGAGATCGGTTACTCATCGCAAGGTGAGGTGTCCCATAATTGGGAGCAAGAGGAACACTATGAACGAAAGCCTGATCTAAAAACCCTAAGTTAATAACTACCCTTTTTAGCTGCTCAACTTCTTGGTGCAAGGATCGATCCTAGTGGACTACCCGGATCACCCCAAGATTTTACACTCACCATATGTGTTCCTTTGGTTGTGCTTATGACACTTCCATGAAAAAGCCAATATCTCTTGTGGGAAACCACTTGGTGTGAGGCAAAGGAGCATCAAGTGTGGGCCAAGTTGTTGAGTAATGAACCATGACTTCTAGGTAGATATTGCTTGATGTGTTCTTGAATGTGCTAGACCTATGGAAATCTATTTAACATACACATGACAATAGTTCTAGGGATTTCTTTTGAGACCTCAGATATGCTTGTATCATGCAAGGTTTCTTTGTCCCTTGCTTGATTGTTTAAAGACTACTCCATGTGTCACTATCTTACTTGGAAAGAAATTTCTTTTGAACATCAAACTTGCTATGCTATCAACTATTGTCAAACTTTGTTAACCAAGTCAAAACATCAAATGCAAACTTTTTCTTGTGTTTCTTGCTAAGGGGAGTCTCATCATTTGATTTTTATTTTCTATGTCTCTAGTGCTTAAACATGCTTAAAGTGGCTCTTTGGTCTTAGTGCTCTTCGTCTTTTTGTCTTCATGGTCTATGCATGCTTGCTAGTTATCCTTTTGCTAAAATGGTTACCTTGATTTCTTGACTACACTCTTGGGTTGGAGAGTTGTTCACTTGTCACCCTACTTGCTCTATCTATTTGGCTATTTGGGCATCTTGCCTAGCTATTGACTTGAGTCATTCATGTTGTAAGTTTCTTGGACATATTTTTTGACAAATCGCTTTAATCTCTCTCTACTATCTTGGCAAGTGAACACTCTACCTCCTATAGTTTCAACATCAAATTATCTTCTAGGCTCTTTTATGCTTGGCTTTGCATCTAAAACTATGGGATCTAGACCTTGTGCTACCAAAATACAACTAAATCTAGATGATCATGATATCCTCCATGTCACAAAAGAGTTTCAATATCTATATGCACAATACAAAGAACTAGAAGAGACAAATGATCTTTCTTACCTTCATCTCTCTAAGCGCATGACAGAAATAAAGTCTAAACTTGAGAAAAGGTTAGAGGAGAAGATTGCATCATTACATGAATCTTCCTTAAGGTCTTTACATGCATGTGAGTCACCTTCTTTGAGGTCATCCTCTTCTTCTAGGTCTACATGCTCTACTTAAAGACATCAAATGTCTTCATCTTCTAGATCTAAAGACCTTTGTAGAGAACAAGCACTTGAGCCTATGCCAAAATTTCATGATGGACCTATCTTTGACAAAGATAATGATGAAGACATGAACGCATGCTATTCACTTGAGAAACAACAAGAAGATCCTAGACATATTTTTGAGAGGACTTTTACTCCCTTGGAACATTCTTATGATGACATTTTGCAAACACTTCTTGAAACTAAGCTCATCATGTTGCCTAAGTCTAGCTCCTATGGAAATCCTTTCTTGGATATTTATTGTGCTTATCATCAACATAATGAGCATAGTACTTCATATTGCATTGAGCTAAAACATAAAATTCAAGATCTTATGGATAATGGAATTATTGGAACCTCTAGTGACTCATGTGCTGAGGATACTTCTCTTGAGCAAGATTGCATTGATGAACCTATGTCTAGTAGTGGCTCCATTACATCCTCCACTTCTTCCAACACTCATGCATCTCCCAACACTTCAAAGCTTTCCAACATGTCTCCATCAAATAAAGAACCTAATACTTTCCACATTGACTACGTGTATCCTCAAGGGCTACCTCTAAAAGAAACTCAAGCTAACCTTCACTTGGCTGCAAACCTTTTCCATGCTACTAATCCTAAATATCCTCAACCTTTATGCACTACTATGCCTAATCCAAGCACTACTCCATTCACTCTTCATTCTCCCTTGTCCTTAGAAGTGGCTCCATGTCAAGAGGACTCTCAAAAATAAAAATCTATAAATGTCAAGAAAGATCAAGATCAAGCACCCTTTCATCTCTTTCAAGATTTTCCCCCTCCATATCTTATATCTTGTCCACCCCCCAAGTATGATGAAGATACCACTTCCATTATCTCCCTTGAGCTTATTGAAAATTATGAGAAAAGTTCTCTTCCTATGCTATCCAAAGCTACTTGTCAAGATCAAAGTGTCCCCTCATGTTCTACTTCTCCACATCCACTTCAGAATTGTGCTCAAGCTTCAAGTGCTTCTATTAAAAATGTTGTTCCTATCAAAGGTACTCATGAGTCTATTGATGGCTTTGACCATGTTGCTCAATCTAAAGATGTTGATATCCCTTCCCACTATCCCTTTGCATCTTCTAAATCTATCCTTGGTCCTTATCCATCTAACCTAAAGCATCCAAACCTTCCATCCATATTGGGGCCTTATCTTCCTTCATCTCCTACATTCACTCCTAGCTCATTCCCTAGCTCTCCCATCATACCTCAAGATCAACAAAGACACTCATCCTTGATGACTTTTCACCCATCTATATATCTAAACTAGTCATATCATCCTTATTCACCCGCAAGTCCCAAGTCCTTTGGAAGTGAGAATAAACATAAGAATCCATTGAAAAATCAAGATCACTATGTCCCATATAATCGACATGTGAATGCTAAGAAGGAAAATGCACAAAAGAGACTACAAAGGTCCACTATTAAGAGAGATAAATCAAAGAAAATGTGGGTTCCTAAATCCATGATTGAAGAAATGCACTCTCAAGCACCCAAAGAATGAGGAAAATCTAAAGCTATGTGGATTCCCAAGTCTCTTTTAAAAGACTTGAATATTGAAAATACTTCAAAGTTGACATTCAAGCTTCCAAAGGCTTCCATTCCATCTTCTTCCAAAAATCTTCCTAAAAATATTCCAAAGCTTTCCACTCCACTTTTTTCCAAATCTCTTCTACCACCTCATACATCTAAATCTCAAGCTATTTCATCCATGATTCCTCCATTTTTCCAATACCCTTCAAGGTGTGTGTCAATGTTGATCTTGTCCAATATTTTAGCTACCCACATGAAATCCTCTAAAGCTTACACCTCCTTTCTATACATGAACTCTTATCCTCCATATATTCTTCCTACTACCATTTCTCTTTTATCACCCTATCAACATCTTTGAGCATACCTTTCTATGGTCTTGGCTTATCATGACTTATCTTTTCTATCGGAGCATTATCTACATTCAAACAACTTCAGCTCTTTCTAAAAATTCAAAAAAGAAGAAGAAGAAAAAATAGAAAAAATGAAGAAAATGAAAATGTGCCTTAGTGAAAACCACATCTTGTGGCACCTTGGTAGCAAAAGAAAAGAGAAATAAATTTATCCTATGGTGAAAACTACTTCTTGTGGCACTTTAGATAAGTACCATGATGAAAACCTGGCAAACAGGCATCATGTGTAATTCTTTCATCATCCATCTATCCCCTCTTCTCTCTTTGATCTTGACAATGTTGAGCTATCTTTGCATATTGGCTATCTTATCCATGAGATTCTCTATTTGTGCTCTCCCATTCACTCATAGCCTCTATCTTGAGCTTTATTCTTATTGCTCTATCCCATTGCTATACTATCTAGTTGACCCCTTGGTCTTGATCATAATAAATGAAACATGGTTCTCATAGGTCTCTTGACATGGCTACTCTTTTGGACTACATACTTCATGCTATCTCACTTGTTGGCTTCATTTCTTATCCTACATGCTATCTTTCTCATTACTTCCATTGCTTATCCAAAACATGCTTCATATGACTATTTCACCTCTTTCCCTAGCTTGGGTACTCTTGAGGAGTCAATCCTTGAGGATCAATTTCACTTGCTTCATGCTCCTTTTTCATCCATCTTTGCTTATTCACTGACTTGTTTCTCCATCATGTCCTATACCTTGCTAGACATTAGGAGAAAATGATGTGATCTTGCTTGAGAACTAGTGATCTCTAAAACCTTCTAAAAAAATCCAAAAAATCATCTATGATGCTGAAAAAATCCTAAAAATCAGAAAATGTCCTGAAAAAAAGATCTTCTTAGTGAAAACCTAGCAATAGGCACTTTAATGTATCACCAAAAAAATCAAAAATACAAAAATACAAAAAAATTGAAAAAAGTCCTGAAAAAAATTTGTCAAGTGGTGAAAACCTGGCAACAGGCGCTATTTGAAATCCTCGCACCTATGTCTATTAGTCTCAATCATCCACTTCGCTACACATTTCCTAGCTTGGAATTTTTTCTTGTCTTCATCTTGGGGGCATAGCTACTTAGCCTTTTTGAGGTATTCTTGTGCATTTGGGTTTTTTTGACAACTCACAAAATAGTGTTTCTCAACACTTCACCCACCTTGACATCAAGTGTTTTTCAACACTCTTCAAATAGTTTACCTACGGTCTCCGATGTCATAATATTTCTCACTATCAGAATCAAGTCTTGAAGAAATGGCCAAGTGACTTACACACACACACACTTTAACACTTAAACGACTGAGTTATGCTGACCTTTATCTACTTTGTGTGCTCTCTATGATGATTTCTTTGCCATGTGTTCCCTGCCTAATAGTCTTTCGAGGATGTCATTGACTAGAAGACTGGGGGCATGGGGCATGTCTTCTTGATTTCTGCTTGTGGGTATACTTTTTTTGTCTATAGTGTTGTAAGCATTTATGCTGGTTCTATTCAACACGTTGACTTACAAATGTATCATCCTTGACTATTTTGGAAGACCGCACTCAGGGTTTATCCTGGCGCTTATGCCTTGATACAAGTGTAATCTTGCTAAATTAAACTTAGGAAATCTAATCGTGTAGTTATCTTGACTTACATGTCTCTAATGCTTAGATTGGATTTCCACATACCTATCTAATATCGATCATATTCATATCCTCATAGTTATACTAGTGATGGTTGAGTGATCTCATGATGTCCCTAATAAATGCTCAATGATGAAATTAAGAGTCCAAATGTTATGCGCTTCTTGCTGGTAAACCACTTTGCATATTAGCTTGCATTTTAGGTTCATTTTCTAGCTTAGTCTTGCATTCTTGCATATGGGGAGAGCTCTCTTTTTTCATCTTTTTGTGGACATATCAACTAACTCCTTTCATATATTTCTTTACTTTCTTCTTGTTCATGTCTTTTCACCTTCTTAATCTTTCACTTCATCTCTTTTCTATCTTGTCATCACATTATATAAAGTTTTGATCTCTTAAATAATTTTGGCATCCTAAATTCATTTTCGGGATCGAAATCCAAATTCGAGTTCATCTTGATGGTCAAAATTGTCTTTTAAAATTCTACTTTCTTATGAGCAGTTAGCTGACCTTTTGAGGTCTAATCTTTGAATCATCACTGGGGCATCTTCATTTCTTCATGTCTTCATCATTTCCATACTTCATATCTACTTAAATTCACTATTTCATGTCTAAAATCACCTTTCTACTCATTTCGACCTTATTTTTATGCTATATCCTTCAAGGTCAACTCTAGTCAAACTGGGGCATTTTATCAATTTTTTTAATATAGTCATTCTTGGGTTCTAATCATCTATCTGTCATCTTGGACATTGCTATATTCTAATTTTCTCATTTCTAGCCAGTTTTTGCATCCCCTTACCTCATTTCAATTTCGATCCCGAGGGGGCAGAAATACTCTATCACTGCTTAGGAGCATTTGTTTGATCTTCTCACTTGCTCTCACTCTATTTGCTTTTCTAAGTGTTAGTATTCTTCTTGAATTTTGACATCATCTCTTCCTAGTGTTTAGTACTACTGCTATCAGGCTGTGCATTCAGGACGTGCTATCTATTTTTGCATTTCACTCTTCGGAATTGGACATCTATATCTATTATCGCCTACTTGGCTTCAATTTTCTTTGACATAATGTGTTCCCAAATTGATCACGCATTAGTCAAAGAGGGGAAAATGTAATCACCTAAAAATGGTCATCTAGACTATTAGCCCCCTTTTCAACATTTTGGCTAAATTAATTTAATCACTTACCTAAGCCAAATTGCTAATAATCAATTTATTTGATTATAACCTATAGTTTGACTATGCTATCCTAAGTTCTTTATTTGATTAAAAGAACATGTCCCCTTTTAATTAAATAAAAGACCCCATTCTTCTAACCCACTTAAAGTGCACACATAAAGTCCTTTTTCTATTTTGCAATTAAAAGAAAAGGCTTTGTGACTTTTGTCTTATATGACAAGTCAACTTATATTCTATTGGTTAACTTGTGTGTGCACATGGATCACTCCTCTTTTTGAATTCCACCGTTGATCATCCACCATCTTCATCTTGATCTCTACCATCCATACATATTTAAAAGGGAGAGAGCTTTCTCCCTCAATCCATCCTCATTTTGAATATTGTTATGCTTCAGATTTTCTAACAGGTTTCTTTGGAGCTTTGTGGAGAACTTCTATTTCTTGTCTACATTCTCTCATACAATAGCATTTTAGCTTAGATTCATGTTTCATGTTAGTTTAGCTTCTATTTTGCAATAATCTATCTCACATAGCTTAATATTTGGATTGTAACACTCTCATTCATATTCTAGCATAGCTGCATTTGGCATTCTCATTCTAGCTTAATCTTCATTTGCATTGCATTCTTGAGGAACTCCTTAGGACATTTGCATTCTTGCATCTTGTCTTTGGAACCTCCCATTGCATGGTTTACTAGCAAGAAGAGTATCTCTAAGGCTCATCTGAGAGCCCTTGAACTTGAAATACACTCTCTTGCACTCCGTGGATAGGGAGCTCTAAGCTGGCATCCAAGCATTTTGAACTCATGGAATCGTTTGGATAGAAGGGTTTAGAGTGGGACACTTTTGAGTGTACATTCTCAAATGTGGTATACCAGTGAAAATCTTTTGAACATACACATGACGATAATTCTAGAGAATTCTTTTGAGACGTCACATATGCTTGTATCATGCAAGGTTGCTTTGTCCCTTGCTTGATTGTTTGAAGAATACTCCATGTGTCACTATCTTGCTTGGAAAGAAATTGTTTTTGAACATCAAACTTTCTATGCTATCAACTATTGTGAAACTTTGTCAACCAAGTCAAAATGTCAAGTGTAAAAATTTTCTTGTGTTGCTTGCTAAGGGGAGTCTCATCATTTGATTTTTATTTTTTATGTCTCTAGTTCTTGAACATGCTTAAAGTGACTCTTTGGTCTTGGTGTTCTTGGTCTTTCTATCTTCATGGTCTATGTCCACTTGCTAGTTATATTTTTTCTCAAATGGTTGCCTTGATTTCTTGACTACACTCTTGGGTTAGAGAGTTGTTCACTTGTCACCTTGCTTGCTCTATCTATTTGGCTATTTGGGCATCTTGCCTAGCTATTGACTTGAGTCATTCATGTCGTAAGTTTCTTGGACATATTTTTTGACAAGTCACTTTAATCTCTCTCTACTATCTTGGCAAGTGAACACTCTACCTCCTATAGTTTCAACATCAAGTTATCCTCTAGGCTCTTTTATGCTTGGCTTTGCATCTAAAACTATGGGATCTAAACCTTGTGCTACCAAACTTCAACAAAATCTAGATGATCATGATATCTTCAATGTCACTAAAGAGTTTCAAGATCTATATGTACAATACAAAGAACTAGAAGAGACAAATGATCTTTCTTACCTTCATCTCTCTAAGCGCATGACAGAAATGAAGTCTAAACTTGAGAAAAGGTTAGAGGAGAAGATTGCATCATTACATGAATCTTCCTTAAGGTCTTTACATGCATGTGAGTCACCTTCTTTGAGGTCATCCTCTTCTTCTAGGTCTACATGCTCTACTTTAAAACATCAAATGCCTTCTTCTTCTAGATCTAAAGACCTCTTTAGAGAACAAGCAAGTGATAGCTCCTTTGAGCCTATGCTAAAATTTCATGATGGACCTATCTTTGACCAAGATAATGATGAAGACATGGATGCATACCATTCACATGAGAAACAAAAAAATGAGTCTAGACATAATTTTGATAGAACTTTTGCTCCCTTCGAAGATTCTTATGATGACACTTTGCAAAAACTTCTTGGCAATAAGATCATCATGTTACCTAAGTCTAGCTCATATGGAAACCCATTCTTGGATATCTATTGTGCTTATCATCAACATAATGAGCATAGTACTTCAGATTGCATTGAGCTAAAACATAAAATCCAAGATCTTATTGATAATGGAATTATTGGAACCTCTAGTGACTCATGTGTTGACGATACTTCTCTTAAGCAAGATTATGTTGATGAACCTATGTCTAGTAGTGGCTCCATTACATCTTCCACTTCTTCCAACACTCATGCATCTCCCAACACTTCAAATCTTTCCAACATGCCTCTATCAAATAAAGAACCTAATGCTTTCCACATTGACTACATGTATCCTCAAGGGCTACCTCTAAAAGAAACTCAAGCTAACCTTCACTTGGCTGCAAACCTTTTCCATGCTACTAATCCTAAACATCCTCAACCTTCATGCACTACTATGCCTAATCCAAGCACTACTCCATTCACTCTTCATTCTCCCTTGTCCTTAGAAGTGGCTCCATGTCAAGAGGACTCTTTAAAAGAAAAAGCTATAAATGTCAAGAAAGATCAAGATCAAGCACCCGTTCATCTCTTTCAAGATTTTTCCATTCCATATCCTATATCTTGTCCACCTCCTAATTATGATGAAGATATCACTTCCACTATCTCCCTTGAGCTTACTGAAAATTATGAGAAAAGTTCTCTTCCTATGCTACCCAAAGCTACTTGTCAAGATCAAAGTGTCCCCTCGTGTTCTACTTCTCCATATCCACTTCAAAATTTTACTCAAGCTTCAAGTGCTCTTATTAAAAATGTTGCTCCTGTCAAAGCTACTCATGAGTCTATTGATAGCTTTGACCACATTGCTCACTCTAAAGATGTTGATGTCCCTTTTCACTATCCATTTGCATCTCCTAAGTCTATCTTTGGTCGTTATCCATCAAAGTTAAAGCCTTCAAACCTTCCATCTATATTGGGACCTTATGTTCCATCATCTCCTACATTTTCCACTCCTAGCTCTCTCATCATACCTCAAGATCAACACAGATGCTCATCCTTGATGAATTATCACCCATCTATCCACCTAAACCAGTCATATCAGCCTTATTCATCCACAAATTCCAAGTCCTTTGGAAGTGAGAATAAACATAAGAATCTATTGAAAAAGAAAGATCACTATGTCCCATCTAATAGACATGTGAAAGCTAAGGAAGGAAAAAAATTCAAGAGACTAGAAAGGTCCACTACTTAAAGAGCTAAACGAAAGAAAATATGGGTTCCTAAATCCATCATTATACAAAGGCACTCTCAAGCACCCAAGGAACGAGGAAAATCTGAAGCAATGTGGATTCCCAAGTCCGTTTTAAAAGACTTGAATATTGAAAATATTTCAAAGTTGACATTCAAGCTTCCAAAGGCTTCCATTCCATCTTCTTCCAAAAATCTTCCTAAAATTATTCCAAAGCCTTCCACTCCACTTTTTTCCAAATCTCTTCTACCACCTCATAGATCTAAACCTCAAGCTACTTCATCCATGATTCCTCCACCATTCCAATACCCTTCAAGGTGTGTGTCAATGTTGATCTTGTCCAATATTTCAACTACCCTCATGAAATTCTCTAAAGCTTACACTTACTTTCTATACATGAACTATTATTCTCCATATACTCTTCCTACTACCATTTCTCTTTCATCACCCTATCAACATCTTTGAGCATACCTTTCTATGGTCTTGGCTTATCATGACTTATCTTTTCTATAGGAGCACTATCTACATTCAAATAGCTTGAGCTCTTTCTAAAAATTCAAAAAAAAAAAATACAAAAAGAAAAAAAGCAAAAAATAAATAAAAATGAAAATGTGCCTTGATGAAAACCACTTCTTGTGGCACCTTGGTAGCAAAAGTAAAGAGAAATAAATTTATCCTATGGTGAAAACTACTTCTTGTGGCACCTTAGATAAGTACCATGATGAAAACCTAGCAAACAGGCATCATGCATAATTCTTTCATCATCCATATATCCCCTCTTCTCTCTTTGATCCTGTCAATGTTGAGCTATCTTTGCATATTGGCTATCTTATCCACCAGATTTTCTATTGTGCTCTCCCATTCACTCATAGCCTCTATCTTGAGCTTTATTCTTATTGCTCTATCCCATTGCTATAATATCTAGTTGACCCCTTGGTCTTGATCATAATAAATCAATCATGGTTCTCATAGGTCTCTTGACATGGCTACTCTTTTGGACTACATGCTTCATGCTATCTCACTTGTTGGCTTCATCGCTTATCCTACATGCTATCTTGCTCATTACTTCCATTGCTTATCCAAAACATGCTTCATATGACTATTTCACCTCTTTCCCTAGCTTGGGTACTCTTAAGGAGTCAGTCCTTGAGGATCACTTTCACTTGCTTCACATTCCTTTCTTATGCATCTTTTCTTATCTATCGGCTTGTTTCTCCATCATGTCCTATACCTTGCTAGACATTGGGAGAAAATGATGTGATCTTGCTTGAGAACTAGTGATCTCTAAATTATTCTAAAAAATCTAAAAAATCATATATGATGCTGAAAAAATCCTAAAAATTAAAAAAAGTCCTAAAAAAATCTGTTAAGTGGTGAAAACCTGGCAACATGCGCTACTTGAAACCCTTGCACCTATGTCTATTAGTCTCAATCATCCACTTCGCTACACATTTCCTAGCTTGGAATTGTTTCTTGTCCTCATCTCGGGGGCATAACTACTTAGCCTTTTTGAGGTATTCTTGTGCATTTGGGTTTCTTTGACAACTCACAAAATAGTGTTTCTCAACACTACCCCCACCCACTTTGACATCAAGTGTTTCTCAACACTTTTCAGATAGTTTACCTACAGTCGTCGATGTCACGATATTTCTCACTATCAGAACCAAGTCTTGAAGAAATGGCCAAGTGACTTACACACACGCACTTTAAACACTTAAACGACTAAGCTATGCTGATCTTTATCTACTTTGTGTGCTGTCTATGATGATTTCTTTACTATGTTCCCTCCCTAATAGTCTTTCAAGGATGTCATTGACTAGAAGACTGGGGGCATGGGGCATGTTTTCTTGATTTCTACCTGTGGGTATACTTTGTTTGTCTATAGTGTTGTAAGCATTTATGCTTGTCCTATTGAACATTTTGACTTACAAATGTATCATCCTTGACTGTTTTGCATGATCGCACTCAAGGTTTATCCTGGCGCTTATGCCTTGATATAGGTGTAATCTTGCTAAATTAAATTTATGGAATTTAATCATGTAGTTATCTTGACTTACATGTCTCTGATGCTTAGATTGGATTTCCACATACCTATTTGATATCGATCATATTCATATCCTCATAGTTATACTAGTGATGGTTGTATGATCTCATGATGTCCCTAATAAATGCTCAATGATGAAATTAAGAGTCTAAATGTTATACACTTCTTGTTGGTAAACCACTTTGCATATTATCTTGCATTTTAGGTTCATTTTCTAGCTTAGCCTTGCATTCTTGCATATGGGGAGAGCTCTCTCTTCATCTTTTCGTAGACATATCGGCTAACTCCTTTCATATATTTCTTTACTTTCTTCTTGTTCATGTCTTTTCACCTTCTTAATCTATCGCTTCATCTCTTTTCTATCTTATCATCACATTATATAAAGTTTTGACCTCGTAAATAATTTCAACATCCTAGATTCATTTTTGAGATTGAAATCCAAATTCAAGTTCATCTTGATGGTCAAAATTATCTTTTAAAATTCTACTTTCTTCTTAGTACTTAGCTGACCTTTTGAGGTCTAATCTTCGAATCATCACTGGGGCATCTTAATTTCTTCATGTCTTCATCATTTCCATACTTCATATCTACTTCAATTCACTATTTCATGTCTAAAATCACCTTTCTACTCATTTTGACCTAATTTTTATGCTATATCCTTCAAGGTCAACTCTAGTCAAACTGGGGCATTTTATCAGTTTCTTATAGTCATTCTTGGGTTCTAATCATCTATCTATCATCTTGGACATTGCTATATTCTAATTTTCTCATGTCTAGCCAATTTTTGCATCCCCTTACCTCATTTCAATTTCGATCCCGAGGGCGCAGAAATACTTTATCACTGATTGCTACAACTATCTATTTCTTAGGAGCATTTGTTTGATCTTCTCACTTGCTCTCACTTTATCCGCTTTTCTAGGTGTTAACATTCTTCTTGAATTCTAACATTGTTCTCTTCCTAGTGTTCAGTACTACCACTATCAGGCTGTACATTCAGGACTTGCTATCTTTTTCTACATTTCGTTCTTCAAAATTAGATATCTATATCTATCATCACTTACTTGGCTTCAATTTTTTTTGACATAATGTGTTCCTAGATCGACCACGCATTAGTCAAAGAGGGGCAAATGTAATCTCCTAAAAATGGTCATCTAGACTATTAGCCCCCTTTTCAACATTTTGGCTAAATTAATTTAATCATTTATTTAGACCAAATTGCTAATAATCAATTTATTTGATTATAACCTATAGTTTGACTATGCTATCCTAAGTTCATTATTTGATTAAAAGAACATGCCCCCTTTTAATTAAATAAAAAACCTCATTCTTCTAACCCACTTAAAGTGCACACATAAAGTCCTTTTTCTATTTTGCAATTAAAAGAAAAGGCTTTGTGACTTTTGTCTTATATGACAAGTCAACTTATATTCTATTGGTTGACTTGTGTGTGCACATGGATCACTCCTCTTTTTGAATTCCACCGTTGATCATCCACCATCTTCATCTTGATCTCTACCGTCCATACATCTTTAAAAGGGAGAGAGCTTTCCCCCTCAATCCATCCTCATTTGAATATTGTTATGCTGCAGGTTTTCTAACAGGTTTCTTTGGAGCTTTGTGGAGAACTTCTATTTCTTGTCTATATTCTCTCATCCATAGCATCATGGCATTCTAGCTTAGCTTATCTTTCATTTTTACATGTAGCTTAATCTCACATAGCTTAATAATGGTATTGTAACACTCTCATATATTGTAACACTCATATATTGTAACACTCTCATATATGCTAAGTAACTTAGCTTGAGATCTTGCACAAAAATAATGTTGATTGTTCCTTTTATTGTACCTAATTTGATGACAGTTCTAAAGGAATTTGTAATCAACCCAGCTAATAAACAACTAGACCAATTTAACAGTAGTAGTAAATACTTGGGATCCTCACAAGGAGAGTGTGCCAATACAGTTCAAAACCCATAGAATTTAAATCAACTAACTTATCTGCAATTCTTTTAAACCTTTAATAAGATAGGCATAAAATACCAAATTTGCTAGATCTAGACATTCCAATTAATTTTTTTGGAAAACATAGAACAAATAATAACATAGTCCACTAAGTTTCCCAACATGTTCCTACATTGTTAATATCCTATCTTAGTTAATTTTCCTGAATCTAACTGAAATCAAATTGGACTTTCACAAACTCGTATTTCTTGAGCACATAGAAAACATAGTTATAATTAAGAGGCACAAACAAGTAAACATATTTCAAACCCCATTGCAAAAGAAAGCAATCATTAAGTACAAACACTCTTTTAAAAGTTGAACAAATTTCCCCTTAAAAAAATTAGATATATTCTACGATTCTATACAATATTTCAGCTAAATTTTCTTGTTAATAATCATGGCATTTGGAAAAAAAACAAAGATTTGAAATAAAACTTTGCATTAGCCAGAACCAAATAAAAATTAACTCAACTAAATATATTCTAGAATTTCTATTAAATAAAGAAACAAGTCTTATTACAAGACATAGGTCTTATCACCTACCTGATTAGTTTGGAATTTCATTCTCACCAAAATTATAAAATGTAAGAAAAACTGTGCCAAAAAGAATGTAAAAAGATGATTATAATGCACAATCATTTTTTTTAGCTCTTTTGGTAAAATTGTTCTTACAATTTTTTGGCTCAATCTCTAACTGCTCAGTATGTGTTTTGAAAAATTATTCTTGGACTATGAGTTAGGAAAAATAGAAATATCAAACTTGAAAAAGATGTACATTAATGCAATATTTAAACTTATATTTTATAATCTTACAAAGAGAACCATATAATTATAAGAAACTATTGTGGTTTGTACTATTTGAAAATTATAGTTACAAGTGATAAAGTTATATACCTTTGATTCAGAGAGCACAAATAATGAAAATGAAGTATTGCTAAAGGTGCAAGCTCAACTGCACCCCCCCGACACACACACATGTGGATTCCAATATTAAGTAGAAAATAGTTACATACATACATACATGGTTAAGTGCTACCTAAATATGTCCAAGGCATCTACACACTGGAGGCATACTCCACCTACCAGGTTGCCTACATACTTGTATCCATGGGATCAAGACCCTTGAACTACTTGCTCTAATGAATATGTAGTTCTAGTTTCTGATTATTTTGATGTAGCTATATTCCTATAACCACTAGTGAGCTTTACTCACCTAATAAAACTCTTTGCAATCATACATCCACTCGAGAAAATCAAATGATTTTCTATAATTAAAATACTATAATACCCTAGTGCAACCTTTGTGTTGTAGTTTACAATTAATGTAAGGTTAACCTATATACATCCTCACTCTTATATAGTTATGTTTAAAATCTTGTGAAATACCCATAGCCATGCTACCTGTTGAGTGAGTTTTGCTATTTTCTGTTGTGCTAAGATCTCTTTGTTTACACATACACACACACACACACACACACACACACACACACACACACACAAGGTCATGAAAATGAAATCCTAGATCTCCACTAATCTCCACAATACACAAGATCTCTCTACATATACATATACACATACATATACATATACATACATGCATGCATACATACATATGCACATACATACATACATACATACATACATCTGAATATGCAATTTTATCACCTTGGTGAATTGTATTTGATCTTGCTAACTGGGAACAATTGATTGTTCATTTTATTGTACCTAATTTAATGAAAGTTCTACAAGAATTTATAATCAACCCAACTAATCAACAACTAGACCAATTTAACTAGGTTATGGCTTGTTTTTTTCTAAAAATATCTACTATGATATATTTTTCTAAAATTTCTTGCCCATTTTTCCTGGTCTGCATTATTTTTATGTAGGATCTTGAGCTAAGTCAGTTAGCATGGGTTGAGTGAGTTTTATTATTTTATTATTTGGATTCTAGAATATGGGCTTTGTTTTATCGTTGGCTTTGTTCAAGTCTTGATTTTAATGAAGTAACAAAGTGGTTTTTACGGTGGAAAGAACTATATAATGAAGAGGAAACTTGAAAACTTGAATGTTAAAATGCTAAAATGAAAGCTATCGAGGATGAAAGACCTATGTTAGAGTTACAACACAATGTGAAGTTGATTTTATATATAAACAAAAAAAGAAAGAAGAAATATGACATAAATCATTCCCCATTTGTTTTGATTGTTGAGAGCTACATGCGGAAGAGGGTGGAGAGCTTTAAATGAGGGTGGAGATTTCATTGCCATGCCCTTCTAATCATTGCATTTTGTTGTCATGCCCTTATGATCTTTGCATTTTATTTCCATGCCCTTGGTGAAGATAAATGGAGATCTAGGATTTCATTGTTGTGCCCTTGTGATCTTTACATTTTGTTGTCGTACTCTTTTGATCTTTGTACCCTTGCTCTATGATTTCATTGCCATGTTGTGCCCTTGTGATCTCTGTGCCCTTTGCAACATTGCAACATTTGGGGTCAAATTGTGGTGGCAATTTGCAACGGTGGTATAATTTATGGTGTTTGGGCCCAAATATAGTAGTGCTTGCTCAACTATTTTCTTCAAGGGGAGAAGAGGCACTTATGTAAATTTTCTTTTCTTTTCCTTCTAAACATGTATCTCTTTATATTTACCCCAATAGATGACTAGAGAAGCTTCTCTTTATGTATATGTATGTATATATATACATACATACACATAGATGTGTGTGTATGTATGTTATATACACATATACATATACATATATGTACATACATAAAAATATACCTATATAGAGATCACAAAGGAATGACAATGAGATACATATATACATACATACATAAATACATATGTGCGCGCACGCGCGCGCACACACACACACATCTACATATGCAATTTTATCACTTTGGAAAACTATATTTGATCTTTACTTAGTCACCAAGAGATAATATAATTTGTAAGTAAACAATTTTGCATACTTAGTTTGGTATGAATAGTTTCAATTGAATTCATCCGAGGAGAGTGAGTCTACTCATGATGATAATGACTCCATGTATTGGGTCTTTAGAGGAGAGAGACTTATAGAAGATTAGATGTTGTTTATGGATATGGGATGATTTATTTGTGTGAATGGCTGATCAAGCAAGTTGCAAAAAATTAGAGTGTCAGTTGCAAATAGTTTCATTAATTAGATAAGGGAATCAACTTTGAAAGTGAGATGATCAAAATTAGCATGTTCATCCTTATGATAGATGTCTCTATCTCAGAATAGAAAATTACCTTAAATGACAAGTGACAAATTATTAAATATATGAAAAATTAGAAGAACATTCACCTATAATATTTTTGAAGGACAAAAATATAATAAAAATATAACTTGGTAGAAAAAGTTATGACCTATGTGGCTCCATATTGTAGCTATTCCACTATCTAGTAGTGGAAACTCTTCACATTAAATATGAAGATATTGAAATTAAAAAAAATAACTATTAGAGATCTATACTTGTGTTTTAGTGATAACACATATATAGTCTAATTTTAAGAAAAATAATAGTCTTAAATGTATATGATAAAATAAAATAAATTAGAGTACTAGCTGTAGCTGTATAGTTCTAATGTTACTGATTATGTTAAACAAAATGTTTAATAAAACAAGTATGAAGTAACATAAATGGATCATCTGCTCAATCTTATTATGACTTAATGTGAATGCATCCAATAATTACCTGGATGATATTATGCACAAGATCTTTACTCAATCACCAAGAGATAATATAATTTGTAAGTATAGATTTTTGCTTACTTAGTTTAACATGAATAAATTTGATTGAATGCAAGGATAATTTCTTGTGTGAATCCAAGACATTAATGATTAATTTAATTTAGCACAAGTACTATGCAATTGTGTATGTATGCATGTAAAGCAGTTCACATAGTGAATTGATTTACATACATACATGCACATATGCATACAATAATCATAATTAGCTATCCTTGAATCAGACCAAAGCTATTATATATGAACAAGAGATACATGTTTAGAAAGAAGAGAAAAGAACACTTACATAGGTACCTTTTCTCCCCTTGAAGGAAGTTGCAAAGTAAGGGTACAAAGATCACAAGGGAATGACAACAAAATCCTAGATCTCCATTGATCTCCACCCTTGTCCAGAGCTATCCACCCTCTTTCACGTGCACCTCTCCACAATCAATCAAAACAAATAGGGAATGACTAACATTGTGTTTTCTTTTCATTTTTGCTTATAATCCATAATCCACAAGATCTCTCTATATACATACATATACATACATACAGACATACATACATACATATATATACATACATCCATATATACATATATACATATATGCATACATACATATATACATACATACATAAAAACAAAAATGTACTTTCAAAGAGTTTACAATTGTTCAAAAAAATTAATGTTTTACAAGAAAATGCATCTAAAGAATTGTTAACTCAAAAGCAATAACATGGTGTTGAAATAGTACAAAAAGTGCTTGACATGAGAGGTCCACAAGTGAGGGCGTTGATCAATCTTGAAAGCTTGAATGTTGAAATGAAAGCTATCGATGATCAAACACCTATGCTAGAGTTACAACACATTGTGAAGTTGATTTTAGATAAGGTAGAGGTAGATATTTAGAAGTTTGATAATCAAAATTTAAGGCACGAGAGAAAAGGAGAAGGAGTAGCTTTAGAAAGAGAACGAGAAGGAGCAACTTTAGAAAGAGATTGCACAAAAGAAAAAATAGCTAGACAACATAGAGGATATTATGGGAGCCATTGGATAGAATCCAGGAAAGTGTTGTGGTAGGTATTATATATGACATTGGAATCACTTGCAAGTGTCTTTGAGAATTTACAATCCAAATATCAAATGATTATAAGAGTTTTTCAAGTATTGGCATAGTGTCCCTGTGATGATCCCACGTATCAAATGCTTATAAGATTGTTTCAAGGTTGGGATCCACTTCAACATCCTTTACAAGATTTAGAGATAATGTCATTATGGTAGAGGCTTCTACAAGGGAATGATCCTTGTGATTATGACTTGTTTCTTTCTAAAAATATCTGCTATGATATATTTTTGTAAAATTTCTTGCAAACTCTACCCATTTTTCCTGGTCTACATTATTTTTGTGGAGGATCTTGAGGTAAGTCACTTAGCATGGGTTGAGTGAATTTTATTTTATTATTATTTGGATTTTGGAATATGTATGTAGTTGGATCAATTTTTCTATTGTGTAGCTAATATGTAATAAGCACCTTAAAGAAGATCTTTAGATATACATGTTCAAAAGGAGATATAAAGAGATACCTATTTAGAAGGAAAAGAAACAACATTTACATACCCTTGAATAAAATCATAGAGCTAGGGCATGATAAAAAAATCATAGAGCAAGGGCACGACAATGAAACACAAAGATCTCAAGGGCATGGAAACCAAATCATAGAGCAAGGGCACAACAATGAAATGTAGAGATATATCATAGGAAAGAAATGCACCAAACACATATGCATAACTAGGAGGCTCATTCCCTCATAAATTCCATAACCCAGTTAAATATACGTATATATCAACCTAGCTAATAAAAAACTAGACCCATTTAACTGGTTATGGCTTGTTTCTTTCTAAAAATATCTTCTATGATATGTTTTTATAAAATTTCTTGCAAAATTAGTCCATTTTTCATGGTCTACATTATTTTTGTGTAGGATCTTGAGGTAAGTCACTTAGCACAGGTTGAGTGAGTTTTATTGTTTTATTATTTGGATTCTGGAATATGTATGTAGCTCGATCATATATTTAATAAACACCTTGAAAAATAAATCTGTAAATATATAAAGAGATACATGTTTAAAAGGAAATATAAAGATATACATGTTTACAAGGAAAAAAATTAAAAAATTTACATACATATTCCTTCTCACCCTTGAAGAAAATCACAGAGCTAGGAAGCATAGATCACACAGGCACGACACGAAAATGAAACTGCAGAGAAAGGGAATGACATGACAATGAAATCACAAAGCAAGGGCATGACCCAACAATGAAATCATAGAGCAAGGGCATGGAAATGAAACACAAAGATCACAAGGGCACAACAACCAAATGTACCAATCACAAGGTTTCCATGGAAAAGTTCATACCTCTCCACCTCTTTCACACATAACTCTCTTCATAATAAAAAAAAATGAGAAATGATTATCATGTTTCTTTTTTTTTTGTTTAATGCTCATGAGGGTGTCACAATTACGATGCCAACATCAATATTGCGATGTCATTAGGGAAAATTTAAAAAAAGTAAAATGGCCACAAATTACACCACCATTGCAAATTATCATTGCAATTTGACCCCAAATTTTGTAGTGTGTTTCAATTGAGTCTTTTGTAGGTTTGTGAAGGAAGCATACAATGTTGGGATGGTCACATCATTGAACCCATTGATAAAAAACTCCCATAAATCATTAGCATTCATTATGATTTTCATCTTCTTCACCTATGTATCATAATTTTGTCCATTGAAGGATGGTGGCTATTGCCATATCTTTCTTGCATCTCCTACCTTGCCAAATACCTAGAAAAATAAATGCCCTAACTCACCGTGGATGTGAGGCCTCAAAGATTTGATACCATGTGAGAAATCACAAGTAAACAACTTCAAAATTTTACTTGGCAGTAGAAGGTGTCAAGTGATAGTTTTGCTTGGCAACAGAGGGTGTTGAGTGATAGGTAGTGGGTGCTAAGTGAGCTCAGTAGTAAAGAGAGCTTGACACCAGAGGATTCTAAGTAAGCTTAATCACCAAAGGAAGGTGGAGTTCAACAGGCTCAACACTTAACCAACACAAAGATTAGGTGAACTCGATTGATGAAGGTATTGAGTAAACTCAACAAGAATGATAGATAGGTGCTCGATGAACTCAATAGAAACAACAACTCTTACACAAATCGAGTTGTTAGAGAAGGAGCTCAATTAAGGAGTGAATCGAGTGAGTTATCAATAGACTTTCTATTTGGCCTTTTCCACCATTAAAACATAGAGAAGGTAACAACAAAACTTGAAATTATGAACTTCTCAAATACTAAGCACCATGCAATAAAAACTAGAAAGGAGAAAACAATGAGCCAACACAACTGGATTGATTAGTATGCCTACTTCTTGCTTTCTATTCAACTAGCTTAAACTATTACAAAATCTAGGAGCATTTGGCTTCAACCAAAAAACACTAAATACTTCAACTGATAAAAACTAATCTTAAACTTACAACACTAAAGGATGTATACAATAATTCTTGGAGAAGTAACTATTTCTTTGGACAAATCAAAATGAACTTACAGAATGATAGAGAGATTCAACATGTGTTGTTGCAAACACTAAAACTAATCCTTCCTTCTATCCTTTGAACTTTGAAAATTCCTTTCACCTTTGCTCTGATTTGCTAATATTCTTCCTATCTCTATTCTCCACTCTACTTCTTCTCTCCTATCTTAATAGAATGAATGAGATTTATCCCTTTGACTTATCCCAAAATGTTTTCCTTCTCTTTTCTAGATTTCAAACTCACCTAACTGAGTTAATGAGTGTTAGGAAAGTAGGTGGGCATTTGGCTCTAGGGGAAACCGATTGTTGTCTTTTCAAAATTTTGACAAATTATTCTCTCCCATCTGATGAGATCTTTCTACCCCGTGCTTTCACTAAATCATGAATATTCACCATACCTTTATCTATGACATTTACAAGTGAATCCATTTCAATCTCTTCAAGCTCTATCTCTCCAACATGAAATGACACTCTATCCCTCCTCCAATCAAAAAATAAGTATACAAAGTCAAGAAATGCCTCCTTACATGAGTGTTTTGGGAAATTTTATACAAAGTTCACCATAGGTTCACCTAATTCATCATACTCTCTAGTTAGTAGCAATGCTAGAGATATTTAGTTTCATTCTTGTGAGATTACATGTCCTAAGCATGTTCACCTAATCTCCATCCACTTAATATTGTTCTCTTTGAATTAAAGGTGTCTCTACTAATACATGTGTCATTTAGGAGTACTCTGACCAATGTAAGTCAAGAAAACATCTATACATCTCTCAAGAAATCCTTTACGAACATTTTCCTTTCAATTTCTATAACTCTTTCTGAATAATTTTAAACCACATTCTAAACCTTTTTTTTCTCTAAAAAGAATATAAATTGTTCATCAATGTGAATGTAGAATTGATTTATGGATCTTCTAAAAAATTGTTATACATAGAAGGAGCAAAGATACAATATGTATATATTTTCATGTTGGTTAACAAAGAAGACCACATCTATTAGCTCATGTTGAAGAGTCATTTATTGCTAAATTAACATAGAAGACCTTGACACACTCCTCTCTTATTCACATACAGTGGGTGAGATAATGTCCTCATATTCCATATTAAGTCATTGTACAATAGCTCATTTATATTATATTATCTCAATTCATGATCTTCTTCCATCATTCCTTTCTTCCTCATATATGGATGAAATGTTGATGACTCTATTATTTTTTTAAATTATTTTATTACATTTTCAGCTTACGCTAACACCATTTGAGTAATAAGGATCACTTATTCAAATGTAATAACATTTCCATCAGATTGATGTATTCCAAATGCAGATCTGAATGACTTATAAATATGAGAGGAGGAGACATGTCTCTCTAGTTAATCATCATTAAATAATATATTAACAATGACATATATTTAACTATATCTATATATAATACATATAAATATATTATATAATAGAACCATTATATACTAATAATAATAATAAAAGTAGATATAAGAGTATTTTATAAATGATGATTTACCAATAACCATAAAAGATTTATCTCCGGGTCAATTCAATTTGACTGAAGCTACAAACATAACATAGAGATGTGAAGGACAAGGTGCCACATTAGTTGTACACCACTCTACTAGAAAGATGGCACTCTACAAGTCAAAGAGTAGAAGAATTGAGAAAAAGTACTTTAGGAGTTGTGACCTGACCTATCTGTCAATGATGTAGAAGTTTTGATATATAAGTATCACAAAGCCTTTAGAATGTAAAGTCATTAAAAACCATGGTATTGGTAGATGAAAAACCTATTTTACTTTAAAATATCAAAGAATTATGGATTGAGGAGTTGAAATAAGAGAAAACTCAAGCTTATGAAGAAAATGAACTTGAAATGTCAATGATGTATTTAGTGTAAGTGAACTACTTGGAACC
Organism: Cupressus sempervirens; assembly: GCA_028749045.1. Lineage (NCBI taxonomy): Eukaryota > Viridiplantae > Streptophyta > Pinopsida > Cupressales > Cupressaceae > Cupressus > Cupressus sempervirens. The sequence goes on from CM053784.1 coordinate 475,189,135, forward strand.
ACTAGCACAACAACCAAGAAGCAGTATACGAATGAGAAAGTAATGATTGTAGATATCATAGATAGGAAAGAAGAGTCAAGTTATAAAGGATATAATCAAGTGAAGCTAACAAAAGTGCAGACATATACACGAGGAACATGTATAAAAGTGACTATTAGTGTTGAACAAAGAAGAGTGAATACCTCTGACAAGGCTAAAATAAGCCAATCTATAAATATATTGATTAGTAGTTTAGGTCAACCATGACTTGATCCAACCACTCAATCACTAGCTTCAATAGAGGAGGTACTAAATTCTATGAGTAGACAAGAGGAGAAAATTACTACACTAGCTGAGCAACAACAACCAACACCAATACCAACATCAAAACTAGGAGCATCAATAATTACTGAAGGTATCATAAGTTAAGAAAATAACAGTGGTAAAATAGGGAGTCAATCTAAGGACTTTGACACTCAAACAAAACAAGAAAAGGATGAGAGCATTGACACTCAAGGACCTAGTGCATCCTATTCGAAAACTACTGCAATAGAAAGGCCAACCGACAAAGGAAAAGATGGTGATGATGATGCAGAGAAAGATAAAGATAAGAAGAAAAATCATGATAAGAACATACAATCAATGAAATTCAAGGGTAAAAGGAAAACAAAAGAAGAAGAAAAGGATGAGGGAGATGGTGATCAACCAAGAAATGATACCTAGTTTTGGTGCAGGAGCACGTCTACGACAAGAAGATAACATGCAACATTATTTATGCAGAATTATATTGTAACAGGAAGTTTGGTGGTGACAGGAAGACAACCTACAATATGACTAAAATGCAGGGCACAAAGCAAATATCAAAAAAATTTGATTTTAAAATCTGAAATTTGAAATGTTTGTGTGTGAGTTTAGAGTTTTATGTTTTAAAATAAATGTCCTTTTTTTGTGGTGGAAATGTTTAGGTGGCATTCTTATAAGCCTACCCAACATTATCCACTTAGGACTTAGTATGAGTTTATTTTAGATTATTTTGGGTGTGTTAAAGGTTTCTAATTTTTGAAAATGTTTATGGGAAAAATCAAAAGGAAGAAAATGATGAATATTCCTAAAGCACCATGTGTAGGCATTCAAAATGTAACCGCTACAAGAAAGCTATGATGGATTTTTGGGAGTTACATTAGAAGGTGAATATTCCTAAAGCACCATGTGTAGGCATTCAAAATGTAACCGCCACAAGAACACTATGATGGATTTTTGGGAGTTGCATTAGAAGGTGAATATTCCTAAAGCACCATGTGTAGGCATTCAAAATGTAACTGCCACAAGAAAGTTATGATGGATTTTTGGGAGTTACATTAGAAGGTTTTTCAAAAAGAGAAAAAGTGCATATTGTAAGAGAGATTTTTTGGAGAGAGATTTTTTTTTTGGGAGAAAGTGAATAGAATGAAGTTCTTGAGTTTTCCTGTAATTTTATTAAGTTTCTAGTGTTGAAGAGATGTGATTGTGTAGTATTCTACATACATTTTTCTGTCTATATTTAGATCAACAATTTGGAAGAAATCTGAAAATCAGATCTTAATAGTTTAATATTTTCTTATTGTTCATTTCCTATCAACCAGATCTCTTTGTTGTTTTGAGAGATGTCTTTGCATGGTGATTTTCTAAAGGTTTAACCAATACCGAGTTTAAATAATAAAGATATATTATTATTCAAGAAATTAATTGATCTAAAAACTTAAATTGATTAAAGAAGATCCAAAAGAATCAAAAGGAAAGTATTGACAAAAAAGTTACGAATGTTTAAAAATATTATGCTAGAATTCACAATAGAGAAATATAAACCAATTCAAAGATAATTGAAAGTTTATCTAGACAAAATGAAATAAACATGAAGCAATATAGAAGGAAAACTAGCAAAGGAACTCACAAGCAAGTTAGAAGAGAAGACAAAGAAAAACTTGTTGAAAAAGCTTACAAATTCAAAAGGGAAGTTGTAGGAGGATATTCTTGCACTACAGGAGATTGTTAACACTACATTAAGCAAGTATAATAATTTGTGTAGTTTTATCTTATTTACTTTTGAAGGAGATACTTGACTTATTAGAGTTCAGAATGAAAGGCTAAGTCATATCGAGAGACTGGACTCATCAACCAGTGTAGTCCAAAATTCATTGAAACTGAAGGAATTAATTGTAAGAGAAGGAAAAATTTTAGTTGAAAGAGATAAAATGATTTCTTAAGTCTTGGGGCTACAAGGAATGATAAGTTTACATATTGATTTGATGAAGCAAAGCTTATTAGAAGTACAATACAGTATACAAGAACTAGCAAAAACTACAGTGAGTGGAATTGGAAACATCACAATAAATTTCATAAATACATTCTATACTGTAAGTATTTTGTAAGATGAATATGTACTTATCACTATATATTTTTTGTTTGGTCATGTTTATTGGCATTCACTTTCATAAACTAAAGGGGGATAAATATTGGTAAAAATAAGTGATATAGTAATGATGAGTTAATGATAAGAAGATAATGTAAATGGAATAATAAGTAGATTAAAAGATACAAAGGATATTAGTGCATACATGTATTGGGGAGTATAGAGTACATGTAAAAATTATACAAAATGGAGACAAATTTAGTTTATCAGGTTTTTCTTTTTTTCATCAATGACAAAGGGTGAGATTGTTGGAGTTAGATAAAGTTTTTTCATTGATGTCAAAATGACTAAAGTAAAAGTTACTATTAGTACTACTAAGGACAAGTTACTATCAACAAGAGAAAACAATATCAGAATGTAGAAGACACTATCATAGAAGGATTGTCAGAGATGTATAAGTTGTATTACCGAAGAAGTAAAAGTGAGATTGTCAAAGAAGCTGAACAAAGAAGTTTTGGAGTTGGACTAATCATAAAATATATGGTCAAGATTAAGTTTAGGGTTATCAAATAGGTAGGAAATAGGGGAATAAGGAAGGAACATGAGAACAGAGAAGAAGGAGAGAATAGAGTGAACATTGACAACAAGCATTACAATGAAAGGATAGAGGAAAAAGTTGATCTGACAAGATTAAGGAGAAGCACTAGACATGTCAAGTTATCTTCTATAATACCTAATCAAGTTTTATGAGATTTCTCATGTCTTTACTAAGATTGTTAAGTTCATCTATGAAATATTGTTAAATCCTCTAAAAAGGTGAATGCCTAGATAGGCAAGATTAAATCTCTTAGTGGAGCAGTCTTAATAGGCTAAAGATACAATTAACACTATATTAGTCAATCTTGGAAGATTTATTTTCTCAGAAGGAAATACTATTGTATGCTTAATTAGAAAACCTTTTTGACTATAGTAAAAAGTGGTGGGTTCCATGCCCATCACTATTTTTCCCTTTGATCAAGGGTTTCCTATTATACCAAAATCATTGTCTTACGTGGGTGAATTTTTTTCATGAATTGTTATTTACTTTCACACATATGGCTTACTAATGGTCAAGTGCATATGCTATCAGCTAGATCTAGATTATCAAAACAATGTTGTTGTGGACTATCAGTTAAATAATGAAAACAATTGTTTCTTAAGTACTGAATCAACCACCCCACTCAGTACTTAACCTTTCATACCTATAATTACCACACTTAACTTTAATTCATGCATTACTGATTAACACCTTTTAGTTCACTAGAATCAAGAGATGATTTATAAAATTTAATTATTCAAATGAATCTTGCAACCACAAGTGATCATTAGTACACATGTATATATAGGCTTCAAAAAAATGCGAGTCATGATAAATTATTCCAAGCCAATTCTCTAATAAAATTAATATGTTCATATTTTAACACTTATGTCAATGTTAAAAGATGTGAGGAGTTGATGTTATCCACATTGCCTAGACACCAAATTTTGCAATGGATTCCCTCAAAGTTTAAATGTCCAAGTCTGCATCTCAAAAATTACAGATCGCTAACCTCTACCCTATCTTAGGACAAAGATCTAGTTTCTTGGATTTAAACAAGCCCCTTTGTAACATTATTACTTTCTCTTATTAGCCATATGTGAATAGGATACATGTATATTTGATCATTTTAATATTTCAACTCAATAAAGCATATAATAGATGTTATTATCTAAATTCAAAATAGAAAGGTACAAATGTTATCCAAGTTGCCTAGATACCAAATGGTCAAATGGATTCCCTCAAATTTTACAAGTCCAAGCCTGTGTCATGAAGGATCACGGGTCACTTATCCCTACCCTAACTTGGGACAAAGATCCAATTACTTGGAATTAGATAAGACCCTCCTTGGTAACATAGTTTGCTTCTAATCATAAATCTAATAATAGTAATATTGGAAAGTAATTCTTTAATTATTATTAATAATTCAACATATTATATTATCCCAATATAATGGATCAAATAAACATCTAATTCAAATTATACTTTAGAAATGTATCATATACATATATTTGATCTTCCATGTATATGTCTAACATATTATTTCCCAATAAATTAGTTCACTGTGATTATGAAATTTTGATTTAATTCAAAGGTTAATCCATACATATTTATTAATAATAGTGTATTTCTTACAATAAATATATATTTTAACAATCTAAGATGACTTTTATACACTTTCCCTTGTATAACATATTATCATAGAAATTCAATATTGAAAGGGACAAATGGTTATTTACCTCCAACATCATCTTGGCAATGAATCCAATAGAATGTGGAAGTTTTGGCCAATATCGTATTTGACCACACACCATCTTTTTTAATTTACTTTTTATTTGAACTCCATTGACAGGTTTTTCATGAAAAGAAGTCAATGTTGGTTTCTTTGATCCCCCATGCTATTGGATTTAGTGCTCCAAAGTAGGGAAATTATATATACAAATGGACATAATATCAATTTTTCAATGGGAAATATAATACCCATTCCATCTAAATTTATTAAGGTTCAAGGTAGTATTGAAAGTCTTAATTGGACACCAAGATACTGGGGGGCGGATGAATCAGGATCTGTAGCACTTTAACCTTTTCAATAATTCTATAATGCATTCACCATATTTACCATGTCATATCCAATTTTCTTATGCATGCATAACTTATAATCAAACTATAATAACATATAGATCTAATATATCAATCATATGCATGAAAAGTAATCACATGACACAAAAATTTTGATTACCTAGAAACACTTTAAAATGAAGGTAAAACTAGGGTGGGGATGACACCCACAAATCTTCACTACTATAGTAATAAAGTTAACTTGTTAGGATTACAATATTTGACCATATCCAATGATCTACCTTGTAAGGGGTTTTCCTTCTTAAAATCTTTTGAGACTGTTAGACCTCACCTTGTTAGTGGATTTCACATTCACAACAAAGTAAGAACTCTGTTAGGAGATTTACAAAGATCTATTAAGACCACTCTGCTAAAAGATTTACCCTAACTCAGTTTGTTAAAACTGATTCAATTCTTGATCCTCAATTTTCTCTAATAAGCTGATATTGAATCTTCTCTTTCCAGTCTAAACCTTATCTCTGATCTAATAAAGATTTTCTGCCCTTCACTGCTTGACTGGGTTGCTTATTGTATTTTGAAATAACAAAACTCTTTTTCCTCTTCTACAATGTTTAAAAAATCACACATGAATCATATGAATACCATGTTTTCTCCTTTGTATCTTTACCATACCATACTCTCTCATCTATATCAAAATAGGTCAAGTTATGCTCTATTTAGAGATTTTGTAAAGAGTTTTCTAGATGCTTCCCTACTTTCCATTTGATTCATTCATCACAAAACACAGGGATCTATGATCAATGTCACAAAATGCGTAAAAATCTATGTAACAAACTCTACAAGTATTAAATATCATGTTCATGTTAGCTTGAAATGGTTAACCTCAAAGTTTGCATCATTCCTAACTTGAAAGTAAAATTCTATGTTTCTCAGTACTTACTATTTCTAACACTTGGCATTCACTATATAAGCTATTGTCACTTGATCTCTATTATGCTCAATACCTTCTGCATAACTTGGCTCCAACATACATGAACTACTCAATTAACATTACACTCAATTTAAATTGAAAATACTTGGCAACCACATATTTGCTTGGCTCCTATAGAGCTCACTATATATAGTTTTATATAAATGACTCAACCTGTATAGAGTAGCTCGATCATAGTGATGACTACCTGACTCTATCTAGTAAATGACTAAGTATTTGACACTAATAGACAACAATATTTAAAGAGACCAACAATCTCCCCCTTTGAAATTAGTGGCAAAAATATTGTCATGATTACATCATTAAAATGAAAAAATGAGTGCTCCCCATAAGCCTATGACTTAGTTAAAAAATAGAACTTCAAAAAAAACTTTGATTTATTCCAATTCAACAAATGAACAATATATATACATGACTCTAAGTAGCCTAACCATTTTAGTGTCACACCACGATTGTCTTCTGTATTTTGAAATCTTTTGAACTCTAATTTTCATTTGAAATATATTACATTCCCCTTTGGTCCTCAAATATTTTCTCCATTCAAGACATGTAATCATCATTTCATTACCACTTGTTTTTGTCACTTATGGCTACTACTGGGGTTGAATGGGTGGAATAAAACCATATTTTTCAATAAAAGGTTTTTGTATTTGGGTGATCATAGCAAGTGCATGATCCCAAATGATTCTTATTGATTTTATAGTGTGATTTCCCAACTATAGACTAGCTATCAAATCAATTAAATTGTCAGCCACTAAAAGATTATGATATTCATTGTTAAGATCTTGGGTTAATTTCACTTCTTATTGCATGAACTCTATAATGGGCACCCCTAGATGTCCCAAAAAAAAACTAAACCAAATTTCTGAAAGGAATTATGTCAAACAGTTTGCATTCAACTTCTTATTTCTTCGTTTAATGTTTTAAACCCCTTATAACTTCGGAAATCAAACGTTTATTGTTTGTTGTGTTTCGTGCATGGAATTGGTATCATACAACATAAACAAGAAAGAAACTACAATGATATGCAAAGTGGAAATGAACTGCTGCTAATAAAATGTTATTTTCAAAATTCATAAAACCAAATACATGGCAGATTTATCAACTCACTACTTACTTCAGCAGTATTGACATAATACTCCAGCCCATGCTTACGAACTTGCTGCTACAATACTTTGTCCTTCAATCAGTCCACTACCTTCATAATATCATTCCCTCCAAGCGGCATAAGCGTCGGACAAGTAGTGAAGAAGATATGAGCAAAATACCAAATCTGCCTGTAGCAAAAAATGCAACTGAACTGCCTGATAATGGAGCCAATAACAAAAAATTCCAAAGGCCAAACCCCAAGGGAATGACGTCTAGAATGTTACAAGAGAGGATAGATGTCTTCAAATGCCAAGAATGGAGCTGCAACTCACACACCAATTTCTTCTCATATTCAACCTACCTAATGAAGCCACAAATGCTTCCTTTTATTCTATTTCCAAGTGTCCTCTCAACTCATATGGGCAATGTGGGATAAAAGATGTGTAATATATAAAACATATATTAAAATACCCCTTATGTCTCCCTTGAGTACACATCACCATAAAATAAATATTAAAGTAACACTTTAATATTTTACAATTAAATTAGATGTTACTTTAATAAAACTTCAGGCATTAAAATGTATTAGCAATCGGACTTCGAATAATGTGAGTGATAGCTCATCGGAAAGCTGTCACCGAGGAGTATCAAATCCAATCACCGAAATTGACCTGCACTGTGTCCTGTTGACTTACTAAAAATAGTAAGTATGCCTGAAACTGAGTAAATCAACTTCGTTTTGGCCCAAATTGGAAATGACAAGGCCAAAACATTCCAGGATCCCATTAAACCCTTCATTAGCCCTCGGGGCCATGTAGAACAAGGCTAACGCATACACACTTGGTCAAATGCTAAAATGGGGACATTACAGTCTGCCCCCTTTGAAATTGCTTGTCCTCAAGCAATCTCAGTCCAGCCTGCTGAATAACCTGCTCACTCTCCCATGTAGAATCTTCCTCCGACAGGTCTTTCCATCTGACCAAATACTCCTTCACTATCCTGTTTCTAAGCTTCCTCTCTCTGGTGTCTAGAATAGCCTTGGGTACTAACACAAGCTTCCCCTCCTCATCCAAAGGGGGTAAATCTGCAGAAGGCACTACACTCTGACCAATGGCTTTCTTAAGCCTAGACACATGAAACACATTGTGCACTCAATTGCCCTCTGGAAGCTCAAGCTCATAGGCGACTTTGCCCACTTTGCGAATCACTCTGTAGGGACCATAAAATCTAGTTTTCAACTTTTTAGCTCCGCTCTTCTTGAGCGATGAATGTCTATATGGTTGTAGCCTCAAGTAAACCATATCCCCTACCTCGAAGCTACGCTCTATTCGGTGCTGATCAACATACAATTTCTATTGATTTTGAGCCTGTTGTATATTCTCTTTGAGCACTTTTAGGATGTCCTAACTATCCTGCAATAAGTTTTTGGCTTTGGGAACTCTACTGTCCCCCAAAACTAAATCCATGAAGCTAGGTGCTTCATAACCATAGAGTGCCATGAAAGGAGTCATCTTGATGGACATATGATAAGTGGTGTTATAAAAATACTCTCCCATATGCAACCATCTGATCCAAGCCTTTTGTTGTGTAGTTACATAGTTCCTCAAATATCCTTCCGCCCATTTATTCACAATCTTTGTTTGCCCATTTGTTTGCGAATGATAACTAGCGCTAGGTGTAAGATCTATACCACACAACCTAAACAAATCTTGCCAAAAAACACTCATAAACTTACTATCCCGGTTGCTGACAATGAATCTGGGCAGCCCATGTAACCTGACTATGTCTTTAAAGAAAAGATCTGCCACCTGTGCTGCTGTGTAAGTGGACATAATAGAAAAGAAGTGAGCAAACTTTGTCAAGTGGTCCACCACCACATAGATGCAATCCCTTCCTTGCACTCGTGGTAAACCAGTGATGAAGTCCATCGAAATACTTTCCCATTTCCTATCAAGAATGGGAAAGGGCTGTAATTAACCTACAGGAAATGTGTGCTCTCCCTTATTCTGTTGACAAACCACACACTCCCTGACATACCTCTGAACATCATCCTTGAGCCCTTTCCATGAAAATCGCTCTCGGATCTGCCTGTAGGTCTTGAAGACCCTCGGATGTCCAGTAGTGGGTGCATCATGAAATTCCTTCAGTATCACCTCTCTCAAATGTGATGACGAAATCAAATAAACCCTGTCCTAAACTCTGATCAATCCATCTATCACCTCATAGCGATCATCTTGTATGGTACCTGAAATCAATCTAGAAGCTTAAGCATCTTCGACATACTCTGCTATAATCCGATCTCTCCAATCTCCTAAAATCTCTACCAGAGAACATAAGTGAGGTCTCTGAGATAAGGCATCAGCCACCACATTTTTCTTACCTTTGACAAACTCTATGTCAAAGTCATAAGCCTGCAATTTAGTCACCCAATTTTGTTGCCGGTCATTAAGATCACACTGGCTCATGAAGTATTTAATGCTGTTGTGATCAGTCTTGATTACAAAATGTCCACCTACCAAATATGATCAAAATTTGGCCAATGCATGCATTATGGCCAACATCTCTCGGTCATAGATAAAATAAATTTTCTCAACTCCCCAGAGCTTCCTACTCTTGAATGCAATGGGATGCTTCTCCTGCATCAATACTGCTCCAATCCCATCACCCGATGCATCACAATGAAGCTCAAAAGGCTTCATGAAATTTGGTAGAGCTAGAACTGGACATGAAGACATTACCTGCTTGAAATGCTCAAAACACCTCTGTGCTGCCCCTGTCCACACGAAGGCTCCTTTCCTTGTAAGATCTGTCAAGGGTGTAGCAATCTGTGAGAATCCCTTAACAAACCTCCTATAAAAACCACATAAACCAAAGAATCCCTTAAGCTGTGTAAGGTTTGTGGGAGTAGGCCACTCTACAATAGCTCTAATCTTTTCAGGATCAACTCGAACACCATCTGCACTAATGATATGCCCAAGGTAAAGGAGCTCAGTCATGCCAAACTCACATTTAGATTCTTTGGCATACAATGACTCTCTCTCTAGAATAGATAACACCTCCTCTAGATGATGTAAGTGTTCCTCCTAGGTCTTACTGAAGACCAAGATGTCATCAAAGAAGATCAAGACAAATCTCCTCAGCTGCTTCCTAAATACCTGGTTCATACAACTTTGAAATGTAGCAGGTGCATTGGTTAGACCAAATGGCATAACCATGAAATCAAAGTGGCCATAGTGACATCGGAAGGCTATTTTCTCAATGTCCTTTGCTCTCATCCTGATTTGATGGTATCCGGATTGCAAATCAATTTTGGTGAAGAAGCATGCCCCATGCAACTCATCAATCAACTCATCAATCCGAGGAATGGGATACCTATTTTTAATTATTTTCTTATTCAGTGCCCTGTAATCGATGCACATGCGCATCGTCCCAGCCTTCTTCTTTACCAATACTACTGTTGAAGTAAAGGGGCTCTTACTGGGCCTGATATGCCCCATCTCCAACAAATCCTTAATCACCTTCTCTATCTCATCCTTGTGTTTCTTAGGATGATGATAGGGAGTAATCATAACTAGTTTGGCTCCCTCCTCGAGCTCAATAACATGTTCCATCCCTCTATTAGGAGGAACCCCATAAGGAATATCACTAAATACTTTAGTGTGTCTATCAAGTATCTTCTGGATATCTGGTGGATGACTCTTTTCTTGTGGCTTTGGTGAAGTTGGCATAATGTAGCACTTTGCCGCCCACTCTATGTCATCATGACAAAAAAGTCTCTACATTCTCCTCAAGGACACTACTCTGCAACCTCCATCTGAAAGTCCTCTAAGTACCACAATTCTGCCCTCATGCTGGAATCTCATTTCCAATTTTGCTAGATTGAGTGTGAACTCAACTAGTGAAGCCATCCATGTCATGCCGAGGATGACATCATAATATCCCATGTCCACAACATAGAACTCATCCTCCAACTCGTAGCCATCTCCAAACCTGATGCAAAGATTAGATATCTTTCGAGTGCATAATAACTTATCACTGTTAGCCACCATGAATCTAAACCCATCATGCTCCTCTGTCTGTAACCCTCTCCTGGCTACCAACTGTGCATCTATGAAGTTATGTGTAGCCCTAGTGTCAATAAGAGATATCACTTTCTGCCCTTGGATAGTACCCTTGACCTTAAATGTGATTTCCTTTTGGGCCCCTGCCAAGCATGCCAACGATCTATCATCCTTAGGAATGTTTCTCTCCTCTATAGTGTTACCCTCATTTGAATCGGAGTGCTGATCCTCCCCTTTTGACTCTGACTCTTCTGCTGAAAAATACTCCATTTGATTTGCCTTAGCCTTGAGAGAACATTTATGAGATAAGTCCCAAGGCTCTCTACAATGGAAGCACAACTTCTTCTTTCGAAGTTCATTGAAGGTTTCATTGTCTAGTCCTTTTGATCCTTCTTTGGGTTTGCTATACTCTTTCTGAAATAGTTTTTTGTCTTTGTCCTTGCGATAGGAAGAATCTGTTGAATGGTTTTTTCCTTTTGTATACCAAAGGGGCTAAATCTTGTGCCTTTTTATTTGCTTCAGCTAAGGTGAGTGGATCATGTCCCTTAACCCAACCTCGTAATGGATCAGCAAGACCATCACAAAATAACACCACCAATATCCTAAGAGAGATATCAGTAACAAGTACAAATAAGCGCTGAAACTCAGTAATGTAAGCATCCACAAAACTTGACTGTTTTAACTGTGCTAGCTCCTTGAAATGTAACTTGGGATCCTTAGTGTCAAATCTCTCAATCAATATTTCGGTGAATTCCTCATAGGATGTAATCTGATTATGCCCCAAAGTCACCATGCCATGATGCCACCATTCATGTGCAATGCCATCCAAGTGCATAGCCACATACTTGATGGCCTCCTCCTCAGGCATATGATTTAGTTGCAAGTATGTATCTACCTTTTGCACCCAAGCTCGTGCAGTCATCTTCCCTGAAGCATCATAATAAGGTAAAGAAAGTTTTCCAACTTTCTTCCTCAGCTCAAAGTTTTGATTCCTCCCTCCTACTTTAGGCATGTGTCTCATCCTTAAGTCCATATAATCTCTAAGAGAAATATCTGCCTGAAACTTCGGTCCACTAGCCTCCCAATCCCTCCTAAACTGATCTTGTAACTCGATAATCTACGGTTCGTTTACTGGTTGAACTGGATCTCTAGATGGGAAGGTGGGTAGAAGAGGTCTTGAGCTCGCAGTTCGTGCTGGGCGTGCAACGTGTCTAAAGTTATTAGCCTCATTCCCATTGTTTCCGTGTCCATTAATACCATTAATGTTATTCTTAGGACCATTGTTGTTGCCTTGGCCTCCATGGTTATTGTTTCCCCCATTGTTATTGTTTCCCTCATTGTTATTGTTTCTGTTGTTGGCATCACCTGGATTAATATTGACACCCATCTGTCTAGCCATGAGCTGCAACATCATGTCCATTCGCCTATTCTGCTCCTACTGCATACACTGCCCCTACTTTAATGTATCCAGTAGCTATCTGAACAGTACCTCCCCCTGATCTAGACCAGCATTTCCGCCTCTGCCTAATCCTATATTCCTGTCATCTCGATCACCCATATTATTGTCCTGATCAAAGAATATCTCCTCTGTGTTTATATGGCTGGATTCAATGTCCCCCTGCACGGATGTACTAGACTATTTTCTTTGCAAGTCTAAAATCCTATTTTGTCTTGCTCTGGTATCGCAAAAATTATAAGGCCCCTGTCGCATGGTCAAACATAAATGCTTAGCTTGTGTTTTTATTTCTGATTTTAGTGTTTGGACATTTCATCAAATACTTTTCCCTCTATCCAATTGTTCCAAATTCCCTATAAGACCTCCACAGGATGGGAAGACTTATAGCTCTGATACCACTGTAATGGGCACCCTTGAATGTGCCAAAAAAAAACTAAACTAAATTGCTGAAAGGAATTATGTCAAATAGTTTGCATTCAACTTCTTATTTCTCCATTTAATGTTTTAAACCCCTTATAACTCCAAAAATCAAATGTTTATTGTTTGTTGTGTTTGGTGCATGAAATTGTTATCATACAACATAAACAAGAAAGAAACTACAATGATATGCAAAGTGGAAATGAACTGCTGCTAATAAAATGTTATTTTCAGAATTCATAAAACCAAATACATGGCAGATTTATCAACTCACTAATTACTTCAGCAGTATTGACATAATACTCCAGCCCATGCTTACGAACTTGCTGCTACAATACTTTGTCCTTCAATTAGTCCACTACCTTCATAATACCATTCCCTCCAAGCGGCATAAGTGTCAAACAAGTAGTGAAGAAGATATGAGCAAAATACCAAATCTGCCTGTAGCCGAAAATGCAACTAAACTGCCTGATAATTAAGCCAATAAAAAAGAATTCCAAAGGCCAAACCCTAAGGGAATGACTTCTAGAATGTTACAAGAGAGGATAGACGTTCTCAAATGCCAAGAGCGGAGCTGCAACTCACACACCAATTTCTTCTCATATTCAACCTGCCTAATGAAGCCACAAATGCTTCCTTTTATTCTATTTCCAAGGGTCCACTCAACTCATATGGGCAATGTGGGATAAAAGATGTGTAATATATAAAACATATATTAAAATACCCCTTATGTCTCCCTTGGGTACACATCACCATAAAATAAATATTAAAGTAACACTTTAATATTTTACAATTAAATTAGATGTTACTTTAATAAAACTTCAGGCATTAAAATGTATTAGCAATCAAACTCCGAATAATGCAAGTGATAGCTCATTGAAAATCTCTCACCGAGGAGTATCGAATCCAATCACCAAAATTGACCTGCACTATATCCTGTCGACTTACTAAAAATAGTAAGTATGCCTGAAACTGAGTAAATCAACTTTTTTTTGGCCCAAATTGGAAATGACTAGGCCAAAACACTCCAAGATCCCATTAAACCCTTTGTTAGCCCTTGGGACCATGTAGAACAAGGCTAACACACACACACTTGGTCAACTACTAAAATGGGGACATTACAAACTCCAAATGAGGTATCAATTTTTTTGAATAGAGTTTAACTGTGATCTTAGGATACTATCATTTGCTTGTAGCTCAACCAATTTTCCTTGAGCATTAAATAACTCACTATAGTTTTGAGTACTAGATTCAACTAGCTACAAAATAATGTTTATTGTTGTCTTTATGTCATCCTAAATTTTTTGGATGTTGGCTTGAAAATCACTTATGAATCTTGGCACATCACATTAAATAGTATACAAATGTTGTACTCTTTGAATTAGTTCAGTTGTGTTCTACACACATTCCTGCAGTTGCACTTTTTGCTCGACAATTGTTATAGAAACTTTATCCACAACCTTATTTTAAAATTTCTTCATAGATGAATCTATCAACTTTTCATTGGATTCTATATCACCAACATTTATTTTCTCAAAAATACTTATAAGATGGGAAATTATTGGGGCTTGTCCATCAAAATTTTGAATATGAAAAGCCTCAACAAAAATTTCTTTAACATCATGTAGTACTTGCCTTTGTTGATGTTCTTGCCTTAGTTCCTACTATCTCTTCTTCTTTGCCAAAATTTCTTGCAACTAAATTATTTTCTCAAGAGTGAGATTTGTCAAATCTAATTGTGCCATCTCAATAACTTCATCCAGACTAACTTCAATATTTGGAGAGAGTTTTTTTATTTCTTTCTTTTCTCTAGGTGTACAAGTGCTACTACTCAACACTACTTTGGGAGATGGTGAGGGCATATCACCACTCGATCATGTTTGTACAATAGTGCTAGAGACAAAAATAGTTGCACTTGACTCTATCTTATTTTCCTCCTTATTTTACCTCAATGTGAGGTCCTGACATTGTTGGTCCTTCTTGACTTTTGGTAGAAATGTCTACACTATTATCCTTATTAGGTTCTTCTACCTCTTTCTCCTCTTTGTCTGCATTTGAGGGCCTTTCTGGAGTGCCAGTGGTGTCGGTATGAACTAGTGACATGTTTCCTTGTGGACTTGGCACAACTGAACTCATCACATCACTTTCATTATCTGGAATAGTAACTATCTTAGTGTATTTTTCTTTGGTAGTGAGACCAAAATACTCTTCTAGAGAAACTCATTATGTCGAATTACATCATCAATTTTATTTTGCAATATCATAAAAATGCTATACTTAGGAACAAATCTATTCTTGTATTTCTCCAAAAATATTTCCTTGTGATCTTGTGATAGATTAGGCATAACCTTGACTAAAGTGTCAGTTCTTATGTTTTTCTCTTCTACTTCTTCCTACTACCACCTTCTTTTAATTCTATCATTTAAATTAGTAGGTATCTTATTCTCTACTTCATTTGGAGCTAACTTATGATTTTCAATCATATCTATCATAGCCTCCTAGACTTTTTTCTATCAGTGTTTTCTAATGCATCATACTTCACAAATCTAAAACTAAATAAACCTGATGATCTTTTAAGATTAGGACATACCTCATCAATATATTTTGTTCTCCTTATGAGTGGTCCTTTAAACAATCTTCTTCTCTTTGGTTTTGATCCACTAGGCTTAGTAGTCTCTACTACTCTTTGTTTTGTAGTCTATTTGACACTAGCTGCTACCCTAGTCCTTAGTTTGGTAAGTGGTGGAGGAGAGAGAGGTGTCACCACTAGTTTCTTTGTAGTTCTTTTAGCCTTCTTTCTAGGTGGTGTTACAACCACTAGGGCTTTACCCTTGACTCTATCTTCTTCCTCTTCCTCATCAACACTACCTTCTTCATCTTCTCCAAGACCTTGGGTTATTTGTAGAGGTTCCTTTCTCTTGCCTTGGGTGCCTAGCTTTGCTTCTAGGTCTTCAATAATTTCCTTCCTCTTCTTTTCATTGGAAGCTATCTTAATATCTATAGTAATTCTATCCTTAGCTTCTTCATACTTCTTA
This sequence comes from Cupressus sempervirens, assembly GCA_028749045.1. NCBI lineage: Eukaryota > Viridiplantae > Streptophyta > Pinopsida > Cupressales > Cupressaceae > Cupressus > Cupressus sempervirens. The sequence goes on from CM053784.1 coordinate 475,205,208, forward strand.
AAAGGTTCAACATTAGTATCAATGTCTTCTTTCAATAATGCAACAATGTTTTCATTTATAGTCTCACTATCAATCTCATATTCAAATGTTGTTAGCCATGCCTTCCTTGACTTAACTGCCTACACATATGTATTGTATGTGTATACCAAGAAACATACATCATTATAATGTTTCATTACCAATTCCTTTGGTATCCTCATTCTCATTCTCATTCTCTATCTGAATTCTTTAAAATATGTATCCATGGCATTCTCAAAATTCTCCCCTAACTAAGTTATATACTCATTGATTTGTCTTGTTACAAGTTTTTTTAGAATTACAATTGGGAAGAGAGACTTTCACCATTCATTCATCACATGCATTAATATACCAAAATAACATGTAAATCATATGCATCTAAATCATGTAAACAAGTAATCAATCACACACATAACACCATATATGATTACCCAAAAACCCTCCAATTGAAAAAGTAGAACTAGGGTGGGGATGACACCCACAAATCTTCACTACTGCAATAATAAAGTGTATCTAATGAAGGTTACAATTGTTTGACCATGAATCATTTTCTTCCCTATGAAAGGCCTACCTTGTTAAATGCTTACAAAGACTTTTAAGTCCCACCTTGTTAGAGGATTTCAACACCCTGTTAGAAGTGTACCTGAGTAGAGGTCTTCAACTTACAATTAAGTAAGCACCTTTTTAAAAGATTTCATAAAGCCTATTAGGACTACTCTATTTAGAGATTTAATTGAAATCACTTGTTAAAATGTCTCAACATAGATCTTGCAATCGACACTTGCTTGCCTGATGACAAATCACCTCTACAAAATGTCCTTTTGATCCTTCATGATCTGATGTATCAATGTTGTATCCTTCTCTATCATCTGTTCTTCTCTAACTAATTTTGCAATTCACTCTTACTTCTAAGTCACCTTGGATGCTCTATAAACTATCTTATTTTCTCTTCCAAGTCGATCATTCACCCATCATCTGTTCATTGTAAAGAGTTTAGGGCTTTATCCTCCTTAAGAAGACTCTGGTGGCTTAGGATTAGGTATAAATCTATGGCTGAGATCCATCTATTTTGCCACTTAAACCTTCTCATTTTTTGGTTGGCCACATGTAATTACATAGGGAATCCAACTATAGATTCATCCTTATCTCCAAAAGATCATAATCTATCCTTAAGTTGGCTTAGAAATGGTTTATATAGTTATTTGTGCCATTTCAAACAAATATGTCAAAACTATGTCACTCGGCATATGAAGTCTCTGATGCTCAGCATGCACTGTATTTTTGTTCTTGACTCAACATCTACATTACTCAACATCCACTATTTACTCAACACTTGAATCACTAGGCATGGTCTATCTGCTTGACACTTGAGTGACTCAACACATGAGTGACTTGGCACTCATTACAACTTGACATGGTCTAATATTTACATGTTGTGTTCGACATGTATTACTAGTTTGGCATGAACTGAGTAAATGGCTTAAATGTGTTGACACTCACTTGTCAAAATCAATTTGAGATCAACAATCTCCCTCTTTGACATGAGTGTCAAAAACACTTAAATATACAATATTGTCCTTAACTTCTTGAGCATAACATATCCATGACTCAGCTTATATACAAAACTTTCAAAAAATTTCAATAACCTATATACCTCAAAATTGATAACTCCCCGTGAGTTAATGTGTCTACTTTGTATCCAAAATCTGTGCTCCTCTCTAACTTCAATGTGCTGTATCTGATACTCTTTCATCTGATATGCTCTATCTTAGCTGATATTTATATATGTTTTACTGCTTTACTCTCCAAAAATGAATCTCCCCAATGATATAACTTTTCTATATGCTCCCCCTTTATTATTTCTATCCCTTTTTGTTCATACTCCCCCTATATTATATCTCCTCATGGTATATTTCTCACCCTTGGTATATTTCTTCCCCTCTTTAACACTTATGTCAAATGGGCTATACACTTATAGCGTGTTTGTCCAAAAATGATTTATGGACTTCCAGTATGATCTTTAGGGCTGCATCCCAATTGTCACATGTAACATCCAATGACTTGATTTGGATTGCAAGCTTGACAGCAAGGTGCACTAGGCCATCTAGAGTAGAAAGATTGGGGTCTTTCTTCAGTAGGGTCTCAACATAACCTAGTTCCTTGTGTAGTATCTCCATGTGTGGGATAAGGGATGCTTGCATACATGTTAATTTGGCTCTTATGCTAGACTCATCTGCTGTCAGTATAGCTAATTGATTTTGAGTTTGAAGCAATGTTTTGAAATGCTTCTCACTTTGAGCTTGGTTCTAAGGTATCTTAGTACTTGATATGTTGAGGTTTCTCTCCAGACTCAAAATATGGCTCTTGGTCTCTTGAGTGAAGAATGTAGGATCACATAACTTTATGTATAGTGAAAATATATTCTCAAGTACCTTCTTCACATCTTCAACCTTTTTTTCCAATGCAACTTGAGTTAGTGCTATTTCAGTTGATATTTTCTCATTCACCTTTCCTTGGAACTTTTTCACAGACCATTCTAAAAGTTTTGCAGTGGTATCAAGGTCTTCATTACTGACCTTTTCCACTATATCTATGATTTTTTCTATAAATTTCTTGGTCTCTTGAGGAGTTGAGAGGTTGAATGTATCTAAAAAGATTTCTTTAATATCTTGAAGAGCTTGCTTTTTCCTATGTTCTCTCCTGAGCATTTCTTGATGGATTTTCTTCTCTAAGGCTTGTTGTAATATGCTTATTTGTTCCAATGTAACGGTGTCATAGTCAAATTTTGGAATAAAAATTTCTTCATCAAGGTTTATGTCTCCATAGTGAATTACCTTATCAACCTTTGATGAACTAGGGCTTGGAACTAAAATTTGTAATGGGATGGCTTTTGTGCTCAGCTTCTAAAGAACCTATGTAGAAGGACTGGCAGATGCTGGTAGAGTTACTAATGCTTGGATAGCTTCCTATTCCTTCACTTTAGGTGTTTTCTCATGCTCTTCAAGCTTTCCCTAATCTATCACCTTGTTCTTGTGCTTTAGGTATAGATGAACCTATCTGTTTTGTTTTTAGTTATCCTATAGTATCTTTCTCTTCTGCTACTTCTTCTCAATAGTATCTATTTTAACATGTGTATCAACCCTAGTAGATGTGTCTACTATTGTTTGAATTGAAGGTTGTACACTAGTAACTGAAGGGATGATAGAAGGTGGTTCTTGTGTATTCACCTTTTCCCTTGTGACCTTACTTACTATCTTTTGCAATTCTTCTACATTAACCAAAACTAGATTTTCACAGAGTTTTTCTTGGAGTGTAGATTGGTCTAGAATATTTTTTAGATCTTCTACAGTAAGTGGATTTATGTTCTAAGCTAAAGCATCAGAAACATCCTTTACAGTTATGGTCTTTGTAGTTGCACTTGTGTCATGAGGGGGACTAACACTCAGCACTTGTGTGTCCTACACACTCTATTCATCTTGCTATTGTTCAACTGTTGCCTTGTCATCATCTTCCTTTTTAGTTTCTTCCCCAACTGTATCATCTTTCTTATCATGTTTTTCTTTTTAATCATCAGTATCATCTTTATCATCAAGTTCACTCTCTAAGGGGTCAGCTTCTCCTCATTTCATAGTGTTCAACCCATGGATATGTTTCCATATTTGGGTTGATTTCTTGACCACATATTCAATATTATTTTGAAGAATGTTAAAGGCTCTATATTTAGGTGTAAACCTAATGGCATATCTCTTGACAACCTTAGCAATTTGTCCCTTTGTTATCTTTGACATCACTTGAGCTAATGTTGTTTCTCTTATCTGCTTTTCCAAATTCAAATAGTAATGCCACTTTTGCTCAACAATAACATATAAACCTTTTGGTATTGTGTTGGAAAACTCTAGTGGAGTGTTCTTAAACTTGGACATCGCAGGATATAATGCCTCTTCCACTTGATTCTTCTCTTCTTTCCCAAGTTTATCAAAATCAATATGTTTTAAACTAGATAAATTTGCATTACTTTTGATATTTTCACATAAATTTTCAAGATCATATAGGGGATTATGACTTACCACTTTAAATTGGTTATTCTCATTTGATTCTATCCTTTCTTCATATGAATTTGGTTGTGCCACATATTTTCTTCTTTGTTTATTTTATACTTGGCTACCTTGCTCTATTTTCTTAGAATTCTCCTTGGCCTTCTGAGTTGTTTCTCATGTGCTAGCTCTAGTGGTAGGGGCAGTGGCTTTGGTTGGGCTAGGTTTCACAATTTTCATTGCTTTTGCTATTGCCAGTGCTTTAGCCTTCCTCTTCTTTGGCTTAGCATGAGTAGGGGATTCCTTGGCTTCTTCTTCCTTGGAACCTTTAGTTTCCCCCTCTTCCTTATCCTCTCCCATGCCTTGAGTCAATGCAAGAGGTTCTTGTGCTTGTGCTTGTTCTTCCTCTTCATCCCCTTCTTCTTCTTCTTTCTCCTCTACAACTTCTCCAAATTTGGCCTTTAGCTTCTTCACTAAATTATCTTTCTTCTTAAGTGTAGAGGTAGTTTTCAACTCCATGGTAATCTTTGATTTTACCATTTCATAGTTGCCAAATATCTTTTCACTTTTATCAATTTCCTCTGCTAGGAGTGCTGTGATGGTTGTTGAAGCTTCATAAACATTAATTTCATACCCAAGTGGTCTTAACCATCCAACCCTTAGTGTGGCAGCTTGCACAAAAGTGTAATAAGCATCAACAAGAAAACATATGTCATTATAATTTTACTCAACCAATGAAATTGGTATCTTGATTCTTTCCTTCATTGATTTCTTAAAGTCATAAAAATAACTTGTCATCAATGTTTCAAAATTCTCTCCCATCTACTCAATGTACTCATTGGTCTGCACTATAATTGACCTATTGGTCTTCCACCCTACAGTACCAAAAGAGGGAAATGTATTTTGTACATACAATAATATATAGACTAGGATTTAACCAAATTTACATTGTGCACTCTTGATTTTCCTGATAGCTCCAAGATTTTCTATCAATTGTTGTAATTGTAGCTCTACTAGATCATAAGTATGATCTTTCTTTACAATCTTGTAGCCAACATCCACAACTATGTAGGGTACACTATTCAATCTACTAGATTGATAGAATTTATGAGAGAGTACCCTTACAACAAAGTTAAGTAGTGGATTAGAGATGGTATCTATAGTCATACCTCTTTTATTCCAAATTGTTCTAGTGTTTTTCTCAGTTACTTCCTTGGAGTCACTTCTTAGTGTCTTTTGTCAATCTAGGGTTGGGTAGCCAGTTACCCTATGAATTATTCTTTTAGTGATCTTAATAGGTCCTCCTTCCAACCATAAATAACTATCATGAATTCTACTTAGAATCATTCTTATCCACTTAGTTTTGAACACATTTGGAAAATCTAGGGCTTGTGTCAAACCCTTCTTCTCAACAATTTTGTATTCCTCGTTCAAAATTCTATTCTCACACAATCTTTTATATGCATATCTAATATTGATATTTCCATTACCTCCTATTTTGAAATTGTAACACTTCCTAACATCTTGCACCATAATAACATTTGGTAGGATCATTGTTAATGTGCCAGAACGATCTTATTTATAAGCAATGTTAGGAACGACCTTAAATATTGGTTGTTTCACTTTGTTACTAACAAGCAAGAAATTCAAAACCTCTTTTCCTTCTACATTTATTGAACTAGATGCCATTTGTCAAACTAGGGTTTATGCAAAAGCAAACTACATAGCTTAGCTTATGATAAATACCTTGTGAAATCTATATGATGGTGTGAGATTATTGCTAAAATCTTCTACAAGTGCTTTGGATAGGTTTTTGAATCGCCTTCTACTCTACTTGTTCTTGTTTGAATTTGAAATGATGAATAATGGGCATAAATTGATCATATACCCTTCAAAAACCTTACATTTAATGCTTAATGCTTGTACAACTATAAGCTCAACATCAACTCAATTTCAAAATTACTTCGCATCTATTGATATTTCCATCCCTTGGAAGCTACTACGAACTTGTCATCAACTAGATAGTCTAGTAGCTCGGCATCAACTAGAATTCCACTTGGGATACATATGAAACATTTCATGCTCAACAACATGAGAAACTTAAAGTTTTAACTTGAATTTTCAACAACATCTTGCATCTTTATTCATGCTAATGTAGTCTTTTTAGTACTATCTTCTATTGGAACTAATGTATGATATAACACTTGAATATCAATCCCACATACCTCTTGGTTGCTTAGTTTGATGAGGTGTGATCACTTGACCCTTTGGATGAAGTGATCCCTTCTCCATTTGATGTGCTACAAGCATTCTTCTTTTTCCATGTCTTGTTCATCTCATCTCTAATATTTTCAACAATTGCCTTGCCTTTTCCTTTATCAAATTCATAACTTGGTACCTTTGACCTAGTTGGACAATGTTGGCTAATGTGACCAATCTTCAAATAGCTAAAACATGTAGTTTGACTCAACCATCTTTTGTAGTTACCACCGAAGTGTGTCCTAATGTAATTTTTAGGAATATGTCCATATTCTTGACAATAGTGATAGCTATATCTTGTATTATAATCCCAATTATAAAAGTTTCCATTGTTTCTTACCTTTGTTGGCTTGTTTGATGACCATATGGATTTGGATCTGCATTCAAAGGCTCTATGCCTATACTTTTGATAGTTGTAGCAATATCCTTCAAATATTTGTTTATGCATGATCCTGGTTCTGCATTCATGTGCCTGATGACCTTGCTTATTGCACTTATGACAATGAGTCATGTTCTTAGGCTTGACATTTTGATTTGTATTCTTTCTCCTACACACATTAGTAGTATGCCCATTCTTACCACAATTATGACAACTAGATTTGTGGCTCTTACCTTTAATGTTCATTTCTTCAACAACTTTGGATGATTCTCCTTCTTTAGTGCTTGTGTAGCTCAATCCTAATGTATCTTTGTTAGATCTAGGGGATCATAACAATTGCTCAGAGTATTTGATGGCTTCATTTGGCTTGTTGAGACTTTTAGCAAATTCTTTCTATCTTTTTAGGTCTCTCTGCAATTTTTCATTCTACAACTTCAATGTAGTTATCTCAATGTCCTTGACATTTAGTTCATAGTTGGCATTCTTCATTTGACTTAGAGTATCCAATTGCATGTTAGAGATTTTTTTTAACTCTGTTGACTTCTCTTCCAATCTATTTTCCAAAATTCTTTTGTCTTCCATGGCTTTCTTCTTCTATTTAGTCACCTTACATAATAGTATAGCTTGTGATTCTTGCTCTAGATTGAGGTTTTTGATTTCCTCAGCTTGGATTCTATTCTTTTGCATTAGATCTAAAACTTCTACATCAAATTCATTAGAGTTACCATCTAAAAATAGTGTGTTGGTGTCTATCTCTTTGTATAGTGTGTCATTCTCTACAATAGTAATCTCTTTCCTTCTCTTCAAGGATTTCTTTAGTTCCTCTCTTACCTCATTCAATTGATGTAGTATGAGATGTTTTTCAATCTCCTAGTTCTCAATAGTCTTTCCTAGCTTGTAGACTTCCATTTCAAGATCTTTCCTCTAAGTTTCAAAGCTTCCCTTTTGGAGAACAAGGCTCTGATACCAATTGTTGGAATTACACGTGGGAAGAGAGTAAAATTCTAGGGGGGTGGGGTGAATCAGGAGTTTAAACTTGGACCCATAAAAATTTTAGCACTCATTCATCACATGCATCAATATACTAAAATAACATGTAAAGCATATGCATCTAAATCATGTAAAAAAGTAATCAATCACACACATAACACCAGATATGATTACCCAAAAACCCTCCAATTAAGAAGGTAAAACTAGGGTGGGGATAAAACCCACAAATATTCACTACTATAGTAATAAAGTGTATCTAATGAAGGTTACAATGGTTTGACCATTAATCATGGTCTACCCTGTGAAAGGCCTACCCTATTAAAGGCTTACAAAGATTGTTAAGTCCCACCTTGTTAGAGGATTTTGACACCCTGTTAGAAGTGTGCTTGGTTAGAGGACTTCAACTTACAATTAAGTAAGCACCCTATTAAAGGATTTCATATAGCCTATTAGGACTACTCTATTAAGAGATTTAATTGAAATCATCTATTAAAATGTCTTAGCATAGATCCTACAATTGGCACTTGCTTGTTTGATGATAGATCACCTCTACACAATGTCCTTTTGATTCTTCATGATCTGATGTATCAATGTTGTATCCTTCTCTATCCTCTATTCTTCTCTAACTAATTTTGCAATTCATTCTTACTTCTAAGTCATCTTGAATGCTCTGCAAACTGTCTTGTTCACTTTTCTAAGTTGATCATTCACCCATCACCCATTCATTGTAAAAAGTTTAGGGCTTAGTCCTCCTTAAGAAGACTCTGATGGCTTAGGGTTAGGTATGAATCTACAGCTGAGATTCATCCATTTTTCCACTTAAACCTTCCCATTCTCTAATTGGCTACATGTAATTACATAGGGAATCCAAATATAGACTTCTCCTTATCTCCAAAAGATCATAATCTATCCTTAAGTTGACTTAGAAATGGTTTGTATAGTTGTTTGTGCCATTTCAAACAAATATGTCAAAACTATGTCACTCGACATATGAAGTCTCTGATGCTCTACATGCATTGTATTTCCATTCTTGACTCGACACCTACATTACTCAACATCCACTATTTACTCAACACTTAAATCACTCAACCTGGTCTATCTACTCAACACTTGAGTGACTCAACACATGAGTGACTTTACACTAATTGCAACTTGGCATGGTGTAATATTTACATGTTGTGCTCGACATGTATTACTAGTTTGACATGAATTGAGTAAATAGCTTAAGTGTGTTGACACTCACTTGTCAAAACTAATTTGAGATCAACAAGTTTTCCTTGTTCCCAAAAAATGTTTCCAATACCAAGAAAATACTTCTGAATGTCAAATAGAATACATATAATAAGTGAATCAAATTTACACATTGAGTTCTTTTCTATCCTAATAGTTGTTAGGTTTACTACTAGTTGTAGCTTCCACAACTCAGCAAGATCATATTCATGATCTTTCATGACTATCTTCCATGCTTGATCCACTTCCATACATGGTACACTATTCAATATGCTAGATTGATAAAATTTGTGAGCAATACTTCTCATTGCAAATTTTATCAATGGATCAGAAATGTTTGTCATGGACAACCCTCATCCATTCCACTCAACACCTGTGTTTTCTTCAACTTCCTCTTAGCTCAAAGTTTGCATGGTCTTCTTCTTATCCAATTTGGGATAACTAGTAACCTTGTGAATCATCTTCTTTGTTATTTCAACTAGTCCATTATGTAGCGAAAACTTCATATCATGAATATTGTTCAACATGATCTTGATCAATTCAATCTTGAAATTCCTTGGGAATTCTAGGGAAAAAGTTAACCGACCTTTCCTCTCAATGATTTTGAATTCCTCCTTCAAAACTCCTTCATTACATTATTTCTCATATGCTTTTGAATTTCATAATTGCCTACTTCTCCAATCTTACACATGTAGCAACTATGCACATCATCTAACATGATTACCTTGGGTGGTATTCAAGAAAATGCACCCATTGAGTCATCTCTCATAATAATTTTAGTAATAGAATGAAATTTAGGTGGAGGACAAGTGTCACTCTTCACCAATTGAATCTTACTAACCTCTATTCCTTGACTCTTTTCTGCAGATGATGAAGCTTCCATTTTCTCTTTGTTAGGGTTTGTAAACTATATTTCCTCTAGATTACTTGTTATAGATTAGATATTCACTCAATCAATCTTCTCATCTCATATTTTCTCTTGAATCACCTTAGGTTTCTTTTTTTGTAAATCTCTCCACGCTCTTGAATTACATATCCAAGATGTGAAATAATGCCTTCAAATTTTAATATATACTCCCTTTTACTTGATTTAGGATCTCCATTAATGTTGTGTACTCAGGTAGGTGGAAGCCAGCTATCTTAGTTGACATTTATGCCTTCAAACTAGGTCTTCACTAGACAACTCAGTCTCTTCCATCTAGCTTGGCCTCTACACTAATTTAGCCTCTAAAGTACTTAGTCCATATTACAATGTTTGGTCAATATAGACAATTTGATTTATCTTCAACACTCTATCTCTGGGTCCTTACTATTTATGAAGGAAGGTGATTAATCAAATTAGTCACTATAGTCTGGATTGTAGGGTGAGGGTTCACGCCATACAATAGTAGGCCCCCATAGAATTTTAGGCTAATAAACTAAAGCTATCTCAAAGTGCTAGGTGCTAGAATCAAAGCATTCCTATTACATATAGATCATGAACCAACCATATCCATCTATCTATAGTGTCGCAACACAATTCTTTTGCAATAATTCTTTCATAAAGATGTTCTTATTCATCTTTACTTATGCAAATATGAACTTAAACATATTTTATTATAGAAACTGATGTAAGATGTATCATTGGATATAATAGTTCCAAACATACCTTTCTCATTTAGTTTGAGATGATGTGATCACCTTTATTGGATTGGGTGACATTAACTCCATTTGTTCCACTTCTTCCATATTCTATCTATTCCTTCAATGTTTGATTCATCTCTGTTAAGATTAAACCAAAGATAGAAATAACAATTACATGCAAATATAAGCAATATCAAAAAATAATAGATCACGCAAAATAGAACACAAGACACCAAGATTTAATGTGGTTCACCCAATCCCTGGGCCACATCCACCAAACAACAAGTCCAATATTATTACGATCCAGTGATTACAACATGATTATAATTTGTAATCCCTTACAACTCAATACTGCTGCAAGAACCAATTTTTGCATCACCACAATGAAACAATCCCTAACCCTAAGCCCTTTTATACAAGTATTTTTACCACTTTAGGGTTATAATTAATAATTACATGTCGGCCCAAAATTCCAATAAAATAGGGCCGCAATTTTTTTTTGGGGCGATGCCCAGAGCCCCAAAGAATTTATGAATTATGTACAATACTTTCCTGATTAGTCACCACAAACTAACAATCTCCTTCCTTATTTGATCAATGTCCACTTTTTATTTACTCTTTGTGTAGTTTTGATTTGTTGTTGGTACTTGACTTCTGTAGTATTTTCTTGAATATCCAAACTTGTGACATTTGGAACATACATTGTTAGGTGCATGGTTATGCCCTTTATTAGTCTAGTAGGGTTTTCTGTGTGATTTGCATTCATATGATCTATGTCCATACTTTTTACAATTGTAATAATAGTCTTCAAATCTAGGTGTAGTATATATATTATTCATTCTTGATCTACACTCATGTATTTGATGTCCTTGATTCTTGTAGTAAAAATAATAATCAGTAAAGTTAGGTTTAGGATTTTTCATACCATTTTTGTTTCAGAAAATGTTTCTAGTATGATAACATGTTGTTTTGTCCTTTGACTTTTCATGTTTTAGTTCTCCATTCTTGGATGATTCTCCTTGCTTAGTTGATGAATGTCCTAAACCAGTAGTGCTTCCAGATGACCTCATAAGTTCTTCAAAGTATTTCATTTCTTCATTTAGCTTGTTGAATGTTTCCACAATTTCTTTTCAATTTTTAGTTCATTCTTCAGTAAGTCCTTTTGTGACATCAAATTTTCTATTTCGACATCCTTCTTATTCAACTCTTGATTTGCAAGAATTAGTTGATTCATCATGTCAATTTGAGTGTTTGTGAGATTTTGTACATTAGATATCCTTTCTTCAAGTCTAGTTTCTATTGTCATTTTTTCTTCCTCATCTAGAATCTTATCTTCCTCATCTTTATCCTTCTTCTTAGTCAGTTCACATAACCTTACTAATTGAATCTCTTGTTCCCTTTTTAGTCCTTTAACTTCTTCATTCAGGAGTATGTTCTTATCTAGTTGATTTATATTTGTTGTGTCACTTGAATTTATAGGTTCAAATAGTCCTTTAGTTTCAACTTCTTCATAAGAAAACTGCTTGTCTTGAATAGACAATTCCTTTCTCCTTTTTAGGGATTTATTTAGATCTTTTCTTGCTATATCAAATTTTTGCATAGGATCTTGCTGTTAATCACATGCTTGTCAATAGTTTTGTCCAATCTGAAAGCCTCCATCTCCAAGATTTTTACTCCAAGTTGTTAAGCTTCTCGAAGAGAACTTTCCTTTGATATCAATTGTTTGAAGTCTTAATTTGACACCAAGATACTATGAGGGGGGAGGGTGATCTAGGATTTGTAACACTCTAAATTTTTCAATAATTATATAATGCATACACCACATTTACCATCTCATATCCAATTTTCTTATGCATGCATAACTTATAATCAAACTATAATAGAATATAGATCTAATCTATTAATCATATGCATGGAAAATAATCACATGTCACAAAGATTTTGGTTACCCAAAAACACTTCAAAATGAAGGTAAAACTAGGTTGGGGATGACACCCACAAATTTTCACTACTACAGTAGTAAAGTTAACCTATTAGGGTTATAATATTTGATCATATCCAATGATCTACCCTATGAGGGGTCTACCCTATTAAAAGATTTTGAGATTTCTAGATCTCACCTTGTTAGAGGATTTCAAACTTACAATCAAGTAAGGACTCCATTAGGAGATTTACAAAGATATGTTAGGACCACTCCTTTAAGAGATTTACCCTGACTCAATCTGTTAAAATTGATTTAGTAAATTATCCTCAATTTTCTCTAATAAGTTAATATTGGATCTTCTCTTTCTAGTGTGATCCTTATCTCTAATCCGATAAAGCTTTTCTGTCCTTCATTTCTTGACTAGGTTGCTTGCTGTGTTCTGAAATAACATAACTATTTTTCTTCTTCTTCAATGTTCACACAACCACACTTGAATCATATGAATAGCCTATTCTCTCCTTCATATCTTTAGCATACCATACTCTTGTATATACATCAAAATAGGTCAAGTTATGCCCTATTTAGAGATTTTGTAAAGAGTTTTCTAGATGCTTCCCTATTATTGCTTCTCCATCTTATTCATTCATCACAAAACATAGGGATCTATGATCTACATCATAAAATGTTAAAAATCTTTGTAACAAACTCTACAAGTATTAAATATCAGGTTCATGTCGAATTGAAATAGTTTACTTCAAAGTTTACATCATTCCTAACTTGAATGTAAATTTTGCGTTGCTTAGAACTTACTATTTTTGACACTCAACATTCTCTCTATAAGCTATTGTCACTCAGTCTCTATTATGCTCAGTAACATCTATATACATGAAATACTTGGTTAACATTACACTCAACTTACATTGAAAATAATTGATGAACACATAGTTTCTCGACTCCTTTAGAGCTTAGTATATACAAGTTTATATTCATGAGTTGACCTATATAGAGTAGCTTGGCCATAGTGATGACCATCTAACTTAGCCTAGTAAATGACTAAGTGTTTGACACTAATAGACACCAATATTTAGAGAGAAAAATAGGTAAGTTGAATGATGAATTATCAATGATGTTCATTCCATCTAATTTCATAGGTTACAAATTATGTTGAATGATGTTTTTTCAACATTGAAGGAGTAGTTTTTTTGTAGCTCACTTAGTATTCTCCTTTTAATTTTTATGGGATGAAAAATTGTGTATCCATTGATGACTGTTCCAAATTCTTTGCTCAATTTATATTGACTAGTGGAAGTTTAATAATCTTTATTTTTCTTGAAATGTCTACTAGGATTTACAATGTTTGTTATTACACTATTGATATACTTGAAATATTTCTCTAGTGCGTTGCACCCTTGAAATATAATAATGCATCTACTATATACTAAAACTTGTCAACAATAATTGTAGTTGAAAGAAATGAGATCGCTGGTTGTAGAAATAATTGCACTTTTGATTTGATCCTATTAAGAAATAAGATTGCATCTTTACAAAGATCCTTTTATTTTATAAATTTCTCTGCTTGTGCGATTATTACTCACATTATTTGTATGCTCTTCCATTGTTGTCAACACTTTTTAGAATATTCTATTGCTTGAATTCATTTGTATTGACTCCCACACTATCGATCATGCTTTTTATATAAATTGGTATATCTCCAAATCCTTGGATGATGTATATATGAAGTTTGATGATATATTAATCTCTAACTGATGACTTTATTTCTAGTAAGCTAAATGCATATGCCTATGATGTCTGATTATTCCTTTAAAACTTTGCTTCAATATCATTTTGTTTCTCTTATGTGTATCTTCTTATATTATCTTCCTTGTAAGGGCATGATAATAGAAAGACCGACTTAATTGTTTGACCAATTTTATTCGAATATATGACACAAGTGGTAGTTATCATGAAATACACAAAAAATTCTCTAGAGATGTTCAAGTATATCTTGGGAACTTTATGTCTAATGGTTTTTAATTATTAAATCATATGTCAAGATGAGGATATCACAATGGAAAATCTCATGTTCATTCTTGGATGAATCTAACATGCAATGACTATGTTGAAAAGTGTGTAACCCATTTTGACACATACAAGAAAGTCCCTAGCTAAGAAAAAGAATTTGATGCTAAGGATTAACTTGAAAGCCAAGAAGTCATCAAACATCAACATAGTGACTCTGAAGAGTTAGTGAAAGTTATCTCTAATTTAATGGCTAAAATAGAACAACCGAAGGAAACCATTTCTCAACTAAGAAAGGAGAGTGATGAGCTAACCAGAGAAGTTTCCAAAGCTCAGGATGAATGAGATGTTTTCATCTTAACAAGATATTAAGACATAACAACAAAAAGGTGAGTAGGTGAGCTGAAAATTGAGAAGAGCAGTAACCCTAATATGGAATAGTTCATGGAACCAACTAAGAAAGTTCTCAATCTCATTGAAGAGATGAGAAGTAGAAATAAAAAAAATGAAAAGTTGAGGAGATTCAATGAGAGATCCAAGAATATTTATGAGAATTTGAAGGCTCAAAGAAGGAACAAAAGCACAATTGGTCTTGGTTACCAAGGTGACAATAAGATTAGAGAATGAGAGACTTCTAGAGCAAAGAACCTAAACAAAAAAATATAAGAAAGTATGTCTCCAATAGGTAAAGATACTGCTAAACCAACCTATAGTTTTTATTGTAAGAAAGGACACACATTTGGTGTGTGCTAGTTTAAGAAAATTATACCTGTTAATTCGTGTACCCATAAAGGGTATTTCCATCTCTGTGACCATAAAACACATGATATTCCTCATTTCCATTAGAAAAGAATAGATGGATGTTGCTACTATTATAACTAGTATGAGAATAGAGTAGAAGATTTCAAAATAAGAGCCCAAGATAATCAAAATTCTCCAAAGGCAACAAGTCCTATTTGAAGGCATAAGTTTACCACACTAGTCAATATGACTTGTGGGAATAATGATCATCTTGAAACAAAATTCAAGATGAGAATGAAGCCAATAGAAAGTAACATACCATAGAAAGGTACTAGAATGAAATGTTTATTTTCCATAAGATAGGTCATCTTACAAGGGATTGTAGATGTAGTAGAAGACAAGGTAGTAAGTCCCTAGTCAAAAAGGAGAAAACCATGACTATGGAACAACTAGAAAAGGACTTCACCACCAAGTGGATGAAGAAGAATGAAGGGGTTGAAATAAATCTAGATGAGGTTGAAAAATCACTGGTCAGTGGTAAGACCTCACAAACTAACTAAGCTCACAAAACTTAGAGGGGTTAGAAGATAAAGGAAATAATAAGAAACTGGTCCCCTAAATTAAAACTAGTAGTCGTGCACATAAAGAGGAGTGTTGATGCTGAAACAAAGTATAACTTATTGATGGAAGATCAAGGCAATGAAAAGTAACAATTGCAAAATGATTCAAAGCATTAATGACATATATCCTCTAGTAGGTAAAACCTTTTATCGACCATTGTAACCCTAATGTTACAATCATGTGATATAAATACAAGGATCAAGAATAATTTGTCACTTTGCATTGTGAAATAAATTATGCTTTCATACTAAAAAACCCTAAGAACTTACAAGTGAAGTTGTAAGAATATCATTTTAAAGAAGAATCTGTCACAAATTTGATCATAAGAGAATCTTGAATCAAGAAAAATAATGGTAGAGAAAATCAACAACATGAATCTAATTAATAGCAGACAAAGAAGTTGCCTTGAGTATCAATGAACCATAGCAAAAGGAAGGAAGTTGAAGACAAAACCACACTATCATCACTACACAATGATGTACCACTTAGAAAATATGTGGGAACATACTTGGAAGTCAAGATACAACATAGTAGTGATAAGGAGATAAGAGAGTTGTGTGACACATTATGCTTAGAAGGATCCCTAAAAGAAGAAACCAAAGATTAGGTGGATTCCACATTAAGCAAAATAGTGAGAATATCCAATTTTTTCCACAAGGAATGGGTAAGGTTTGTTATTTTTACAATTCATGAATAATATGTATGGTTGGACAAACCATAAAGGATCACAAAAGTCCTAATTGAAAGGGTAATTGGGTTTAGTGCATCCAGAGTTGATATGTTAATGAACATTGTTTTGGTGAGGCAAGAAGATTCATTGACTAGAGGAAAGACAACACATAACATAATGGGTTGAAATATAAATGATATTCTAAATGCTAAACTAAGGTTTTTGACAATGGTGTTGGGTTAAAAGTTGTGACAAACCAATTGTAAGATCTATGTTCCAGGTAATATTTCTTATGAAGTAGTTCAAATCATCCATAATAAATCAAGGGTTGATCTATGTGGATATTTATATAGCTAGATAATGGAAAGCATTGGGAAGATAATGAATGATAATAAGAACCAGACTTTAAGGTTTGGGTCCATACCTGTAAGTATCTTCTTCTACCTAAGGGGAGAATTCTCTAGATCATCAGACATTAAGTGGAGCAAAGACCAATTGGTCAGGGCTCAAATAGGTGAATTATATAGGAGATTGGAAGGAAAAGGAAATGATATGCTATGTGAATATCTCAAAGGTTTCCAAAAGGAAATCAACTAGAGAGAATACCCACTATTCTAGTGAAAACTTATAAAGATAAAGTCTACTTTTTAGCAAGAACATACAAGTGTATTGTGTGCTTAGCTCAACCAAGAGCTTTATGACTAACACCTTCTAGATATGAAGTAAGAGATGAGGAGGCTAGAACCTACATATAAATGATATTAGCATCAAAATAAATATCTATACTACCAAGGTTTGGCACTTGTGTAGAGATAAGAAACATGCTATTCTTGGACTAAAAGGAAGCACATAAGCCAAGTCCATAGAGAGTAACAAGGAGTCAAGAACCTAAGCCATTCATATCTATACCATCCAAGCTAATGAGAATTGAGGAGATGGAAGAAGAAGTAGAAATAAGTCCCCCTTGCACAACACAAGAATGGAACATAAGAGAACCATCCCTAGACCAACCTGAGGTTTATGAAACTAAATATGAAGATGATGCAACTGGAGAAGTTGTGATCATGAAAGCCACTGAGGAAGAGGGAGAAAAAACATCACTAACACCTAAGAAAGGAAAGAATAAGTCTAATCCAATTCCCATCAGTGAGATTGTAAATACAATTGTAAAGAATCATGATTATACTCTTCTTAAGGATAGATTTACAAAATTTTCAAAGGAAAACAAGAGAAAATCTATAGGTATTGTGTTAACTAGCTTAAATATTATAGAAAGAATGCCATATGATGTTGAGTTGCAATTACCCAAATATTGAAGAAAAATATTGAATGATAAATGGAATATGGGAGTAAAATACTATGAGAAAATGGTGGAAGACCTCCTAATCAAGTTGAGACCAAAGATGAATGAGTCTCAAAAGAATTATTAAGTAGAAGTATGCAAAGGAAGGTTGATGTAAGACAAGGTAGGTAGCTTGCTTAGTCCTTAGCTTCTCAGGGATTGACTTATCCTTTCTCTTAATCTATTAGGGTTTCCTTTGATACCTTAATACCTAGAGGATCTCTACTCTATTCTCTAACTACTCCCTACCTAGATACACCAATGGAATTGCCTATTGGACTCATCAATGCCTCTTCAAGCCACTTTTCCAATTACAATTTTTGATCTTTCTTCACCATTCTTGCCACTATAAGGAGTGAGGAGTTCTCTTATAAAGTTTTGGAAATCATCCAACCTTATGTACTAAAAAATGATAGGGTTTTCTACTTATCTTTACAAAACTACCCAAGTTGCACCAATTAGGCCCAATTGAATTAGCCTTCCTACTTGGGTTTTTGGTTTTAACTCCAATTTTCTCTAAAAAAGATGGAAAAATAACTTTAGAATTGAGTACCATTTTGGAAAACCTCAAGGATTTTGTGACTCTTAGATCTCCAAGCCATCCATACACCCGAAAGAAATTTCTATACCTATAATTAAGGGTTTCACAATAAATATGACAGGGCTAACTAGGATATGATCATTCCCTCTACAAATTTTATTAGGGGAATTTATCCTTTGGAATATAGTGAAATCACTTATCCCTCCTCCTTTTTAAACTCTTGGTTTTAAGTATCCTTTACATTCAAACCCCAAAACCTTTCCAATACTATGATCGCCTAACCAAGTATCAAAGACTTGCCTAGGGCATCACATTTGAATTGCTCAAACAACTCTCTAGGGCCTCAAAAACTATGTACATTATTTACACTATATCTATTCCAATTTTCCCTAAATCCATGAAGAAATTATGGTAGGAACTCATTGGGGAGCCATTCTTGCACAAATGGTCAAAACTAGACCAACACATAGATTATTTACAAATTAATTTCAAAACCTACTTGAATGAACACATAAAAACTTGAAATCTAAATAGAAAAGTAATATAATAACATGAAAAAAAAGAATCCAACACTAGAATGAGTATTTCAATCCATTATTCAATACATGAAATTGAGAAACTAAAAAAATGTAAAAAATTATACTGTAACTCGTGGATTCACTTGCACAAAATTTGTTGATTACAACTTCTAACCCTTGGGATGGGTTTCCTTCATGGTTTTATAAATTCCCTAAGAGGTTTTAGGTAGTTGGAATGATCATCAACCTCTTTCTTTCATTATGCAACTTTTCTTGTCAAAAAGTTGTCAAGAAACTTTTCAAAAAATTGCACAACTTTGACAACTTTTTGCATCTTTGAGCAACTTTGCGTTCCTTCACTTGAAAACTTCTAGACCTATCCATTATGATCAATTAATGGTGTCTAGGAACGATTCAGCCTTTAGGAAATGAATTTTCATGATTTTTTCCATTCTATCCTTTTTGACAACTTTTGCACAATTTATATCTTTTTGACATCTTTTCCCTTTCTTTGTCCAAATGACATGTAGGATCTCTAGTCCACGAAATAGGATGTAAAAATATCATGGAGGACAAGATAGGTTAAAAGATACATGATCCTTGTGACTTATGGTCCTAGACCCATGACCCCTAATACAAACAACACTTAAAAAATCAAACCAAAACCTCCTAGAATGGAAACTTCATCTTCAAACCAACTTGAAAAAAGAAAAGATCTAGCAAGTCCCAAACTCACCCTCCTAACTTGGCTTTAATCATTACATGCCAAAACCAAAACAAAGAACTAAATCCTAGGTAGTTTGATTAAGGTTCTCTTTCACCATACTTCCCAAAAAAAAGAAGAAGTTCATCCATCCTTGGATTAGGTAAGTTGGAATCAGTAACCAACCTCTTGAAGTCTATCTCTCTAATCCAAGTAACATCAACATCATCCTTGCCAAGCCATTTGAGAAGATGTTCCAAGTAGTCCTTCTTCCCAGACTAGTTGTAGATCCTTGAATCTAGTATCTTATCTACTTGTAGAGGTGGACTAGGGATTAGGTGTAGGTCTTCTACATCTTGTGTGACCTCTTGAAGACTCCGATCAACATTAGGGACAAGGCATTTGTATGAAATCAAATCTACAACATTGAAAATCAGGGTCAATCCAATATCTTCAGTAAGTATCACCTTGTAAGCATTGCTTCCATACTTGGAAAGTATTTTGCAAGGACATAGCCTTCTCATCTAGATATTGTGTGGTATCCCTTTTGGAAATCTATGTTTGTTCATGTGCACCATCACAACAACCCCTATCTAAAAGAGTAACCCCCTCTTGGAGGCATCCTCCTTTTGCTTCAATTTCTCAGTATTCTCAGTTAGTGTCTTCCTTACACTTTCATGGACTTCCCTCATGGATTGGAAAAACTCCTCAGCATATCCACTTCCTTGTACTCCATCCTTCAACTCTCTCAACTCAAAAACCCCTCTAGGATGCAAACCATAAACTATTTCAAAAGGACTCTTACTTGTTGATCTATTCATTCTGTCATTATAGGCATACTCAACGTACCCAATGAGTTGATCCCATGTTTGACCATACTATTTTGTGAGACACCTCAGTAGATTCCCAAGACTCCTATTAGTCACCTCTATTTGGCCATCAGTTTGTGGTGATAGGCAGATCCAAAAGACAAGTTAGTCCCAAGCCTTCTCCATAATGTCTTCCAAAAGTGGCTCCTGAATTCAGCGTCCTTGTCTGAAACAATGCTCATAGGTAGACCATGGAACCTAACCACCTCTTTGAAAAAAAAATGAGCAATCTGGCAAGCATCATGTATGGTCTTGCAAGGCACAAAATGAACTATCTTACTAAACCTATCCACAATCATATAAATGCTATCATACCCCTGCCTTGTCCTTGGTAGACCAACTACAAAATCCATACTTATACACTCCAATGACCTACTAGGGATAGGAAGGGGTTGGTCAAGACCAGCATTTGAGGATGTCCTTTGGATTTTTGGCACACTATGCAACCTTCAACACACTGTCTAATATCTCTAGTCATCCTAGGCCAAAAATAGAACCTAGTGACTAACTATTGAGTCTTATTAACTCCAAAATGACCACTAAGTGCCCTATTATGATTTTCTTGGATTAAATTTTCCCTTATGGACCCTCTAGTAACACAAAGTTAACTTCCTTTAAAAAATAAGTTATTCTACAATGTATAATAAAAAAACTCACCATGAAAGTTGTTTTTAAACTCCTTGCATACCTTGTAGATTCAAGTGAAATCTTCATCATCAGCATACATGTCTTTGAAGCTCTCTCCCTTTTAAAGTCATACAGATGGTAGAGATCAAGATGAAGATGGTGGATGATCAATAGTGGAATTCAAAAAGAGCAGTGATCCATGTGCACACACAAGTCAACTAATAGAATATAAGTTGACTTCCCACATAAGATAAAAGTCTCAAAAGCCTTTTCTTTTAATTGCAAAATAGAAAAAGGACTTTATGTCTTCACTTTAAGTGGTTTAGAAGAATGGGGTCTTTTATTTAATTAAAAGGGGACATGTTCTTGTAATCAAATAATGAACTTAGGATAGCATAGTCAAACTATAGGTTATAATCAAATTAATTGATTATTAGCTTTTTGGTCTGAGTAAATGATTAATTAATTTAGCCAAAATGCTAAGGAGGGGGCTAATAGTCTAGATGGCTATTTTTAGGTGATTATATTTTCCCCTCTTTGACTAATGTTTGATCGATCTGGGAAGACATTATGTTAAAGAAAATAGAAGCCAAGTAGGCAACGATAGACATAGATATCTAATTCTTGAGAATGAAATGAAGAAAGAAATAGAAAATCCTAAATGTGTAGCCTGATAGTGGTAATACTGAACACTAAGAAAAAAGATATGTCAGAATTCAGGAAGAATGCTAACACCTAGCAAAGCAGATATATCAAGAGCAAGTGCACAAGATCAAACAAATGCTCCTAAGGAATAGATAGCTGTAGCAAGTGATGATAGAATATTTTAGCCCCCTTGATATAAAAATCAAAATGAGGCAAGGGGATGCAAAAACAAGTGTGATGTGAGAAAATTGAGATATAGCAGCATCCAAGATGATAGATAAATGATTATAACCAAATAGTAACTATTAAGGAATGACAGAATGCCCTAGTTTGACTAGATTTGACTACAAAGGATACAACATAAAAATGAAGTCAAATCAAGTACAAAGATGATTCTAGACATGAAAGGGTCAATTTGAGTAGATATGAAGTGTAGAGGTGATGAAGACATGAAGAAATGAAGATGCCGCAGTGATGATTTGAAGACTAGACCTCAAAAAGTTAGCTAACTGCTCAGAGGAAGATAGAATTTTAAAATGCATTTTTGACTATCAAGATGAACTTGGATTTTGATTTTGATCCCAAAAATGGACCCAGGATGTCAAAATTAGCTAGGGGTGCAATTTTTGCAGAATTCTAAGGAGTTTAAAAATTAGGTGAAAATGAGGTCAGACGCTATAAAAGGGGCCCAAGTGTCATTTCCAAATTCATTTATCTTTTGTGATTTTTGAGATATTTGTGAGTGATCGAGAGAGCATTATGGATTTGGCCAACATTATTGACCTTGTTTCAAACACAGTCAATTACACAACTAACCAGATCACTAGGGGTGTTGGTAAGTGACTACTTTTTAAGTTATTTTTTGAGTTTTTGTTGGCCTTTTTTGCACGTTTTAGGGGTTTAAATGCAAAATATCATGCGATACTTTACAAAATATTGCATGACACATCGTGTTACATAAATATATCACAAAAATATTTTAAAGTGTGTCATATGGGACATACCCCTTAGTCACTCAGACTAGTGTGAAATATTGCATGACAGAATTGTATTGCACCACCTTTAGCAAAAGTATCATACGATAGTGTTCTGGCATTTTATGTCACCTACATGTAGGAAGAAGTATCACACCTTTTTTTTGAGCATTTTTTGTTGATCTTTTTATTGTGATCATGTTTATGATGTGTTACTGATGTTTATATGTCATGTGTTTGTAGGAGGTGTTTCTAGTGCTTCTTATTAGAGCCCCCAAAGTGGTGGGGTTGTGAGTTATTCAACATTTGATCGATGATGAGCTAGCAATGATATCAACCATGGGATTGAGATGGGTTATATGGATGCCCCATATACAAGTGAACCATGGGCTACTAACTATACTGGCTAAGTAGTGGCACAATGAGCATAATACCTTCTATCTACTGATCAAAGAGGCCTCAATTACATTGGAGCATGTATATTAGATTCTTTGAGTACCATGCTATGGTGATATGGTAATTTGTATTCTTGATTTCTATTGTTATGTTTTGCAAGTTTTGATATTGAGGTGAGGTATATAGATACCAATTTTGGTTGAATGTCATAGGTATACTATGATCAGACATCAATAGAGGGACGAGCAACCATGCGACAGATGTTCTAGGATGTTACCATCCTGGACTACTATCTAAGTTAGGAGCAACTCATCAATGAGTATAGAGTAGATTAACCTCTTCCTAGCTTGCTATGTTCTCTAATAGCTCAGGCCTTGGTGATAGATATGGGCCAGAAGGGCTTCCCACTAGGATGGGGTCAATTGGTGGCAAATTTGGTTACAAGACCATGAGGCATGGCATGGGGGCCAACAATACTGGCGGATATGCACCACAAGCTCCATGAGATATTATACCATAGTGGTCATTCCTAGGC
Source organism: Cupressus sempervirens (assembly GCA_028749045.1). NCBI lineage: Eukaryota > Viridiplantae > Streptophyta > Pinopsida > Cupressales > Cupressaceae > Cupressus > Cupressus sempervirens. The sequence goes on from CM053784.1 coordinate 475,228,866, forward strand.
ATGTGGGGTAGTATTGGCACAAATCTGAGCCTGGAAGCATATTGCAGTGATTCAACCATGAGTGCAGCCATAGGAAAAAAGCCAACCATATACTTTTGGTTATAGAGGATTAGTCCCAAAGACTCAAAGTGGAGGTGTTACATATTACCAGCACATTTTTGATGAGCGGATAGCATTCACATGGAAACCCTATTTAGATTGCCATATCTGGTCAGATGCCTGGGAGTTAAACTATATGAGGCATAGTAGGCCATTGGTAGGTAGGCATTTAGAGATCATTGAGAGGTTTGTGATTAGCTAGGTATGATGAAAATTTGTAGAGCAATAGGCGATATCCATGGAGATTACCACCTATGCTCGTTTTCATTTTTATGAGGCATGAGGATGGTTACTGATGCTAGATTATTAGATAGTAGTGTAGGAGATAACAACTCTAGTGCATACTCCTTGGGATTATTGCCCAGATGTGGTAGATGCAAAGAGTAGATCCAACATATTTATATGAGATGCAAAGACATACAAAACCATGTTTTATAGAGTCAGATGCACTGCCTATAGCAGGGGGACATGAAGGAGGTAGAGGTAGTAAAGGAGGCGAAGGCAGTGGAGGGAGATGGATGGAGGTTTGAGAGGGTTCCACTCTAGGAGGAGGAGGACATGAGCACAGGCCACTAGGGAGGAGGAGGAGGAGGAGGAGGAGGTACTACTGAGGTGATGACAAGTAGTACAGGTGGAGGTGGAGGAATAATAGCAAACCCAAGGGGATGATGATCGGGATTCAAGGATTCATACTTAGAGTTGGAGCTAAAAGTGGCTTGGATCATGATTGCAATACAAGATTAGCAACTCATGGATGAGCAGGCTCAGGGAGATGAGCTCTATAGGGAGTAAGATGCATCAAGGTGAGAGGCATCTCATGATGGTACACATGCTACATATTATTATGTTGCCTATAGGGGTGTGGTGGTGCCAAGGCAGGGGTTTCTTGATTACTCAGAGTGGGCAAGAAGGTTAGAGGGTACGGTACAGTTGCTAGATAGGAGACAGGCTCCATCACCAGGGCCACCTCCAACTAGAGAGAGTGTGAGCTAGTCATAGGCTAATTATGATAGTTTTGACATTTTTGAGTGTACACCATGTATTTTTGAGATGGGTATTTAAATTTTGGATCTCACATTTGTATATATGTATGATGAAACATTGAGATATATATGAGATACTATTTTGATTGAAAAATTTGTGTACTTGTCTCATTTTGATGGATGTTTCATCATTTTAAGTTTTCATGTGATGTTTTAGTTTTTGTTTCTTGCTCATGCATGTGTTGCTTTGATGTTTATGTGTATATGCTCATGTATCTCTCTCATATACAATGTTTTAACTCTCATGATATAGGCTTATGTTTCCAAAAATATATAACACGTGGATAAATTGAATGTGATGTTTAGATTAACCCCTTGTGGTGACAGGATAGCAAAATAGAGATGAAGTGAAAGATCAAAAAGGTGAAAAGACATGATAGAGAAGAAAGCAAAGAAAAGATGCAAAAGCAATTAGGTAATATGTTCGTAAAAAATATGAAGAGAGAGAGATTCTTCATGAATGTAAAACTAGCCTAGAATGAACCTATAATGCAAGTTAATATGAAAAGTGGTTTACTAGCAAGAAATGCACAAAATTTAGACTCTTATTTCATAATTGAGTGTTTATTAGGGACATCATGGTCATACAACCATCACTAGTATAACTATGAGGATATGAATATGATCGATATCAAATAGGTATGTGGAAAGCTAATCTAAGCATCAAAGACAAGTAAGTCAAGATGACTACATGATTAGAATCCCTAAGTTTAGTATAGAAATATTGCACCTGTATCAAGGCATAAGGGCCATTATAACAGTTGAGTGTGGTCTTACAAAAGAAATAGTCAAGGATGATACGTTTGTAAGCCAAAGTGTTAATTAGGACAAGCATAAACACTTAAAACACTATAGACTAAAAAAGTACACCCACAAGCATAAATCAAGAAAACATGCCCCATGCTCCTAGTCTTCTAGTCAATGACATCCTCGAAAGACTATTAGGGAGGGGACATATAGCAAAGAAATCAACATAGACATCACACAAAGAAAATAAAGATCAGAATAGTTCAGTTGTTTAAGTGTTTGAGTGCGTGTGTGTAAGTTATTGGGCCATTTCTTCAAGACTTGAATCTGATAGTCAGAAATATCATGACATCAGAGACCATAGGTAAACTATTGAAAAAGTGTTCAAAAATATTTGATGTCAAGTTGGGGGAGTATTATTGAGAAACACTATTTTGTGAGTTGTAAAAGAAACCCTAATGCACAAGGAAAACCTCAATAGGCTAAGTAGTGGTGCCCCTGAGATGAGGAAAAGAAATTATCCCAAGCTAGGAAATGTGTAGAAAAATGGGTGATTGAGATTGATAGACATAGCTGCAAGGGTCTCAAGCAATGCTTGTTTCTAGGTTTTCACCACTTGGCAGATTTTTTTTTATAAGACTTTTTTCATTTTTTTTTGTATTTTTGAGATATTTGTTTTTTTTTGGTGATACATCAAAGTGCCTATTGCTAGGTTTTCACTAAGATGATCATTTTTCAAGACATTTTCCAATTTTTAGGATTTTTTTAGCATCATAAATATGTACAAGTTAGCTGAGCAGTGAGCCTCTAAGAATAGAACTTCTTCAAATGTAGGACATTGATAGGCTCTACAAGTTCTTCACCTTTAGGAGTAGATAGTTGATAAGCACCAGACCCAAATAATGCTATGATATTGTATGGGCCTATCCAGTTAGGTTAAAACTTTCCCTTTTGCTCTCTGTCTTGCTGATTTTTTGGATTCTCTATAAGCACAAGTTCACCTACTTGAAACTCACATAGGTGAACTTTCTTGTTATACTGAGTAGACATGTGCTTCTAATAATCCCTCATGTGATCAAAATTAGCCTTACGGTGTTCATCAAGAGTCTCTATTTCCTGTATTTGCATAGCTCTATGGTCTTCATCAGTTATCAACTCATGTAAGGAGACTCACAAGGAGGGGATCTCTACTTCTAATGGGAGGATGATCTTAGAGCCATAGACTAGAGAAAATGGTGTGGCCCCTATAGGAGTAAAAATGGTAGTTCTATAGGCCCAAAGAGCCAGATTTATCTACAGGTGCCAATCCTTCCCAGACTTGTGAACTGTGTGATGTAAGATTTTCAGCAATGTTTTGTTGGAGGCCTCAACTTGGCCATTTCCTTGAGGGTAGTAAATAGAAAACCAATGTTCTATGATTCAAAATTTCTTGTACATCCATTTGAAGTCCTTATTCTTGAACTTTTCTCTATTATTAGTGACAATAGAGGAAGGAATACCATACCAAAAAATGATGTGATTTAGTATAAACAGAGCAACCTATTTTCTTGTAGTAGCAAATAGTGGCACAACTTCAACCCATTTGGTGAAATACTCAGTTGTTGTAATGATGAACTTGTGACCACTAGATAAACTTGGGTGAATTTTTCCTACCAAGTCAAAGGCCCATTTTTGAAATGACAAAGATGTCATAGAAGGAATTTGCTCATGTCCAGGAGCATGAATTAAGTTACCATGAAGTTGACATTTCTGATAGGACTTGGCATAATGAACAACATTAGCTTGCATGGTTGGCTAGTAATAACCCACCCTAAGAAATTTTTGAGAAAGTGCAAGGCCATTAGAATGTGCCCCACAAATGCCATCAAGGATTTCAGCAAGTGTCTTTTCAGACTCTTCTAGTTCTAAACACCTAAGCAACGTTCCATCCAGACCCTTCCTATACAAGTCACTAGAGACCAAAGTGTAATGTAAGGCATTGCGGAGGAATTGGTGTTTTTGGTTGCATGTGAGGTTCTTAAGAACAATTTGATCACACAAGTAAGAGAAGATAGCCACATAGCAGGAGGAATTGTGACCTACAACAATGTAGATCACTTGGTCATTTGAGGAATCATAGGCAAGATGGCGTAGTTCTTCCACTAGGAACTCAAAGTGAGATTCATGTTCTTGTATTTGGAGGATAGATGCTAAAGTGGCCATAGCATCAACATCCACTGAAATGTCACAGAAGTGAAGTAGTTCCTTAGAGCATCTATTAACCTTTTGTAAGGTATCAACTTGTCATCCTTTGTTTGATAGTCATTGTTCACTTGGTTGATAACAAGTTGAGAATCTCCATAGATATGAAATTCAGTTATTCTCCATTCAAGAGCCATTTTGATCCCATTTGTTAGTGCCTCATATTCCACAATGTTGTTTGTACAGGGGAATAAGAGTTTGTAAGGTTTGGGGATTGTATATCCATGAGGGGAAACAAACAAGATACCCACTCTAGCTCCATTCTATGTATGAGAACCATCAAAGAACATTTTCTAAGTTCTCTCAGTGATGTACATATTTGAGGTATCAAGAAATTCACCTTGTATGGGTGTCATACCCTCTAGTGGAAAATTAGCCAATTAGTTAGCTATAGCTTATCCTTTGATGGCTTTAGGTTCGATATACTGAATGTCAAATTTGGCAAGAATCATCATTCATTTAGCTAGATGACTAATAATTGTAGCTTTTCTCAACAAATATTTCAAAGGATCAATTTTAGCAACTAGGTGAGCTGTATGTGCCAACATGTAATGTCAAAGTTTTTGAGAAGCAAAGACCACAACAAGATATGCTTTCTCGATATTGGTGTAGTTCATTTCATTAGAAACCAAAGTTTGATTGATATAATAAATAGCCCATTTTTTACTAGTCTCATCACTTTGGGCTAATAAAACTCCTAGAGAAGAAGCTGTAGCTAAGATATACAAGATCAAAGGTTTGCCTAGAATAGGTGGCATCAAAACTAGAGGTTTTTCCAAGTACCCTTTGATCTGGTCTAGACTTTATTGACACTCATCATTTGAGATATGAGTAGAGCCTTTATCCAAATTCTTGTTAAAAGGTTGAGCTTTATCAGCTAATTGAGAAATAAATCTTCTTATGGATTGTAGATGTCCTTGTAGGCTTCTAAGTTGGCTGATATTTCTTGGAGGAGGCATCTCAATGATAGCCTAGACCTTTACAAGATCAACCTCAATACCTTTTTCTAAGATAATGTAGCCTAGAAATTTTCTAGAAGTGAGACCAAAGGAACACTTTTTTGGGTTTAGCCTAAGTTGAAATTGTTCCATACGGTCTAATATTAGGCTAAGGTCTTCAAGATGTGTGTCTCATTTTCTAGATTTTTCCAATGTGTCGTCAAAATAGTCTTCCATATTTTTATGCATCATATCATGGAATATGGTGGTCATTGTTCTTTTATAGGTAGCACCAACATTATTGAGTCCAAAAGGCATGAAAATCTTGCAAAAAGTACCCCGAGCACATGTAAAGGTTGTCTTCTCTTGATCACCTAGAGCTATCTTAATTTGATTATACCAAAAAAACCCATCCATAAGGGATTACATTTCATAACCTGCATTCATGTCCACTATCATATCAATGTTTGGTAGTGGAAAGTCATCCTTCGGGCATGCTTTGTTAAGGTCTCTAAAATTAGTACAAACTCAAATAGTTTTGTCATGTTTGGATATAGGTACAATGTTGGAAATCCATTCTACATGGTCAATAGCTCTGATAAAATTTGCACTCAAGAGTTTTTCCAATTCTATTTTCACCAATAAGGCTACATGTGGATGCATCTTTCTCAACTTTTGTTTAACAGGTTTGATATCAGGAGAAATAGATAAATGATGTATGATAAGATTTTTGTCGAGCCCAAGCATATCTAAGTACATCCATGTGAAATTGATAAATTATTCTTTTTCTTTAGCTGACAATGATTGAGCTACATGAATAATTTTAGGAGATTCCTCTGTCCCCAAGTTGATGGGCTGTGTGGGTTCAATGAGAACTAATGATATGTCCTAAAAATAGCTTGGTAGACTACCAAGTATCTCATCCACAAGTGCCTCAAAGAGGTTTTCACCCTTAGATACATCTTTGTTTTTACTATTTTTAGGCTTAGACACCACCACAATGTGGTTTTCACCATCTGACAATTTATTTTTTCTTTTGATTTTATGAGTAAGATACTTGATATCTGATTCCATCATATGAATAGTGGGTTTTCTAGTGGAAGAAGTGATAGGTTTAATGGCACTTAGATAATAGGAAATCTCATAGTAATTTTGGGAAGATTGTATTTTAGGTCTTTGATGTTGAATGGACCAATCTGTGAGATTTGGATGGATCAATGAGAGTGAGGTGGAAGTTTCAAGGTTTTTGATGTGAAAAGACTCATCTCTGGTGACATGCAAAGTTGAGCCTATAGTGAATGTCATAAAGGAGTCTAGATCAACAATAGACCTAGAGGGACTAGCATGGTCTACTAAAGCATTTTGCAAGCCAAACTCATCTGATCCTATACTAGACTCATCTACCACATTTGGTTGGGTTGCATAGGCATGAATGAAATCTACCCCAAGTTCACAAGAGGCATCTGATAAATTTTCCATTCATATTCTTGAGAGTCTATACTTTGATCTATAGAAATTAGACAAGTAATTTTTTGTTGAATCCATCCTCTATTCAAGTCTTCATGGTCAGATTCATCTTGTTCTGGTTGTCTAGAGGTGGAAACCTCAGTATCATCATTGGTGTTTCTTCTCCTAAAAGGAAAGAAGTTATGGGGACAAAGTCCTCATCTTGTGAAGTGGCAGTAACAGAGGGAGGACCACCATCCTCTGATTCACTAGATATGGGTGTGCTTTGAGGAAATGTTGGTATGTCATCCTCTAACCCAAATCCTAGGCCAATAGTGTCTTGAGCATCATGACCTTGAGTATGACTTAGAGGTTCAACTAGAGCTTTTTTATTACAAGTTAATGACCTATGACCCTGATAGCACATGTTTGCAAGCATTTTATATCCTTTTCCATAATGTTTAGGAGAAATGGGAGTGGTGACTGTGACATCCTCCTCATCTTCCTCTCCCCTATATATCTAATCTTTAATTTCTTGCTCTTCTCTGTTTGCATCTAGGGGAACCGAGGACTGCACAAAAGTGCCAAAAAGGGTCATGGTGGAAGCAGAAGGCTTCTTTTTAGCAGATGGTTTCCCATAAGACTAAGGGGAAATATGTAGAGAAACAATAGAGTCTAGAGTGTATTCACCCATACCAAGGCTCATCATTTTCAATTTTCATTCACACTTTGTAAAAGATAGTGTTGGCTCATGAGAGGACCGATTATGTGGAACCAATGTTTCAGTAGTAGATAACATGTTGATAGACATGGAGTTGTCATCAGGGACAACTATCTTAGTGCCATTAAAAAAGAACTTGATGCACTAATGATATGTAGAGGGTACTACTTTCATGTCATGAATCCATGGTCATGCCAACAACAAATTGTATGCAACTAGTATGTCTAAGACTTGGAAAATGACATCCTTCTTGACTAGACCAAATCTGATTGGAAGTACAATTAAACCTTTGGAAGGTTGTTAGACCTTATCATAGGCTTTTATAGTGATCTTGCACCTAGGGTCAATGAAAAATTCAAACATGCCCAACTATTCAATTATGCTGAATGAAATTATGTTTAACCCTGCACCATTGTCTATTAAGACTCATCGAACACGAGTACAAAAGATTTGGACTTCAAAATAGAGAGCAAGGTTATGGGGATGACTTAGAGCTTAGTCATCTTCTTTAGAAAAGGTGAGATAATGGGGTGAAGAGATATGGTTTACCATATCTTGGAATCATTCTGCATCAATATCTATAGGAAAGTTGGCAAAATGTAAAGCTTTTTTGAGGATATCCTTGTGCAAAGGGGACAATTCTAACAACTCAAAAATGGAAATTTGAGCTAAGGCATGTTGTAGTTGACTAGCATGGTCATAGTTGGAGATCTTGGAAGTAGTTGGTTGTTCAGAAGATGAAGCATTCTTCAGATCATGTGCAACTTTTAGGACAACCTTAGATTGCCCCCTAGTGATGGCACTAAGTGGTTCACTTTGTGATGAGAAAGAATCAGTCACTTGGAGCACCACTTTAGGTCTAGATTCATTATGGTGTTAAAGAATATTGTGCATTTTAAAGATAACTTTTGGTCATTCATCTTCATGTTGGTTGTCATCATTAGAGCTTGCCATGCATAGATACTCAACGGGCTCAAGCATGCCTATAACATTGTCTGTGTTAGCATAAGCATAACTAATCTTGGCTTCATGATTCTTTTTAGCATCTTTGAAGGTTTCACCTTTCCCATATTCTGGAAAGGGTTGTTTAAAAGCTTTATGATCAACATTTTTGACGATCCCATCTATGACAACTTTTCCTTCCTCAATAAGATCTTGAATTACATCTTTGAGCTTGAAACAATTTTCAGTGTTGTGACCCTTACTTTGGTGATAATATTAGATATGATCCTCTCTCCAACATAGGGGTTTGATGGGTGGGTCATAGGGTCAAGAATTACCTAGTAAAGTAACCAACTTATTTGCAAGTAAAGTTTTTAAGACCACTTTATAAGGCTCAACTATTGGTGTATTGTTAGAATTCTTTAGAATAACTGAGAGGGGGGGGGGGGGGAGGTGAATCAATTATTCAAGGTCCAAATGCCCTAATAATACTTTTTCTCTACTTTTAATGAATCCATACACTTTTCATCCATCCAAACTTTAATCAACCATATTAGCAAGTTACAGTAAATCAACATGCAGAGATAAAACATGCAAGATCAACACATGACACTATGATTTACGTGGAAACCCAATTTGGGAAAAACCACCAGCAACATGCTACTTGATTTTAACTCTTCTAAAGTGATGCCCTATTAAAAGCCTGCCTTGTTAAAGGCTTACAACACACTGTTAAATGTGACCTTGTTAGAGGATTTCACCAAACTGTTAGGAATGGGCCTAGTTAAAGGACTTCTGAACATTCACTTGGAATGTTACCCTGTTAAAGGATTTATCTCATGGCTATTAAACTAACCTAAGTCCATATGATTTAAACTATCTGTTAAAATTGATAGAGAGTAACAATAATGGCTTTTTGATATGATACAACTTACAACATACTTTGCAAATTTCAGATCACTTCTTCAGTTCAGTCCTATTACTTGGCTTTAATCATTTAAGCTCTAATAGCTTGTCTTTCTCTCAAGCTTCATCTTCTTAAGTCTTCTTACTCATCATGCTAATGCATCCATATCTGAGGTCTTCTTATTGAAATAGAGTAACTATGTTCTCTTTCCTCCTTAGCATCTCCTTCAACATTTTATGCTTTCATGCTTGACAACCTCTCTCTCTATTTCATGAACTTATGACTGCTTAAATAGAAATTTGATTTGCCTTTGCTGCTCGATTCTCCCTCTCCAATTTTAGGGTTTCTAATGGATTAGGTAGGATACAATGTATCTACCTCATATTTTGCTCTTATCTAGAAACTTCGTTTAGGTTCTAGTTGTAACCTCAAAAATGTTCTACATGGTGTTCTGTGCCACCAACTCATCATACTTATCTTCCATTTAATTCACAGGCTTCTAGATAACAACCTTGTCAGCTTAGATCTGGTGAATCTTCGATTTTCAAAATAATGCAGCAACTCAACATTATTGATTTATTGGTGCTCGACACTTCTGTGTTACTTAGCACTATTAGTTTTACTAGTGCTCGACACCTCTGTGTTACTCAGCACTTATATCTGCTTGACACTTGTATTTGCTTGGCACTTGATATCACTCGGCACTTGTATTTGCTCGGCACTTGATATCACTCGGCACTTGATAAACTCTGTATCACTCGGCATCTAAAGTTTAACTTGCTCAGCTCCTTCTCTCTAATGATCTTAGTTGGGCTTTACAAAAGACTTAGCTAAAACCTTACATCTTTTATATGTTTCAGTGTGCCCATTCGTTGTGTCTTATAGAATGTCATCAATACATTATTTCATCAATGGCTTGACTGATCCTTGTACTTCATTACAACATCATAACTTCAACCTTTCTCTTGGTGTTCTAGTTACATCTTATTGATTGCCTCCTTGTCAATCAACTAATTGATAGTGTTTGGATCACTAAAGAAATTGTCATTCCTACAAGTAGCAAGTTTGACATCAATGAAAAAAAAATGATTGAGAACATTCTTTACAAATTCCATATGATCATTCCAACAATCTTCCTTATGATCTTTTCAATCATTTCCAACATGTATAAACACACCATTTTCAGGTAAACTTAGAGCTCTTGTCAAACATTTGTGGTTTTACATTTTCTTGTTGTTTTGTAGCATCAAATGGTAGTAGAAAGGTTAAATGTAGGTTCCTTGGTCTTTGGAGTGTCCATTACTCCATCATTGACAACATACTTATTTTAATTCCAAGGTTTACCTTTTTCTTTACCATTTTCGTTGTTGTTTTTGTCTTTATTTATAACAATGTCACCCTTTTTGATAGCAACATCTTCAATGCAATATGCACTTTCAACCATAGCATTGAAGGATGTGAATAACTATTTTCTTAAATCAAAGTATATCTTTGGTACAAGTGTTTTGAGAAAAATGTCAAAATTTTCATCCTTATGAACTTGTCGAGGATAACGAGAGTATAAGGATCTCCATCATCGAAAATATGTTACAAAAGGTTCCTCCAATTTTTGATTGATGTTGCATATGTCTAGCATAGTTACAGGGTGTTGAATGTTATAGGAGTATTTTTCGATAAATCATTGTGCTAATTCATCAAAGGTTTTAATGGGAGGATTCAATTTTGTGAGCCATTCATAGCTTTCCGTCTTAGACTCCTAGGTGTAATGCCCTACCAAGGGATCCAAAAATTATTATCTCTTGAAAACTTTCAATCAATAGATAATCTCCACTAGATTAACTTTAATCAGATTATTTGATATCTATTTAAACTATTTATTATTTATTAATAGTTTGTTAGACCCAACAAACATTAATAAATAATAAACTCGCCAAAACTATTATTAATCGATATAGAGAATCTTTACATAACTTCATTAGTTAATATTTAACTAATTCTTAACACTATTAAGACGTACCAATAATCTGTTCAATAACTCAAATCATAACGATGCTATCCACTTTCATTAAAGTCTCATAGTATAAATCACCATTTCTAAATTAGATATTAAGAGTCAACTATATCATTAGCTAAACGAATTATTTCAAGCGAGAACACTCTTTTTGAGGTATTATTAATCCAAATGTTCACTCAAAATTATTATCCAATATCTAAGGTTGATTGATCCAATTAAAATTATTACATTAAATAATTTGATATATCAACCCTTAATCTTCATCTATTAGTGAGCCTAAATTAACGTCTCTTAATTTAATGTCAACTTCATTAAATCACTATATTCCAATTCATTTGAATTAATAATTTAATTATAACTTGATAATATCTATTAACAAATTTTCCAATAAGTTCATTTTCAACTTCAAGAACCCAACAATAATTCAAATAATCTTTATTTGAACTCATTCTAATTACATAAATTTGTCAAATCTGAATATCAAACAATATAGTTAATTAACCCAAACATTGAAATTACATTAATATAATATTATAAATTTCATTAATATTATATATATATATATATATATATATATATATATATATATACATATTTATATATATACATATATATAATATATAAATATTTAATAATTTCATCATACTTAAAATCGAATTTGCTATATTATATATATATATAACAAAACTTTAATAAAACTTAAAACAATTTTATAAATAATACCAAACACTTATATAGAAGCGTTTATAAAGGCTTGCTAGCCTGTCCACTTTACGTGGCATCGCGGTAGCACTGCTGCCGCAGCAGCAGAGTACTGCCGCGTCAGCAGCAGTACCTGCTGCCGTAGCAATAGTGTCTGCTACGGATGACAGCAGGGGTGGTGACAGTTAAAGCGGGGTGGGTGGGGTAAAACCCCCCGCCCTCCCATATTTTATGTTAAATTTATTTTAAATAACGTTTCTTCAATGCGAATTTATACCATGCGATCCGAATTTAATAATAAGGTTTCTCATTACAAATATATACATATATGTATATATATGTATATACGTGTATGTATGTATATGTATGTATGTATGTATATATATATATATATATATATATATACACACACACACACACACACACACACAAAATTTGTTATCAACCATCACTATATTTTAAAATACAGATATATGTATTTATTTATATGCAGATTTACAAGAGAAAATGCATACTTAGATTTAAAGGACTTTTCTAAATAAGTATTTTTCCTTTTAAATAATTGTTTTCTAAACATATCCATTAATTCATTCCAATAGGTTTAACTATAGATTTTGAAATCCTCTTTCTCGATTTGATTCTAATTCGAACCCAAACCCGTTTAGATCTAATTTCTTCCTTAATTGAATCTAGGGTTTTCTATTGTCTTCTTTGCAACCTACATAAATACATATCTAGATTCCAATTCAATTGTAGATTCAATCAAAAAGAGTATTCAGACACATAGACATGATGAAGACAATAAGAGAAATAGTGCAAAGAGAATATGCGATTATCATGAGTGCACCTGGACACTGATGCTAATTTTGCCATGCCTCAAAAGTCCATAGAAAATCCTTTCCTTCTTCATCATTCGCAATCCCTCCAAGATCCAAGCCAATCGAATCCTCCAAGTGACCAGAAATGCTAGAAGGAGCATAGTAGCATGTAGGAACATATGAGCATATGAGCTTCTCCAATACATGTAAGCTTTGAAGCTTCCATTTAAAGCTTGTAGCTTGTAGCTCCCATTCAACTTCTATTAAGCTTCCATTAAGCTTCCATTAAGCTTCTATTAAGCTTCTACTTTAGCTTGTCCAAACACACTAGGGGAGCCTCTATTTAAAGGCCTCTAAGATGTATCTAGAGTGTCTCTAGAAATAACTAGAAGATAAGCATGACAACCAAGCATGAGCCTTCTCCAACCTTCTAGATGAGTCTTAAGGTTGTAGACACCATGTGCTCAAATAAAAATGCTAACTCTTAAGTGTAGACAACTTATGCATTCTTAGAGTGCAAACTCCAGTGTTGTCTACATGACAACTCCCGAGAATTTGCCAACTCCTATGTGAGCAAACATAAAAAATAATGCACATTAATTAATATAATATTTAATTTACTCTTTCCAATTTTATTTATTTATTTATTAAATCTCATGCACTAACTTTAATAATTCCACTTTTCAATCTTAATATATTTATATTTTAGTCACATGAAATCTAGAATCTTTTAATAATTTTAAATATATTTTTCCACTTTTTAAATTTCATTTTCCAAAACTTAATTGCTAAAATATTTATTAGCTTTAATCATAATATTATTCAGTCATTTATTAAAAATGAACTCCAAACATATTATTATTAAAATAAATATTGTCACATTCCAAATTTAAACTTTAAACTTTTATTTTCAAATGTAATTATTTTATTTAATTAATTTCTCAATTAATAAAATAAAATAAATATTAAAATATCATATTAATTTTTCATTTGAATTAAATCATTAATTAAATCTTTTAATTAGGCTTAATTAATAGAAAATACATCAAAGACTCATAAGGTAAAAATACGAAAATCCATCATAGCCAAAATACATACGAAATCAAACCAAGGGTTTAAATCAGGAATTACGTCATCCAACATATTCGGAGGGTACTCAACTCAGATACTTGTCCTAATTTTCCAATTAGAACAAATGGCTTAAAAGGGTTGGGATTTGGACTTGAGAATTTATCTCCCCTCTCTTATCATTGAGATAGTGTGATAGGGTACGCTCATCCTGACAAATTCAGGAAAGTCGATACCCGGTACCTGCAACCTGCATAAAAACCATGCATCTACAAGCACAATATATACTAAGCTAAACAGGCAATGGCAGGAAGTGGTGCATCGTGTAGATCCTGTCTAGCAGGTGACTACGACTCCCTTCCTTAACCACATCAGACACGCCATACAAAAGTAAACATGCAAAGAAAACACGCACACCATACACATGCAAGTATGGGGTAAGTATCCATAATAAAACACATATGATAATAAATCATCTTACTAATCATCATTAATAACTGAAAGCAATGTAATGATCATCATCAATAATTGTGAACACTAAAAATAATCATCATATATACATGAAATGTAGAGTCTAAGTGATCTCATCACATAATAAATTGAATCCATAGTAGAATATCTGATAATCATAAAACTAGTCCTAAAAGAGTTCAGCAATGATAACAAAATGTGAACTAGGGGAAGGCACTACATCCACCCCCCCTGGGATTAGGCTTACTCCTGGAAGCCTAAAAGAATGACAAAATCAAGATACTCCCTATGCGGGTCCCATTGAACCCTTTTCCTCTGTAGGGAGGCATGATTCCACTGAAGACATTACAACACCTTTAGAGCAATATGATTCTGGTTTAATGGTAAACCAAAAACCATATCGATCCAACATCATTCCTTTAACAACTACTAAAATAGATCCCTTAATACATTCTAAACAAGAGCAACTTAATGCGCACAAAAATAAACAAAGGTATACTATCTTACAACATAGATAGAATGATACATGTTTTACAACTAGAATGAGTTTTCAATTTTTAGTTTTGCCCTCGTTTAGGTTTAAGTAGAACTTTTAGTTTTGAAAGCTAAGTGTTGAAGTATGAAAAATATGCAATTAATAGTTTCAAGTTTTTCAGTTTGAAAGAGATACACATGATAGTTCAAAGTTTTCGTTTAGTTAACAACTAGTGGCATCCAAATATACCCAGAGCTCCCAATGTTGAAACTTGGGCTCTGATACCAAATGTAATGCCCCACCAAGGGATCCAAAAATTATTATCTCTTGCAAACTTTCAATCAATAGATAATCTCCACTAGATTAACTTTAATCAGATTATTTTCTATCTATTTAAACTATTTATTATTTATTAATAGTTTGTTAGACCCAACAAACATTAATAAATAATAAACTCACCAAAACTATTATTAATCGATATAGAGAATCTTTACATAACTTCATTAGTTAATATTTAACTAATTCTTAACACTATTAAGATGTACCAATAATCTGTTCAATAACTCAAATCATAACGATGCTATCCACTTTCATTAAAGTCTCATAGTATAAATCACCATTTCTAAATTAGATATTAAGAGTCAACTATATCGCATGTCTTAGAGCATAAATGTTTTATAAAATGAAATATATATATATATATTACACTTTTAGGGTGGGCGGGTGTTTATACCCACCGCACCCCATTCCTTTATTTGCCACGGCAATGCACTTGACGCTGCCGCATGGATCAGAGTGCAAGGTACCTGCGGGTGCCTGCACGTTGCAGGGTACCTGCTTGCGACCATTGCCAAAAACGAGTGGGGTCGACACGATTTAAACCCCCCGTACCCCCCTCTCTGTCTTCATACGTCCTCGGTATCGTAGTCGCAGGGTACTTGCGACAGACCTCTTAATTGCCACATGACCTTTTGGTTAGGGTAGCAGCTTTAAAAGCCCTTGCACAGTTTAAGTGAGGTGGCAGCGACAATAGTCGCAGATAGAATAAAGTTCGGTACCCGTGCTAATCAAATGATATGCAGGGTACAGCGGCAATGTGAAGTCGCTTTGCTTTGGTAATCGATTGTTATGAATTCATCTATAAAAATGTTGTAATATATATGTATTGGTTGCAACGTTTGAAATCAAATTTTAATTCAATTTTTATGATAGTTTAATATATACGTATATATATATATATTAATAATTGTAGTATATGAATTATTAGTATATATATATATATATAATGTGAATGAAATTTTAAATATGTGATTTAAATAAATAATATAGTTTTAAATTAATCAAAATATTTAATTAGAATTTATTCTAATTAAGGTTACTAAGAAAATATAATGGAGAGGAATTCGTGAATGAAATTAAGTTGGCAATTATTATATTTAGAATTATTAAAGATTATTTTAGATAAATGAATTGCCTACGAGGTGCATGAAATAAATTATAGATTATTTATTTATCTTAATAACTCATATATGGGGATTGTATCTTAAGGAAGTTATATTCAAGACTACTAGTGACATTGTTGTTAGTAAAGTAATGAAGAATCTACCATCATAGATTGGTATTAGCTATTAAATTATTATCAACTCAATTGTTAACAATATAGAGTATAGATGATTATCATTGATACGAGAATGTTAAGAAGATATTAGTATGATGATTGTGGTCATTATGGATAAGATTTATAAAATAGCTTGTTAATGTTATTATTATTAAAATATTAATATTTGTGTATTGGATTGAGGTTGACTTTGACGTACAAACTATTGTTAGTCAACTAATGCTCATTGGATTGATGGTTTGGTTGTGAAATTATTAATTAAATCAATTAACTAGATCTAATTAGATTTAATTAATAATTAAGTTATGTAATAGAGGTTTAATTGATACAATTCTTTTAATGAGATTATAGAGATATTGGCATCAAAATTGATAAGTTTTATGACTTGAATTAAGACCTTAGATATTATGTGGTTGTCAACGGTGATAACGATTAAATTAAAAGACTCAAACTTTAGTAATACTTAAATAAGTTTCTAATTGAGAACTATTAGAATTTTGAAAGGTCATGGATTGTGCACTTATGAGAATTGATTGATTTAATTGATTATTTTAATAAAGATATAATCTTCTTATCGAAGACTAGTAATTGACTTTCTTACATTTTGATGAATGATGATCCTTTGATAATGTTTAAATGTAGAAATAACATTAAAGAAGAGTTATTCAAATTAGTAATATGGATCTTAGCAAATAAAGCAATTGATTTAGTAATTATCCTTAAGTTATTCTTAGGATAATGCTATCGGGGAACAATTGGGTTGACTTGTAGGCCAAATGATGAAACTTAGACACCTGAAGTATACTTGAAATGAAAATCGAAGCTCTACACTTAATTCAACTATGAGATAATAACAAAACCAAAATATGTGTCTGCATCGTGTATTCTAAATGCTTCTTGTTTTGGGTTTTGGGTTGACTAGTGTTGACCAGTCTTAGGTTGTTACCAGAGGCTCGGGGGTTATGAGATGTGATGGCATGTTGATCTTTTGGTCTCGATCTTTATAAGCCCAACCATGGTTATGTGATCGTATGCTCTATGAAATGTTTGTATTTACTGATTGTTATTGTTCATCAGTCTTCATGTGTGAAGCTGAGATGCATGTGTATGAGACACTTGAGCTAATCATTTTTGAGTCATCGATCAGTTGTCCTTGATTTATTTTCTAGTCACCATGATGGGACTAAAATGTGGATTTATTCTTGATGATGTCATGTTGTGACATGTTTGACTCAACCATTTTGGAGTCTTTGATCAGTATGATTTTGAGATATTCTTGGTTGCTTGTTGAAGAACCAATGGATACAATGTTTATTTTGAGATATATTTTGGTTATTGAGAACCAATTGATACTTATGATTATCAATGATGCCTTCAGTTGCCAATAGAGAACTGTTGTGGTCATGATTTTCTATGGATGTTTTCCAGATGCTCATGGAGATTTGATGATTCTTATCTTGGAGATTTGATGATTCTTATTATGGATATTTGATGCTTTTATCATGGATAATTGATGATTCTTTTTATGGATTATCTTTTGGATTTTTCCACAGTCGCTTGTACAGGACTGTGGTGATTTATGATTCCATGAGCATTAGGGTAGGTAATCTACTTGTAGTGTCGGGAAGTGACTTGCAATGGGGGTCGGGGCCCTAAGTAGCTACCAGGGTAACTCATTGTAAGTTTGGTTAATAAGTGATAACATTTACACACTAAATGGGGATTAAATGAACCTAAAAAGATAATTGTTTTGGTTCTTTCCCATGCCTTGAGCGCTTGTACAGGCTAGGATTGGAGTAGTGAGATGCATGGTTGCGACCTTGCATTCCATAGTATGCCTCGTCAGTATGAGAGGATACTAGTGGCCGCATGAGATCTGTATGGACCCGTGGAGTTTGGCTAACTGCCAGGGTAACTTGTACGAGATAAATGTGATGACACTTTCCCACTTGCAGAGTAGGTTTCCTACATGTCATTGTTGTGCCTCTGGGAATTAGATGTTGGTTTTGTGTGTGTTGGAACCTTTGAGTTAGTATACTTTTAGGATTCCTAGACTTAAAGAGATTTATACTTTGTGGTTTTGATATCCTGTTTGGGACTTGAGATTATCTCCTCAGCATGGTGGGAGTGGACCATTTAGGTTTCACGCGGTCGGGTGGTAGTGTTTTATCACTCTTATCATTTGAGATCCATTGAGACACTGTGGCTGGAGTATTCTTGGTTGGTATTTATCTTCATTATGTTCTTGGATCATTATCATAGATGATATACCTTATGATGGATGTATTTACTGGTATGTTCTTGTATTGATGATTTGCATATGTTAGTTGATGATATGTTATGCTTTACTTTGCATGTTAGTAGGATGTTTTTAGGAGTGACATTCCTACTATGATAATACCGATGATCTCTTCGGTGCTTTGGAATGTTATGCATGGAGGGATGGCTAGGATCCATGATGGTCTAATGATGCTATTTACGGTTGGGAGGAACCGTGCACTTAGTTAGTTATTTATGTTTGTGATATATGGTTATCTTTTATGATGGATGTGTATATCTTTATGATGATGATGTATCATGTATGGTTATGGTTTCATTATGTCATGGATTAATATTGGATGATGATGTACTTTATTTACATGGATGTTTATTCTTTTAAGCTCTTCATACCTTGTAACATGTATAATGGATGACTGAGCAATCTAAAATGTACACTTGTATATGGTTTAAGAACATTGGATGTATCCTTGTTATTTCATTGTTAAGGATGTAATGTTAGATGAATAAGTTATGATTAGAAGTAATTCAACGTTAAGGGATATTTAAAGAATGTAACTGTTATGTTAGGTTATGTTTATTTTTATTGATTTGTTACTATTGCTTCCGCAAGTGTTGTATATGGTTTTACTTTCATGTTTAAAAAAAAAATTGTTGGGTAAACTTAGTATAATTCTTTAGATCCCTTGGCGGGGCATTACACTAGGAAACAAACACATAAGAAAGATGTCTTCATGCATGAAATCCATGCTAAGAGCATAAAAATGCCTTCCATGATTGTGAGGACCACCATTTCCATCATATTTTTCATACTTAGGAAACACTATATTCTTAGGAAATGGTAGCATGTATAGACTCCTATCAAATGGAAGAGTGCATATTGATTAGACAAATGAAGTTTTAGGTGGTTCTTTTGAAGTTTGCAATTGTGTAAATTGTTTCCTTAGTTCTTGTATTTCTTCCCTTAAGATTTTAGCTTCAGTGGGTTCTCATTTTTGAATTATATGTTCTACATCAAAATCTTGAGGGAGTTTCCATCCCCTAGCTGCCATGTATTGGAAGTATTGGTCTCCATTTTCCTCTAAGGCTCTAAGCATCAGTTTTTGAGCAAAATCATCTTATTGGAATTTTATAACATCCTTGCTAGTTACTTCTTTACCACTTTCGTGATGGCAAGGGAATGCACCCTTAATGACTTTAGGAGTTCTTGGAGGTGTGTTGTTGCCACCATTGCTATCAAAAGGATTTTGAGAGCAAGTTCCCTTGTTCACTTCTTGGTGGGTATGGTTATTATTTTCTACTCGTTGATGTTCTTTCTCCCTAACATACATGGCCTCTAGGATCCTTTGGTTCTCATGTGCTTGTTCTTCTAAGTGGTGTTGGAATTCAGTGGGGTGCACCATGGTGACCAAATTGTTCTCACCCTTAGGTGTCTCATAGGGTGTACCAAAAAAATGTTCAAAACTATAAAGTGGATTATGTCTAATGTTGGCTATTTGTGTTTGAGTAGGTTTAGGGTCCTCCACAAAAGATTGTCCATGAGGATGTGTAGGTGGGGTTTCTAATTGCTTGAAGACAAAAGGGGTATGACTACCACTCCCAACTTGAAATCTAGTTGTAACCAACATGTAAAGATTCATCTTTGCTTAATAGGAAAAGAAAAGTATGTTAGATTTGAAGCTCTTACGATTAAGATTAATCACTTGTCAAAGTATAATAGATGGCTTGTGAAATAGTGCTCAAGAATTTATAGCACTGGTAACTCGAGTCGAGCAAGTGAGCAAGAAGCTCAATAGCAAGTAGCTAATATAGAATGATAACCAAATTTTGACAAGTGATTCATCAATGATGTGTCAAAACTTATATCTAACAAACTAAATCCATCTTTTCAACTTCAGATAGAACCTAACAAATGGATGTGCAACTAGGACTAGGAGGGATGAGGATGACAAGATCCTAAATTAGAAAAATCAAAACACAGACCCTATTTTGACAGTAAATAATCCCACATGATATTTTCTCAAAGACCAGGCTATAGTGAGACAACATAAGATGTCATACAATAGGACACAGTTTAGGACACATGTGTGATACTTTTCTTCTGAGCAATAGTTCACATAGGGCGAAATGATAGAAATCAATATAATAGGGCAATAGACCTTACAGAAAGAGGGTGACACAATTTTTCAAAAGGACTGTCACACAATATTTCTCTAGGGAATAGGTGATAAAGTGCTAGTATTTTGTGCAAAAAGGACTAGTTTTGACTCCAAAAGTTTGTGTTTTAGTTTGACAATCATTTAATTTTGGATCAAACAGTGTGAAGTTTCAGTTCATGTCATTTATCAGCAAGGTTTGTAAACTATTGAGGTTTTAACATGTCTCAAATAGTTGAACAAGGGAAAAAATAACCTTGCCAACACACACTTGTGATATTAGAACAACCTTTCTACCAATATTACCAAGATGTTTGATTTGTAAGAATGTTAACACTGGTCAACAAATTCAAAAATAGTAGCCAAGTAATCTACCTTAGAGTCACAGTTCATTACTCAAAAACTTGGCCCATGCTTAATGCTCCTTCACCTCACACCAAGTGGTTGCCTACAAGAGATATTGGATTTTTCATGGAAGTTCCATAAGCATAACCAAGGGAACACATATGGTGAGTGTAAATCCTCGGGTGATCTAGGTAGTCCACTAGGATTGATCCTTGCACCAAGAAGTTGAACGGAGAAAATAGGGTAGATACTAACCTAGGGTGTTTAGAAAGGGCTTCCATTCATAATGTTCCTCTTGCATCCAATTAAGGGACACCCCACCTTTTGGTGGGTAATAGACCTTGCGGCCACAAGGGCACCTTAAATGTTCTTTCCTAGTGATCTCCTTATGGTCAAAATCCCATAAGTGATCACAATAAGTGAAGAAAAACACTATGCCTATCAAGGTTTTGTGTCCTTGATAGCCTTGAGTTCATAGAGGGTTGGAAGAGCTAGGTAATTTTATTGTCCCCATCTGGGTCATTCCTCTTAGGTTGTTCGAGAGCAAGCCCTCTAAAGGATCCTAACTCCCACAAAATGGATCCACTCTCAAGGGTCAAGATTTATGATTCACCTCAAGGGTGAAGAGCATGCTCTTCTACCTTGATTGTTTCCCCCAAACATGCTAGGAAGATCCAATTACCCCCTTGCTTTCAAAATCCAAAGGTGGATCAAGATTTCTAATTCACCGTAAGGGTGAAGAGCATACTCTCCTATCACCAAGGAATCCCAACTTCAAGTTTAATGTGCCTAAAAAAATGAACAACTAGTAGATGCCACACATAAAAAAGAAAGAAAGAAAGCAAATTGGGTTTTTTATGCATTGGGAAGCCCTACAAATAATCTTTAGTAGGCCTTGTGCATTTGAAGCTTTGACATGCATTCTTTTAGGCAATTTAGGCAATTTTAATGCTTTAAAAACAACACCGTGCAACCACAACGGTTAGCCCCATAAGTTAGCTTAAAAAATAAATACATAATCTATAAACAAGAACCTCTATAAAATAGCTAAGAATCTGTAAGAACTAGTAAGCAACAAGTAGCCACTAAAGAACTGAAAAAATCATCTTAAATGGCAAAGAAATTCAAGTCTAGAGATAGTTTCTACTCGAAGGTTGTTCTGCAATACTTCTTAGTATGAGTGTGTGACAGAACCTTCTTGTGTGATATTTCTTCCTAAGATAGATGATAGAATTTTCTATACCAATGAGACAAAGTATAGTATAGTCATGTGACGCTATTTCCAAAAAAGTATCACACAAAAATTATGAAAACTATCATACAAAACTAGAAAAATGTCACCCAAAAGTTGTGAATGAAAAAAAAGTAAAAAAGTGCAAATAGTAGAGCAAAGGAAAAAACTTGATGTTCAGCCCCACGGTGGGCACCAAAAATGTACACTAAGAAAGTGTCCCTCTCTAAACCCTTCTATCCAAAGGATTTCATTGAATTCAGAATGCTTGGATGCTAGCTTGGAGCTCCCTATCCACAGAGTGCAAGAGTGTGTGTTTCAAGTATAATAGCTCTCAACTGAGCCTTAGAAATACTCTTCTTGCTAGTAAACCATGCAATGGGAGGTTCCAAAGACAAGATGCAAGAGTGAAAATGTTCACAAGGAGTTCCTCAATGATGCAATGCAATATGGAATCTAAGCTAGAAATGAGAATGCAAAGTATAGCTATTCTAAGCAATACACAAGTGTTATAAATCTAACTAATTACTATGTGAGCTAAGTTATTTTAAAGAAACTACATTAACATGTAAGTATGCTAAAATGATATATGCTAACAATTCCATGGATGAGAGAATGTATAAGAAATAGAAGCTCTCCACTAAGAGCTCTCAAGAATTTGAGCAGTAAACCTACAGCATAACAATACTCAAAAGTGTGGATCCTTTGAGGGGGAAAGCTCTCTCTCTCTCTCTCTCTCTCTCTCTTAAAGTCATACGGATGGTAGAGATCAAGATGAAGATGATGTATGATCAATGGTGGAATTCAAAAAGAGGAGTGATCCATGTGCACACACAAGTCAACCAATAGAATATAAGTTGACTTCCCACATAAGATAAAGGTCTCAAAAGCCTTTTCTTTTAATTGAAAAATAGAAAAGGGATTTATTTGTGCACTTTAAGTGGGTTAGAAGAATGGGGTCTTTTATTTAATTAAAAGGGGATATGTTCTTTTAATCAAATAATGAACTTAGGATAGCATAGTCAAACTATAGGTTATAATCAAATTAATCAATTATTAGCAATTTGGTCTAAGTAAATGATTAAATAATTTAGCCAAAATGCTAAGAAGGGGTCTAATAGTCTAGATGACCATTTTTAGGTGATTACAAGAATAACCCCAATAGCCACATTACTGGCATTACACTCCACTTGGAAAAGTTTCTCAAAGTTAGGGATCAATAGTGTAGGTAGTTCTTCTATCTTCTTTTTGAGTATCTCAAAACCATGATCAACTTGTGGGGTCCACTGGAACTTTTCCTTCATACCTCCTTTAATTGTCTCCAACATAGGAACATGTATGCTACTAAAATTTTTGATAAAATTTCTATAATACTGTTCCAAACCATTGAAGCTTCTTACATCTGATGTAGTCTTGGGAGTAGGTCATCTTAGAATGGCATCCACCTTCTCTTGATCCATTTTGAGTTTACCTTGAGACAAAAAAAAAAGACAAGATAAGATAGCTCCTATTTCATGAAGTCACACTTCTCCAAGTTTTTCATTAGCTTTTCTTCATGCAATTTAAAAAAAAAACAATTTGCAAATGCTTGATATGCTCCTCTTTAGTTTTGCTAAAAATTAAGATGTAATCTAAATAGAAAACTACAAACTGACCAATGTAATCTAATAATAACTTGTTCAAAAGGCTCATGAAGGTAGATGGGGCATTATATAAACTAAATGGCATGACACGACACTCATACAAACCTTCTATAGTTTTGAAGGCTCTTTTCCATTCATTGTCTTCATTTATTCCAATTTTATGGTAGCCACTTTTCAAGTCTATCTTGGTGAAATATTTTGCCCCTCCTAGACAGTCCATTACATCTTCAATTCTAGGTATTAGAATTCTATGCCTAATGGTGATTCTATTAATGGCTCTAGAATCTGTACAAAGCCTCTAATTTTCTCATTTCTTGGGTGCTAAAAGAGTAGGGATTGCACATGGGCTAATGTTTTTTCTAATTAGGCCTTGGTCTAGGAGCTCTTGGATTTATTTTGTAATTTTCTCATTTTGTTGAGGGGTCATCTTATAGGAAGCTTTTTTGGGTAGGGTAGCTCTTGGAATAAAGTCTATTTGGTGGCTAACAAGTCTCTTAGGAAGTAGGGTGGTAGGTTATCCATCATGGACAATGTCTTTATATTCTTTAAGCAATTCTTGTACTTCCCTTGGTATCTCTATTTTCTTGACATCAATTTCATCCTTAGGTTTCAAAACCAATGCAAACCCAACTCCATATCCTTCCTCTAGGGCCTTCAATAACTCCTTCTCATGAACAATGAACACACTTGGGCTTGAGGTCTTCAACTCTCCTTCTTCTAGCAAGGATTGAAGTCACCCCATTCTTCTTGAATGATTAGGCATTTTTGGTTCTATCATGTATGGATTGGTTATCAAATTTCCATGGCCTTCCAAGTAGAAGGGGCATGCATCTATGGGAAGAATATCATATAAAACCTTATCCTTATATCTCCCTATGGTGAACTCTACCCATTATTTCTCTTGAACAAGAATATATTGTCCTTTATTGAGCTAGGTGATCTTGTATAGGTTAACATGTGGAATTATTTTTAGCTTCAACTTGTTGACTGCCTCTTCACTGATTATGTTGTCAGTTAAGCTTGAGTCAATGATGACTCTGCACACCTTTCCCATAATTTTACATTTGATCCTAAAGAGTACTCTTATTTAAATTGGTTCTTCTTTTATTGGCTCTTTAATCAATATTCTCCTTATCATCAAGTTCTCCCCTTCCTCTGATTCTAAGGGTACCTTAGAGTGCTTGTTTTGCTACTAGATTCTTCTTGCACATAGTTAACTCTTTTTTTGTTTCCTTGGGAAGTTGAGCCTTTTTTAGGGCACCTATATGTAGGGTGTCCTAGCTGATTAAATGATAGCACTTCATGGTGGAAAAATAGAATCCTCTCCCTTGGTTGCTACTCTTTCCTCTCCAACTAGTGTTAGAGCCTCTGCCCTTGTTGAAACTTCCTCTTCCTAAACTTCTTTCTTATTATTCAATCAACTTGTTGTCCCCTTGTGGCCTAGAATCTAATTCCTCTTCCACCAAAGCCTCTTTGAGCTCTTCCATCTCTACCCTTATCTCTACCTCTAAAGTTAGAGTATCCCTTCTTCTTATTCTTCTCTTCCACTTTGGATGTGAGTTGGAAGCATTTATGGATCATTTTAGGAGCCCATAGGTTGATCTCTTCTTGTATATTCCATTTCAAACCTCCTAGATACCTAGCCACTTTGATAGGTTCATCTTCTTGTACTCTTGACCTTAAACACAACTTCTAAAACTCTTTAGTGTAAGTTGATACATCCATGTCCTTCTACTTCAAACTTTGCCTCTTCTTGTGTAATTGAACCTCATAGTCCTTTGGTAAGTATTTTTCCTCGATATTTGTTACCATGGCTTTCAAATTTGCAATGGGATTCTTTTCCACTTTTTTTCTCTCTTCTTGGAGGTACTTCCACCATGTTACGGTTGATCCCCTTAGCCTAGACTTGGCTACCTTAACTCTTTATGCTTCACTCACATTTTCACACTCAAAGTGTTTCTTCATTCCTTCAATCCATTCCATCACCAATTTAGGGTCCATCTTCCCATTGAACAAAGGAACTCCTTATAGGGCCTTTCAACCTAATTCCTTTATGGATTTTAGGAGTGGCTATTCATTTATAGGAGGGTCTAGATTAGGGATAAGATCTTTCTCATCTAACTTTTTTTAACCCTTACTGCTGCTTTCACCTTCTTGGTCTTTCTTCTTAGCTACCTCAACGAATTCTTCCAATTTGGTCTTCATTTCTTTTATGGCTTCTTCAAGGATTCTATTCCTCTCCTTCTATTCACCCATCTCTTTGGCCAATTTTTCATTGGTCACCATATTTGATTCTCTAACTGACGAGCTGCAGTTTGAAACATCTAATCACAAACCCAAATCTTCTTTCTTTGATACCACTCTGATGTAAGACAAGGTAGGTAGCTTTCTTATTCCTTAGGCTTAGGTTTTATCTTAACCTATTATGGTTTTCTTTAATACTTTATTCCCTAAAGGATTTCTACTCTATCCTCTAACTACTCCCTCCCTAGATACACTAATGGAATTGCCTCTTGGACTCATCAATGCCTCTTCAAGCCACTTTGCCAATCATAACTTTTGATCTTTCTTCATCAATCCTGACACTATAATTAGTGAGGGGTTCACTTATGAAGTCTTGGTAATAATCCAACCTTTTGGACTCAAAACCAATAAAGTTTTCTATTAATCTTTACAAAATTGCTCAAGTTGCTCCAATTAGGCCTAATTGAATTAGCCCTCCTACTTAGGTTTTCGGGTTTTAACTCCAATTTTCTTTGAACAAGATGGAAAAAAAACTTTATATTTGAGTACCCTTTTGGAAAATTGATGGGAGTCTGAAATTTCTTGTTTTATGTCCATACATCTTTCATTTTTCCATACATTTTAATCCCTAGTCACTAATTAATCAATAAGAAAGTAGGAAAATACTTGATTAATTATTAATTTGGAAAGTATGACCTTCCTTGTGTTTGAGTTTCAAATATAATATATTATATTACATGTTGTAGGAAATAAAGGGTTGAACTAATTAAAGAACATCACTGGAACAAGATTGTTGGTGATTGGAAGTTTTGTTTTATGGATTATGTTTGGATTCAAGGGTTTTGCATAGACTATTTCAACCGAATATGTTTTGTCATCTATGGCCAAAACTATATTCCCAATTTTCTATGATTAGTATTAATCATATAAAATTGATTCTATCTATATTTTGTGGACAAAAGCCTTTGGATGGAACTATATATACATGTGTGTGTAATCAAAGAACAACTATAGATTAAAGGAACACTTTGTACATTTTTGTGATAGAAATACATAGATCATATTTTTGATATTATAAAGTGATGATTATTGTGGCATACGCATGTGAACTCATTACTCCACTCATCGGTCAACTAGAGGAAGGGCCCTTTCTTAGAGGATTTGGTGAGATCATTACATTTTGTGTCTTATGTTTTAGTAAGTTACTGTATGTGTGATTAGAGTGTTATGTTTTAGATTTTGTATGTTAAGTTGTGTTATAGCATTTCATCTCAAAGACTTCAAGATATATTTATATATGTTTTCCCCTTCAATGGTTAATTGTTATTGCTTATAGAATCCATTTAGTGAAACCATTTGTCATGACCTTTTGTAAACCGTATCATCTTCTATGTTCTACCTTCAATCCTCTTTCATGCAACCTTCTCTCCTATTGCCAAAACTTTGTCTCTTGTCCTAGACCCATTATCTCCTATCACACTTCATACCACTTACCATTATTTAAAATAGAGTTTATTTTCTACTATAACCCCAAGGAAATTAGATGTATGCCCATAAAATATTTGTGAATAAAGTGTGATTAAATTAATTTGGACTTCTTTGTGGAATCATATTAAGTATAAGAGCAAGAACATAGATATATTTGTGGCTTCATTTGAATTGAATGGTAATTTGGAATTTCATTAGAATAAGTGTGTGATTTTAATTTAATTTTATTAAAGTGTAACTAGAAATAAAAATTAGAAGTATACCTTAAAGCTTACCCATTTTATAGCTTGCATTTCATCTTCACTTAACTTGTTATCTCCATCCCTTCAGTAAATTGCCCTAATATCTTTCATTAGTCTACAAACTTAGATCTACATTTGATAAGAGTGAACTAAATCTTTAGAATAAGACCAAACCTTAAACTAAATTGAAATAAAATTATACCCATAAAAAACCTAAAGGATTTTGTGGGTCTCAGGTCTCCAAGCCATTTGTACACTTGAAAACAATTTTTATGCCTATAATTAAGGGTGTCATAATAAAGATGTTAGGGCTAACTAGGGTCTGATCATTCCCTCAAAAAAACTTATTATGAGACCTTCTCCTTTGGCATATAGTGACATCACTTACCCCTCCTTCTAAAACTCTTGGTTTGAAGTATCCTTCACATTCAAACCCAAAAGCCTTCCTACTAATACTGTGATTGCCTAACCAAGTATCAAAGACTTTCTTAGGGAATCGCATTTGATCTACTCAAACAACTCTCTAGGGCCCCAAAAACTATGTAAATAATGTACACTGGATCTACTCCCATTTTACCTAAAGCCATGAAGAACTCATAGTAGGAACTCATGGGGGAGCCATTCTTGCATAGATGGTCAAATTTAGACCAATACATAGAGTATTTTACAAATGAATTTCAAAACCTACTGAAATGAACACCTAAAAACTTGAAATCTAAGTGGAAACTTATTTTAATGACATGAAAAACAAGAATCCAACACTAGAATGAGTATTTCAATCAATTATTCCATATAGGAAAGCAAGAAACTAAAAAACTATTAAAAAGTGGAGTCTTATTGGTGGATTCACTTGCAAAAAAATTGCTGACTAGAACTTCTAACCCCTACGATGGGTTTCGTTCATGGTTTTATAAGTTCCCCAAGAGGTTGCAGGTAGTTGGAATAACCATCAACCTCTTTCTTGTGTTATGTAACTTTTCCTGTCAAAAAGTTGTCGAGCAACTTTTCAAAAAATTGCACTACTTTTTGCATCTCTGAGCAACTTTTCTTTCCTTCACTTGGGAACTTCCATACCTATCCATTATTATCCATTAATGGTTTCTAGGCATGATTTATCCTTTAGGACATCAATTTTCATGATTTTTTCCATTCTTGCCTTTACGACAACTTTTGCACAGTTTACATGTTTTTGACATCTTTTTCGTTTCTTGCTCCAAATGACATGTAGTATCTCCAATCCATGCAATAGGATGTATAAACATCATGGAGGAAAAGATAGGTTAAAACCTACATCCTCCTTATGCTTTATGGTCCTAGACCCATGTCTCCTAATACAAACAAAACTTAAACAATCAAACCAAAAAATCCTTGAATGGAAACTTCATCTAGTAACCAACTTGAACAAAGAAAAGACCTAGCAAGGTCCAAACTCACCTTCATGACTTGGCTAGAGTGAATAAATTACAAAACCAAAAAAAAGAACTAAATCCTAGGGAGTTTGATTAAGGTTCTCTTGCACCAAAGGTAGAACAACATGAGAGATATAATAGACCTCATAACTAGTCAAATGAACCAAAAAAGAGCAAGCATAAGTCAACATCTAAAGGAGCTGACTTCAGACATTAATTCCTACTTAAATAAAAATCATCTACTAGGTAGTGGAGTAGAAAAAACCAATCTGAAGGGCAAGGGAATACACAAGAACAAGCCAAAATAGGCAGAAACTAACACAAGAATTTAAATAGAGGGAAAATAAGAAGAAAGGGGTGGATTGAGAATCAAATGCACTTCAAATCAGGATGGAACAGACCACTTCACTAGAACCTACTAGATCTTGGACCCTAAGCTTCTTACTACTGTTATCCCACCGATTGCTCGGCTACTAATATAGGGCCCACCCACCCTGGGGGCCTATAGATAGTAGGGGTCTATAATTGGAGGGATGGCATTGGTATGAAATGGAGGCAAAAAATCGGGCATCCCCCATGGAATGGAACTAGGTAGGAGGCATGGCTGGCTACCTTGGAGAGGGACTACTGGACCATTCCATCAAGGATCACCACTGGTTATCCCTACGATTGATCGAGCACAAACAATGTTTCCTATACCCCCCACCCAAACCCACACATGAGGCCCCCACACCTCAAACCTTCATCCTCATGCCATAGAATAGTAGGGGCCACCCTGATGGGTGGGGGGTTATATTGCCCCCCCACCCCCCGACTAGACTCTAGTTGGTGTTTAGAGTAGGGCATGGGCATTGATCAAACTGGAGGGGAGTCATTGTTACTGGTGTGGATGTTGGCCACCACTTGAATGTGAGAGCTCCTTCCTCCCATTCCAGGGGTGAGGTTCTATCGAGAGAAGAGAGATTAAGAAAATTGGCTTAACCCTGAGGGCCCTGGTTATAGAGGGCTCATGAAGTCGGTCGATTGAGTCTAGGTTGGTCCATAGCAATAGTCGGTTGGTCCACCCTACCACCCATAAAATAGTAGGCATCATGACAGATAATGTACCTACCACATTGTGATGCATAGATCATATCCACATCGAGATATTCACCCCTATATATGGATATTGCCCCACCCCTATATATGGATATGGCGTGACAGATGTCAGTCGAGTCCCTCTGCCCATAGCCCATAGATCTAAAGGGGGAGGGGGCTGAATATATGGATAGGGCCATCCATCAAAAATCATCCATCTCTATTCTATATTTATATACATGACCCTTACCCTTAGAATAGTGGGGTGGGGTTGATGACTGATATCATGAAACAAATAGATGGATGATGGATGATCGTTTCCTGCTCATATCATATAGACTGAAAGGGACTACTAGAAGGACAATACTCCCCCTCCCCAGATAGCTTCTAAGGTGCCATAGATAGTGGGTAGGAAACACCTAGTCCTCAAAGGAAGGAAGATGTACCACAAGGAGAGGAACAAGGAACAATTAATGTGATGCAAGAGGGGTTGACTACACCTAAGGGAAGTGATACAAAAAAGTCTACAACTGAAGCAAAGAAGGATGAACAATTGGTAGATGCCCCACCAGTAACACAATCTGATGAGAAAACCACAAAGCAGTGAGTCAAGTCAACAGAAGGCATACCTCAATAATAGATTGATGGGATAATCAAGACTGCAACCATATATGTTGAATCACAATAGAGAAGGATGACGATGATAAAAGTGAATCACCTATTCTAGTACATATACTAGATGATGAACCTTTAGAAGAGAAGTACCCACAAATGGAAGAGGATGTGGAATCATCATCAAAGAAAGGAAAAGAGGAAGCTGAACCATAGAATGAAAGACAAAGTGTTATAGCCAGATCTAGATCCTAAGATCAAGAGTGTCTTAGAGGAAGATACATGAACATGAGAGTAGAAAGAGAGCACCAAGAATATCAAGAATAAAAGGTGGAGAATATGCTAGGAAGAAGAGAAGGTCATCCAGACATATGAAAAAATGATCATCTTCATTGTCATTCTCACCATTTTCAAGCTTAGAAGATGAAGGGGAATTTTATAAGCAGGATGCTGGAGTAGTGGAAGGCAAGGATGAACTTGATGCACTCATAGCTGAAAAGAAAGAAATGATTAAGGAAATGGACCTAGAGGAGATCAATGAGTATAAGAAGCACTTGAAGAGGCAACAAGAGCTCAAGAAACAACAAAAGGATAGAATAGTACTATTCATTAGAAATAGTCTAGCATAATTAGCCTCAGATATCAAATATTATTTCAATATAGATCTCATCAAACAACTCTCCACATTGGTTGACAAAGTCAAAGATGACCAAGGAAGTGTTGAAGCATGAGTTGAGAAGAAGCTTGGGACCAAGCATGCGAACACATTGTAGAATCTCATAGGAAAAAAATAGGGGCATACTATAGTAAGCCAAAGAGAAAATGAAAGAGACTTTGCAGGCTTTAGTACTGGTCATAAAGAAGTCATCAAATCCACACAGACTCTCACTTGATCTAGAAAAAAACCACAAAAAGCTCAATAGGAATTGTAAAATTTGAAAAATAATTATAATCACTGACTCTATAGATGACTATCTATCCAAAAATCAAGGATCATTACATCGCATACATCATATCAAGAAAAAGAAAGAGAAGAGATCCCTCTAGCTTATGGAGGTACAATGTAAACTTTCCCCAATGTTAGGCATCATCCAAACACAAATTACAAATAGAAATGCACTAGATATCAAACTCCTAGGCAACACCATGAGTGAACTTGAAATACTCTTGAGCGAGGTGAAGAACACAAATCTAAAGGCATCATGGGATGCCCATCTTTCCACCATATTGGGTCAATACCAAGACATATTCAAAAACCTATAGCCACCCCACAACTCCCTTTGTCATTGATGACAAAAGGGGAGATTATATTTGAACTATATGTGACCAAAAGGGGGAGATTATCAAAGGTGGAGATTTAAAAAAGGAATATCAAATGGCGAGAATACTATTCAACATTAGGAGCAATAAAATTGGTAGAAATAAAGGGGGGAATACTATTCAACATCAAGAGAAACACAACCAATATAAAGGGAAAAAAGAAATAAAGAATAGAAAATAAACAAGGAAGAATAAAAAAAGATAAGAGAAAATTCATGAAGATTGAAAGGAGATTATACTAAAACAAGAAAGGTGAACTAAGATGCAAATGTAGCACAAGAACAATAGCAGAAGGGAACATGAACAAAAGTGGCATGAAGAGGGAAATGCACACTCTTAGGGGGAGAGTTTAGCAATTTTTTACCAATTCCATCTATTGGCACCATTAACTAGTATAGGTGAAGGTATGCTAATAATGTTTTCCACATAGAATACATTTGTGTCATCTTGATGAACGTTTTTGTGTGTGAGTTTAATTATTTTTATAGTATTGCATTTATCATGATACTAGCTAAAAAGTAGGTTGTAATAAGATTAGTTGGAATGGTTAGAAGGATAACCAATTTTTTGGATGGTACTAATTCAACCCCCCTCTTAGTACCTATTCAGAACAACATCAACACCCTTCTTTTTGACATCAATGAAAAACATGCCAAAGATCAACAAAATTCCCCTTTGGCATTGATACCAAAAATTTAGTTGTATTATTTCTCCCCCTTTTTGATAGAATATGGTGTTAGGATTAACTATAGAAGAAAATAAAAATTACATGAAAATATAACCAATATCATATAATAATAAATCACACAGAAGACAATACAAGGCACAAGGATTTAACATGGTTTACACATCCCTAGGTTATGTCCACCAACAAAAAGTCCAATATTATTATTATCCAATGATACAATCTGTAATCCCTTATAGCTCAATACCACTGTAAGAAGCTATAATATCATCATACATTATGAAATCCCTAACCCTAAGCCATTTTAAACAAGCTTTTGAAACTTACAAAATTAGGGTTAAAATAAGTCATCCAATAGAAAAATAGCAACTGACACCTTTTACAATAGTAGAGTCACTTTTGGGTAGCACCCCCAAAAACCCTTGCAGGGGTATTTCCTCTTGACCCCACCCTATACTGTGAAAAGGAGCGCACCTTGGGTGCTACCCCAAGACCTTGCAAGGGCATGTTGGGACTCAAAATTGCATGTTCATTTTGAGTCACAAGTTGAAGAAATTTTTAAATCTAGCTCCTATGAATTCCTATAGACACAACATCAGCAACAATTGAATGGGCAATGGTAGAGCTTCTAATAAAACCAACAGTGATGAAAAAATATAGAGTTTATAATGGGTGAAATCAAAAGTTTCTTGTTGAAGGGTTTGCAAGGAATCAATGAGAGGGAAGCTTCTAATGTTCTAGAAAATGAAGAAGATGAACCCTTAAGTCCTGCTCTAGCTCCTAGTGAAGTTAGTCCTACATTAGATCTAAGTAATATAAAGGACCATAAATATATATACATGAAGAAGTCAACTAGTAAGAGAAGGAGACCATGCCTGCCAAGCTAGTGCAAGAAAGGGGAAGATAATGAAAAAATGTTAATCCCACATTACCCATGTTGGGTGGATTCTATGCCTTTAAATATAAGAGCACACACTTTTAAAGTGTCTTAAAGATGTGCACCTTTTAAAAGACAATGCAAGGTTTTCTCGATGGGTCCTGACTAGCATGGCAACCTTAAGTGTATTTTGAATGACATCAGTGATGATGTGGCCCAAAGATTGATGACATGGAATCTAATGATGAATCATAGAGTGACAAGTGGCAATACATGGCAGCCAGGTGGCTTGAGTCATATTTCAATGAGGCACAAAATGACAACACATGACACATTAGACAAGGGTCACTATATCACTAAAACAAAGATGCTCGAATGATAACCATGTTACATGGGGACCAACTGATGTGGCAGTGATGTAGCAAGATGAGGTGGCATGATGATAGGACAATGACATGGTGGAATAGGTAACCAATAAGATGGCATGTGTCAGATGATGAAGTAGAAGTCAACCAATCAGGGCATGACACATGGCATCAACCTGGAGTCTGTCATATGATCAAAGAAGAAAGAGGAAAGGAACACAATCCTATGATTTTTCGGGAGATTATGAGGCAATGAAAAATAGAGCTGTGATGCTATGATGGGACCTCTTGTTGTGTGATCAAGTAGGCAAGGATAAAGAGCTATGCCATTATGAAAAATGCCATTGTCATAGGATCATAATGTTGGGAGATCGTAAGGCTAAAACAAGAGGTATATGATGTTAAGATAATCTTCTTCCATCATGAGATCACAAAGAGACTAGGAGGGGTCAATGATGTTATGAAAGAATATGATGCTATGATAGATTTATATGATTGGAGGATTAGAGATCTAGATTTATGATGTTATGATGAGTTTGAGTTCATAATATCGTATTTTCATGTGATCAGGATGCCTAAAAGGATGGATAGTGATGACGCTACTGGGAGATCATAGGAAAAATTTTTAAAGAGTTGCAATGTTATGAGGCTGTCATAAGGTCAGGAGCCCAAAGTTAAAAGCCTATAATGTCATGCTAGTTGTAAGGTTAGGAAGGAGTATAAAAGGACATAAGATATTATGATGTGGCCCTTTTTCATGTGGTTGGGAATCATAGTTTGAAGAGCTTTGATATTACGATGAGGTTGTAAGATTAGGAAAGGAATTTCAAGCATCTATGATGTTATGCCAAGATGGAGGATGTCAGGAGATTACGAGAGAAAAAAATGGGAGCTCTAATACTATGTTGAGGTAGGGTCCTCCAATATTACGATCAACGTATGGTTACCAAGAAAAATTTGGAGTGTTACGATGTTACAAAGGTGATCGTGAGTTTAGGAATGGAAAAATTGAAGTCTAAGATGCTATGAATATAGAGTTATCATAGGATCATGAAAGGTTAAGTTGAGAGCTATGATGTTATGATTTGATTGTAATATTGTATATGCATAGTATTATTTGATTCAAAATATTTCAAATGGATGCATAAGGAGATGTGGGGCCTGCCCTAGTGAAGTAGTGAATAAAAATTTGACAAGTAGCATTGGTGAGGAATAAAAAAGAGTTTTTGAGATTTCAAAGAAAATTGAATGTACATCTCAAATTGAAAAGTCTAATTTTTTAAAATGAAATTGATATATTATATAGTTTTAACTATATGATCTTTTAAATTTTTCATTTTAATGATTGTTCATGGCTTGGGGCCTAAAATTTCAAATTAGTATTAGAGGCATGATTTTTACATGAAACATTTAGTGTACTATATTTTTGGAATCAGCAAGAGGTGAACTATCCATTTCTACAATCAGTTTTTGCACATGAGGTCATTGGTTAGAGTTATGTAAGGATTTGTCTCAAGTGCCCAGTTTTTAGTTTAATTTAGTTAAGGCAATTTAGATCTGATTCTCAGTGAATTGGTGAACTAAGTGAATGTAAAAGGCATCATAAATGTAGTTATGGGCGAGTTTTGTCACATTCAAATTAGTTGAATCAAGGTTTTATCAGTATTTCATGATGTATTTCAAATATTTTGGCAACATAAGGTTTTCATCATTGAGGAAGAGATATTTTGGGTTATTAAAAAGACAATGATGAAATCTAAATCAGATCTTATAGGTAAAAAGATGAGAGATGGTCTATAACAACAAAGAGTGGAGATTCAAGTGGACACATATCATTTCCAGACCAGATTTGGGATTCCATTCTTCTTCTATATTTTTCTCTTTCTCATCCATTGTAAGGGTTCTAGTTTTGGAGAAATTTCTCACTGTTGTGATACCATGGTTTTTGGTTGGTTTTACTTCCTATCTATTGAGTAGAGCTCTAGCTATGAAGGCCACACATCCATTCTTGTGCAGGTTTCTGGGTTCATTTCATGTATTTTTTTTTGAGATAATGAAAATTGATGATAGATGTAATGTATCCTGAGTTTCATTTAGTGTTACTAGTTAATGTATTCAGTCTTTCCAAGGATGAATACAAAAGGGGATTTACAATGAATGATCTATATTCTCTTAATTTGTCTCCTAATTCTTCATATGCTATTAACTTTTTGATTGAATGAATAAGGTTCAATTAATTTAAGACAGCTTGGATGAGTTATGTGTCATATTTGTTGTTAGTTTTAATTCAAGGAGTTAATTAAATTCTTCAATTATTTGATAGGGTTTTTGGGTGTATGGACGGGATGCCAGTAAGAATGGAGTTTGGGGATTTCAATTGATAAACTTAATTGTAAGGCAATCAAGTTAGGCCATCCTGCTGGTAATGACTCTATGTTATAATGGATAAGGCACTAATCACTAAATTAAATGCAAGCTGAGATGAATGTCATTTGCACAAATCATTTTAATCAAATCAGTTCAATTTTTCATGTTTTCTAGTGGGCTAAAAGGAATTAACCCTCACTTAGCTTATGGGTTCATAGGTTATGATTTGTAGCTATTTCATTCTTGTGTTATTGCATAAGTATTAGAAAATATAAGGGTTTCATCTACCATTAATAGGTTTATATTTTATGTTTATTTGCACTGGTACCATATATTAGAACCTCAAGGTACATCCACCTATGTTTTGCAAAGCCTGAAGAAGAAGGAGGGTCTAGCCTTATAGTTGGCCCAAGAATTGTAGTCAAGTGCATCCATAATAAGAATTTTCTAGCCTTAGATGTATTGGTCTGGTTTCTTGGTTATTTTTTAATATGTTAAATTAGGATCCAATAGAGCATTGCCCCCAAAATCCCATAGAAATAATTTAGGGGGAAATTATGCCAAAACAACCTTTGAGTCTGATTAGG
Source organism: Cupressus sempervirens (assembly GCA_028749045.1). Taxonomy (NCBI): domain Eukaryota; kingdom Viridiplantae; phylum Streptophyta; class Pinopsida; order Cupressales; family Cupressaceae; genus Cupressus; species Cupressus sempervirens. The sequence goes on from CM053784.1 coordinate 475,266,041, forward strand.
CTCCACATCATAACATATGGTGAAGGGATAACTAATGACTCATCATGCTTCCACTCAATATGATACTTTAGAAGCTTGAATAATGAAAAAAACTTACCTTCTAAAAGAATATCTATAATTGTGTTAAAAAAATTATCCACATGTCATTCTTGTGAAGACTTAACTAATCTAGACCCCTCCATACTAGTCATAAAACTTGTTCAGAACCTTAGAAAAATAACATGTCAACTTAAGTGTACCAAATGTTAAATCTAATCTCTTTGAAAGACATTTCATATTATCACAAATTATTTATGTATTTTCATATCAATGACACCTAAAATAACCATAACATGATGGAATAAATGTGATCTTTTAAAATTAGAATAAGTGAAAACCAAATGCAAACTTAATCAACTTTACCATTTTATATACTTGCATCTACTAAAAGTTTCTAATACATTTCCAAATCATTGATTTCCATTCTTTTATGTCAAACTGTCACCACCATTCTTGCACATCTCACTTTGCCATCGATGAATTCATGTATTTGCATTACCTCATTTTGTTTTTCCTTACTAATCATGTTTCAGTTTGATCATGATTACACAACTATATATGAAGCAAATTAGGCATGGTATGATTAATAATATTTCTATGTTTGAAAAAATCCAAAAGAACATTCTCTTATTATCAATTTTCCTTCATAAAGTACTCAAGTCACACAAATTCAATTTAAGATTTTTATTAGAAAATTGGATCAATTTAAAATTTCAATGTTTTTCCATTTACATTGAAAACTAAACTCATTAAAGACCAATCAAATACATTATGTTCCAACCATAACATTTTACTTGTTCAATCATGCACAAATAAACACATCTTCATGAAACATATCACCAAAAGAACCACCATGTGAATAAGGCTATTAAAATTTTTAACTCTCTAATTCATCCTTTTATGAGAGAGAGATATTAATAGAAAACTTTCTTAAGAAAGCATAAACAAACTCAACAAGTTTTTTTTCTCTACCATGATACAATTACAAATTTACTACAGAATTTTGGTCATAACTTTGTTAAGATATCAACCCATTCAATTTGATAAATTAATTTTTTTTTGGAAATAATTCTTCAATTGCATGTTGTCATTGATGTTACATAAATGTCAGTATTAACAAAGCAATGTAGAGTTTGTAGTGTTAACCCTGTATATCTCAGTATTAACCAAACATTCAGGTAAAGAAGACTTTTCTAGTATTAATAGAGTAGTTGGTTAATAAAGGGATTCCTAGTGGTCAAGCATTAAAGAACTTGCAGTGTTGATCAAGTGACAACATAATGTATTTGTCAAATTTTTAATTGATTGAGGTTGACTATTTGGATATTTATTGTTGTTTTGGAAGGGTATTCAAGATGACTTGTCCCAACTTATGATATATAAGAAAGGTCAAGTTGTGAAGAGAAAATGTAGAAGTGGAATATGAAATAAGATGAATATGCGAGTGAAGGAAAAGGCAGAGTAGGAAAGTGTGGCAGATAAGATGCAAAGAAAATCTAATAAGGAAGGATCTAGAAGTCAAACCAAAATAGAGATCTGAATCTGCAAAGAGATTTTCTTCATAAATTAGGTCAAATTATTGTTACTTTCTAACCATTGTAGTAGAAAATAAATCTCTTAATAGAGTTGACTTAACAGTCATTTTGTAAATCCTCTAACAAGGTGACATTTCAAGATTGAAGTGTTTGAAGACCTCTAACTAGGACACTCCTAACAAGGTGATCTAAATCCTCTAACATGGTTATACCTAATATATATGTTGTAACCTTTAATAGGGTTGGATCCTAATAGGGCTGACTTCAAAAGAGTGAAACATATTGTAACTAGTTGCATGGTGGTTTTCCCAAATTTGGTTTCTATATTATATCTTGGTGTTATATGTGTTCATGTTATTTCCTCTATGCTTTAAGTTTCTATAACTAAGTTACTAAAGGTTATAATAGATTAATAATCATAAGATTTCTTTGTTAACTGAGTATCAATAATATTTTAGTGTTAACCGAGCTAGACAATATTGCATGATAAGTGAAAATTTGTATTGACATCTAAGGGACACATAATTATTTTTAGAGTAATTGATTCACCCCTCCCCTCTCAATTACTCTCTTACATTTCCAAAAATTAGTATCAGAGCAGCTCGTGCCTATAGGAAAGGTTTTAAGGACCTAAGCTAAAAATCAAGATGTCTTATAGAAGGGAGATTCCTAAGCTCAATATAGATAACTTTTCAACAAGACAAGAATTGATGAAGTTGCATCTATCGAGCATCATTGATATTGGTCTGTTCTACTTGGAAGAAAAAAATGTGCCACCACCTAAACCTATGACTAGAGTAGATGAAAGAGGCAAAGGATCAAAATATAATGATGATTGATATAGCTTCCTCTCTAAACTATTTTGAATTTGATGAGGTCCAAGATTTTCCTATTGCATTTGATATGTGGGAAAAGTTGTAGAGTGTCTATGGAGTTGATAAAAATGTGCAAATAGCCAAGGAAAAAACCATGAGAGGCAAGTTTGACAGAATGAAAATGGAAGAAGGTGAGAACATTGTCCAATACAGTGAAAGAAACAAAGAAAGTGTGAGTGCATTCAGAGCTATAGGAGGGAAAATTGATGATGAAACAATAGTAAAAAAGGTACTAAGAACACTTCTCCCTACTTATGCTATTAGAGTTTCAAAAATTCAAGGGATGAGATGCAATCCTAAAAATGATATAACCTTGGATGCACTTGGGAGAAGATTAAATTATTTTGAGTTGGATAGCTTTGATAACTTTTCTCTCACTTCTAGCAATCTTGAATCTACATTCAAAGACAAACTAATCCTTGGTAGAAAAGGAGGAAAATCAAAAGGCAAAATACATTGACAATGATGAAGAAGATGATTCTTATGAAGATCTTCAAGTTATTGAAGCCCTACTTGCAAAAAGAGTATCAAAAGGGAAAGTAAAATTTAGAGGAAAAATCTACATTGATCTATTTCTTATGTGAAGAGGTTGGTCATATTGCTGGAAGATGTCCAGAAAAAGAAGATAAAGATGATAAAAGGAATAATAGATTCAAAGGAAAGAAAGAATTCAAAAGCTACAAGGACTAAAATGACAAAGGTAAGAAATCTTGTTACATTGCTAAAGATTCTAATAGTGATGATAATTAAGAAGAATTAGTTTATGTTGTTGTTAAAGATGAATTTGATATTGAGGAAAATGACAAGATGACACTTATCTCTCATGTTAGGAAAAATGATACATGGATCATAGATAGTGGTTGTTCTCGTCACATGACTAGTCACTAAACTAAGTTTGAACATTTAAAACACTATGATGGTGGAAGTGTTAGATTTGGAAAAAATGAATCATGTCATGTTAAAGGAAAATGACTCATAGCATTAACAAAAGGAATAAAATGTGAAAATTCCTATTGGGTTGAAGGATTAAAACATATTCTACTCAGTATAGCTTAGCTGAACAACATATGATACAAGGTAGAAGTAATGAATGGCAAAGCTAAACTATTGGATGAAAAAGAAAACCTAGTTGGAATTGGCAATCAGAAAAAAGGAAACTTATTTTACCTAGATCTCACTTAAAGTATATGTTTGCTAGCTCAGATAGAGTAAAATTGGCTATGGCATAAAAGGATGTGTCATGTTAGCTTTGATAACTTGGTTACCATAAGAAAGAACAAAAGAGTTAGAGGCATACCTTATCTAAAGAAACCTAAGATGGGCATGTGCAAACAATCTCAAATTAGAAAGATGAGTAAAAAGAGTTTCAAAAATAAGTCCTACAATTCTGAAGAATTTTTGGAACTAGTTCATCAGATGAAGAATGACATATACATCACTCAATCAAAATACATTAGGAAAACATTGAAAGTATTTGGAATGGAAGATTCCAAGCCATTTGAAACACCTATGTCTACTGGACATAAACTCTCAAAGAATGATGATTCAAAGGAGGTAAATCAAACCACTTATATATCAATGATTGAGAAACTTTAGTATGTGGTACACACTAGACCTAACATTGCATTGGCAATTGACATAGTTGTAAGATTTTCTACTAATTAAAAATAAAATCACATGATGGTAGTAAAAAGAATTTCGAGGCATCTACAAGGAATTGAAGAATATGGTTTATGGTATAAGAAAGGAGGAGATCTTGAGTTGAGAGAATTTATTGATGCAGATTGGGTAGGAAGCATTGATAACAAAAAAAGTACTAGTAGAGAAGCATTCTTTGTTGAAAAAAGGTTAGTGTCTTGGACAAGCAAGAAGCAAAATTGTATTTCTCAATCCAAATTAGAGGCAGAGTATGTTGCAATAGTAGTCAATTGTTCTAACATAATGTGGATGAAGCAATTAATGTCAGGAATGAAGAAAGAAATCAAGGAACTAGTGGTTATCTATTGTGATAACACAAGTGCAATCAAAATATCAAAAAATCTAGTGATGCACACAAAGAAAAAACACATTGCAATCAATATCATTTCTTAAGGGAATTGGTTCAAGACAAAGAGGCAAGATTAGAATATGTGAACACCAAGGAGCAAATAGAAGATATATTTACTAAGGCTTTACCTAAGGAATCATTTATGTATCTAAGAGGTAAATTAGGGGTTATTCCCCTATTTGATGCTCACTAAAGCAAAAATATAGTGAGGCATCAACCAAGATTCATTAAAGATCTATCAAGTTTATGGAGATTGTCACACTTCAAGTGTGAAATGAAGAGAATATTGCATATGAATCAATACAAATGTACATTGTAACTTCAAAGTTTATATCCTTTGGCATTTGATGTCAAAGAGGGAGAGTTTAGTGTCAACATGGAAGAGTGAGGGAGATTTCAGTGTCAAGGAGAAAGAGGGAGATTTTTGTATCCCAACAGAAGAAAGCTATTTAGATGATGGAATGTACAACAAAGAGGGAGAAAAATGATAGAAGTTCACAATAGAGTATTGACAGGAAGAAGCAGAGACAAATCCAAGTAGAGGGATTTGGTATGGATGAGAATCAAAATGAAACTAAGGATATTATTCAATTACTCATACTTCTACCAGTTTATGTTGACATGTTGTGTTTCCATCAATGCCAAAGAGGGATTTTATTAGAAACAATTCTTCAATTACATGTTGTCATTGATGTTACACAAATATCAGTATTAACCTAGCAATGTAGAGTTTTTAGTACTAACCTTGTATATCTCAGTATTAATTGAGTAGTTGGTTAATGAAGGGATTCCTTCTTACAATATTGACTGAGTGGTTGGACATTAAAGGACTTGCAATGTTGATTGAGTATTCAATCCTAGTATTGACCAAGTGATAGTAGAATACATTTGTCAAATACTTAATTGATTGAGGTTGACTATTTGTATGTTTATTATTGTTTTGGAAGGGTATTCAAGCTGACTTGTCCCAACTTATGATATATAAGAAAGGTCAAGTTTTGAGGAGAAAATGTACATGTGGAATATGAAATAAGATGAATATGCAAGCAAAGAAAAAAGAAGAGCAGTAAAGTGTGGAAGATAAGATGGAAAGAACATCTGATCAAGAAGGATCCAAAAGTCAAACTAGAACAAAGATATGAATCTACAAAATAGTTGCTTCATAAATCAGGTCCAATTACTATTACTTTCTAACTATTGTAGCAGAAAAGAAATCTCTTAACATAGTTGACTTAACACTCATTTTGTAAATCCTCTAACAAGGTAATATTTCAAGATTGAAGTGTTTGAAGACCTCTAATGAGACCACTCCTAATAGGGTGATCTAAATCCTGTAATAGGGTCATACTTAACAATATGTTTTGTAACCTTTAACATGGTTGGCTCCTATTAGGGCTAACTTCAAAAGAGTGAAAAATCTTGTAACTAGTTGCATTGTGGTTTTCCCAAATTGAGTTTTCATGTTAAATCTTGATGTCATCTATGTTCATGTTATTTTCTTTATGCTTTAAGTTTCTGCAACTAAGTTACTAAAGGTTAAAATAGATTAATAATCATAAGATTTCTTTGTTAACCGAGTATCAGTAATATTTTAGTGTTAACCAAGCTAGAAAATATTGCATGATCAATGAAAATTTGTATTGACTTCTAAGGGACAAGGAATTTTTTTTGAAGTAACTGATTCATCCCTCCCCTCTCAGTTTTAGATTAAGGTAAAAACAAGTTTTGAGGGCACTCAAAACCCCTTACAAGTAGTGAAAAGATATACAAAAAGAGTACCCTAATTTGTACAAGGACCCGAAACCTAAAGTTCACAAAAACATCAAAAATCTAGGTTTTACAAGGACCTGGAACCTAAAAATAAACTATTCAAAGTTCAAAACCAGGTTTTACAAGGACCTAGAACTTAAGAGTAATTAACTAAAAAAAATGGAAATGAAACATCAACTAGAAAACTAGGCCCAACAACCCAACTAGAGACCAGAGCCAATAATTAAACTAACTCTTTGATAACCTTAGCTAAATCCTTACTAGCCACCACAATACCTTGAAGGATATCTTCAACAATAGAACCAAGTATAGCAACTGCAAGTTTCTTCGTATTTTGTCTAGTTATTTTTCTAGGGCCATGTAGTAGAGAATAAAACAATATTGTATTTAGCACTTGTTAAGATTGAGAGGGTTGGGTAGTTAGGCGGTGAGGCAATGTATCAATTGGTCTTCCTAACCAACTAACCCTTTTATAAGAACTTGGAATATTGATAATGGACTCATGATATTTTGGTATGAATAAATTAAATCATTCTCTCACCATTTTGATATTGTGGTAATCAGGCACATGATATGTTATTACTCTATAAGCATATATCTTGTTATCATGTGAAATGTAAGTAGTATTTCCATTTTACATTTTTGGCATCAACTCGTAGGTCAATTTGTTGGAATAATGAGAAAATCTTTCGACCACTTATATATGTAATAAATAGTGGTGGAGAAGAAGAGGAAATAACCAAGGAAGATCATTGACATGCGATCTAGTGACAACCTAGGAAGTTGTGGTTGAGCAGTACATACAAAGGGAAGCCCATGAGTGAATAGTTCCTAAAGATATGGTACACAATGAACTTTCAGTGCCACCAATGGTTTATGATCTATTGGGACAAATTCCTCACCTGTTGGCATGAAACTTTTTATGTGTGGAGGAAGAAAGAGTCAAGACAAAGAGGGAATGGAGGAGGCAACAAGTACTCCAATAGTTTCCTGAAAGGAGGATAGGGGAACACATCTTGGAGAAATGTGATAATCCAAAGAAGGGAAACATACATTAAATCAATTGATACCCCTGATTCCAAACATATATCTAAGGTAGGTACTAGGATAAGAAGCTGAGGAGGAAGTCACCTTCAGGACACTACATCTCCAGCAGTGAGAGGAGAAATGTCATAACTTGAAGGGAGGAAAAGTGGATTCCACCAGAATCCAAGAGGGATTAATTGAGCATAAAATTGAAGGAATAGCAAAGTTGGTCATCTTGGAGACACCATGAAGGAAGTTAGGGCAAAAAAATCTAGAGACACCTACATGAAGAGACCTCTAACAAGAGTAAAGTCCCATAGAAGAGGATACTTCTAGTAATGAAGAATCAAGCTCTTCATCAAGAAGGAAATTCTAGTTAGGAGGAAGTGTTCTATCAGGAGGAAGTGTTCCATTAGGAGGAAGAGTTTCATTAGGAGCAAGTGTTCCATCAGGATGTAGTGTTCCATTGGGAGAGAGAGTTCTATCAAGAGGAAGTGATCCATCAAGAGAAAGTGTTCCATCAAGAGGAAGATTTCCATTGGGAGGAAGAGTTCAATTAAGAGGAAGAGTTCCATCGGGAGGAAGTATTCCACTGGGAGGAAGAGTTCCATTAGGAGGAAGTATTCCACCAGGAAGAAGTATTCCACTAGGAGGGAAAAAGGCCAACATAATGGTAATAGACAAACAAAAATTGCTGAGGCTTATAGGGGACAACTTGGAGGACCCCATGCACCACTATAAAACATGCATAACCATATGGAAAGCCAATAGAGAAAATGATGCATCTGAGTGGGTAAAAGCTTTCCCTACCACACTAAGGGGTATAGCCATTGACTGGCCAATCTAGAGGTAGGAAAGAAAAACACATGGAATAATATCAACACAACCTTTGAGGAAGAATTCAAACTCCTGAGAGATGGTGATGAAATAGTACTAGAGATTTATAACACAAGGCAAGGGAAGAGTGAATCCATTAAAACCTATAATAGAAGACTAAAAGAGATGATAGGAAAACTTGACAACAAGCCTATAGATGGACTAAAGAAAAGATGGTTCATTAAAGGATTAACACCATCCCTTAGGAAAAAGATGAAAATAGTCCCACCATCAACCTTTGGGGATGTGTACTCATGTGATGGACATATAAAGCAAGAGAAAAACTTCCAAGGCAAGAAGGCATATAAGTGCAAGTGAAAGTTCAAAAGAAAGTGAAGATGAATCCAAAACCATCCAATCCCTGAGAATAGACTTGAGGCAACTAATGAAGGAATTGTGAAAAAGAAGGCCATATGAAAGGAACATGTCCAAAGAAAGCATTTTGTGAGATTTGTCAAGTACTAGGGCATACAATTAAATATTGTCCCTACAATTTGAAAATATAGAGTGCTCAAGTATTCTTTACCCAAGGAGAGAAATCTACACCACCCTCCACCCCTCCAAAGAATACAAACATAGAAACCTCACCAAGAGGATATAGAAATAAAAAAAGAGGAAGTAATAATAATATCAACAACAACAACAATAATAATACACTACAGTGAGAAATCCAGTATAATTCTAAGGGGAGAATGATGATCCAATGTAGAAGGTGCAACGAATGGGGACACTTTTCATGAGATTGCTAGGATAGAGGAGGAAAAAATGGAGGAATGTTGTGTAATTAGTTTGGGCCACGAAATCATGAGGATACAAATTTACTGAGATAGAAGGGGGTAAATATGTTAGACATTGAAGATCTAAAGGGTGGAATTCTTGTAGTCACAAGGATGCAAGATAGAAAATTAGCCTATCCAGATGCTACTATCGAGTTAGAAAGATTTTTGGAAGCAAAGAAGGACATTCAAGATAGCATGGGAGAGGAAGGGAAGACAAGGCCATAAAAACCTACTTCGAGTAGGGGTGTACTAAATATTGTGAGGCAAGAGAAACAACCATCCCTATGGAAATCATTGATTTATTGGAAATGTTACCCTAGTTGCATGCAACATTAACATAGGGGGCAAGGAGGGGAAACTTCTAAGAAAGAGAAGGAATGAGAAGCAAAAATAAAATTAAAAAATACCCTATTCACTATAGGAATGGGAAGAACACCAGTTGTAGTAGAAATAAAGATATTAGAGTGTAAGCTTTCAAATACTATTGTTGATAGAGGTTCCAGCATAAATGTTTTATTTGAAGAAATGTGGAAGGCAATAGGAAAACCCACACTTTGGCCACCTACATTTCAACTAGTGGGAGTGGACCAACATGGAATTAATACTATAATGACCCTAATGGGACAAAAAATCATAATTGGTACTCAATAATATTTCCTTGATTTTGTGGTTATTACTTTAGAGAAGAAAAGGTATGATGCTTTATTAGGAAGAGGATGGATGGTTACAACAAAAAGCCACCCATAATTGGAAATTGAACACTCTATCTATTGAATTAGAAGGAAGAAAGTATATCATAGACTTAAACAACTAGTCAAAATGTCAAAACATGGCATTAGAATTTGAATGGGGAAGACTATGAAGGGATGGACCAGCCGAGGAAGGAGTGCTCAGGTTGGGGGAATGCTTAGACAATGAAACAAGTTCCCTTAATGGATTATTCTAGTGAAAAATAGAGGACTATGAATTTTTCCAAAAATAATGTAATATGTTGCACAAAAAAGAATCTGAATTGGAGGAAAGATACCCGAAGGGGTATATGAAGTACAAAGAAGGTGCAATAACCTTTAGACCAGCACACATCTTTGAGAAAGAGGTGGAATATAAGAAGCCAAAATGGTGTCACACATTAATTCATAAGTACAAGCCCCAAAAGAAGGAGCAAATCAATGGAAGGGAGAACACAGGTGTAGGTGGGAAACAACCATATAGAAAGGAAGAGATAGGAGGTAGGCATAGATGATTGTATGAAGGAGGCGGGCATAGACAACTATATGAAGGAGGCATGCATGGGTATGGATGGTCATACGAAGAACGTAGTAGAAGGAAGTGGTCATATAGCAAGAGGTACATATGACCGTATGAGGAAGAAGGAAAAGAAGGCACGTACAAACAACCATACAAGGATAGAGGAGGCATGTATAGATAAGAAGGAGGCCATATAGGGGACAATTGTACAAGAGGAAAAAAGGGTCATATGAGGGAGTATGAGAGCAATATAAAATGTGACAAGGCCTATATGGGCACAAACAACCATACACATGCAAAAGGGAAAGACTACCATATGTGTTTCCAAACTAACAGTACAAAAGAATCAACCCATCATATGAAGAGTCACACAACTGTACGAGCACAACCATATGAATTTTACCATACCCTCCTATTAGTAAAAAGCCATATGTAGATAGACATTTTTGCAAGAAGGACAAATTATGGTTTCCATACTAGAAAAGGTATTATTTTGATCCAAGTAAAAACACATTATCCATGTAGGAGGAAATGATTGGAGCATAGAGTCACTTCAAACACATTTGGAATTATGACACCACCACAAAATGGTGACATTAAGCATAGGGAACCCAGGAAAAGGGAATATCATTGATTCCAAAAAGAAGAAACCAACAACATTGAAAGCTAAGGAGGATGTAAGGAAGATGACAAAGGTCAAGGGTAAAATGACACAAAATATCACTACTAAGAATATTTCTTTTGAAAGTGTTAGGGGTAGCGAATGCTGCACTTGGTGGGAGCTGGAAGAGACTACTCATCAAAACAAATGGAAGGCTGAGAAAGTAGCCATGGAAGAGGCCTAGAGAATAGAAAATGTTGACTTGGGAAATAGGACCATTATAGCAGAGGCAAAGAAGATGGTTGCCTTGTGAGTACTACAAGGAGTTTGGGTAAAAAAAAGGTAGTTAAATGCAATCTACAATGGCTCCAAGGAGCTCTGAGTATAGGGATGTCTTCCCAACCCTCTTCCTGAAGTTCAATTTTGGTTCTAGTGTGTTCAGTAGTCATCTAGAAGATGACTTCTTTTTTGGGGGGGATAGACGTAGTAGAGAATAAAGCAATATTATATGTAGCACTTGTTGAGATTGAGTGGATTGGGTAGTTAGGTAGTGAGAGAATGTGTCAGTTGGTCTTCATAACCAATTGACCATTTTATAAGAACTTGGAATATTGATAATGGACTCATGATATTCTAGTATGAATAAAGTAAATCAGACCATTTTATAAGAACTTGGAATATTGATAATGGACTCATGATATTCTGGTATGAATAAAGTAAATCATTCTCTCACCATTCTAATATTATGGTAATCAGGCATATGCTATGTTATTACTTTGTAGGCATATATCTTATTATCCTATGAATGTAAGTAGTATTTCCATTCTACATGCCACCCAAAATCTTGACAAAAATAAGAGAAATAATCTCCTTGTTGCTTCTTTTACCAATTCTTGTAGCAACAACATATAAAATGGAAGTAACCATGTCCATTAATTTCTTGCTATCCTTTACCAGCTGACATAATTCCATTTCATAGGCCTTCAACCTGTCACCTAAATGTTTCCTACCTAATTCTCTAGCTAGACTCTTTTCATTTTTTCTTCATCCAGTTCTCTTTGGAGCTCTCCCATTCTTTTCTTGAGTACAATGATTTCATTATAGAGCCACGAATTGACCTAGAGAAAGGCATCAACTTTCATCTTAGCCTTATGGAGAAAAGTTAACTTCACCGTATTATTGTCATCTTTGGCCTCATCATCATAACTTTTCTTTGAATTAGTAGTCACTTCTTGGGTTCCCTTTAGATGTAACTAATTTTAATTATTTAAACCCTCTTTATTCATCATCTCCTTCTAATTCTCCTTATTCAAATTCTACTTTTTAATCACAAGGTCATTTACCTCTACATTCTTCTCATTATTAGAGTCCACCAAGAGCTTGACATCAGTTACATCCTTTTTAGTAGGTATAGGCCTTTTAATTCGAGTCATAATTTCCCCATTCTAGCCTAAAGGTTCTAAAATCAACTTTGGCTCCATTTCCCCCTCTATGCCACTTTCCCCATCATTTTTAACCAAAGAAATGCCTTGATTACCAGAATACCTGTTTAGATTGGAAATGAGATCCGCAATTTCTATTTTATCTTTTGTATCTTCACTTTTCTCAGACTCCATAGCTTCCTCATTAGCCTTTTTAGTTTTCTTAGCCTTAATCTCCTTCTTTTTACCCTTACTATCACTACAAGCATTATTAGTTTTAACAATATTGCTTTTAATTTTCTTAGCACTCATCTTATGAAGAGGCTCATTTCCAACCGATTTCCTCTTCTTTTCCACTACAGGTGAAAGATTCACTGTATTTTTTCTATAGTAATTTTCAATAAAAAAAAGGACCTTCATGGAGTATAGGCTCAGTCTCTTTCTTTCTATGGGCTTGCAGACTATTTAGCAAGGAAAATTTCAAACAGTAGGGAAAGGACAACCTATCCTTACACTAAAATGGTTTTTTTTTAAAAAGAACTTTATGGACCTTTTCAATCTACCATCCAAAATAAAATACTCATAGACACAAGATAAAACATCTTGCCAAATTACCTTAATCTAATCGAGATCATAGAAATCCCTGTTCTTCACAAGCTTTTTTCCCTCCTCTTAATTTTTGGGAAATTTCTTGAATGCAACATTAGATATGCTGGTTTCATTTTTAAATTTTAGATCCTTCATAGGTAGACTAGTTATCTTTGCTATTAACTCCTCTATGAAATCCACTATTACCCTATGAAGAGTAACACTCTCCTCGGACTAGTTCTTAAAGAAGTATTCAGTAATGTAGGGTTTAAACTTGTGTAACTTCTCAATATATATTGTCACTTTTTCCTTCTAGAGAATCTCTCACACCACATGTTTAGCTTTCCATTCTTTGTAGCTAGCAGGCTCTTGTTTCCTCAGCTCCCCACCCATAATACACCCAACTCTATAAATTCTATCAAAAATGGTAACTTTCACAGAAGACAAGATATGTTTAACCTCAAGAAAGCTATTCACCCATAAAATGAGCCAAGTCCTCTTGCTAGTAATTTAAAAGGTATTTCCTCAAAATATGATAATAATCCATAATAAAGCCACCACTTACCATGATAATCCATGAAATCTCACATAATTTTTCCTTCAATTACATTAGTCATGTCATAATTAATGATCACCATTATCTCACTTTCCTTGCTGAGGTTCTCACATAATCTTTCCTTCAATTGCATTAGTCATGTCATAATTAACGATCACCATCAACTCACTTGTTGAGTTTGTCACTCCATGTCAACTTTTTGTCTGTGTACACAACTCTGTTAGCTATCCAATCGACCACTTTATTTCCTTCTTGAAAATTATGAGATATAATAACTTTATCAAAAAAATTGATCAAATTTTAAATTTCCATAATACTACCATCAATATTCCATGTGACCATATTCTTATTATTCAACATATTAATTATGTTTAAGGAATCTCATTTTAGTCATAAATTCCTATAACCATTTTCCATTGCCATTCTGATAGTGTAATGAATAGTGATAGCCTCTAATTTATGGCTAGTTGAATGACCAATAGGGATAGTGACAACAACCACCACTCTGCTATAATGGTCCCTCAAAACTCCACCACACCAAGCTCTTCCAGGATTCCCTTTAGTAGAACCATTGAAATTAGATTTCAACCAACCCAGAGGAGGGGAACTCCTTATCACACCCTCTCTTTGATCATTGTGTTTAATACTAGTTCCTGCCATTTTCATTGGATTGCTAATATACACATCATCATTAATTTCATTCTAAGATATAAAGTTCTCTTTGATTTCCCTAATAATATTTTGGCCCACCACCCATTCAAGAGCTTCTTTGTTTTTGAAAATTATATTATTTCTTTCTTTCCATATGCCCCAACATAGATGGTGAATAGATATACTCCACAAGAATCGAATATCAAATCTTCTCACAGGACATTTCCAATTTTGAAAACACTTGACAATATTACTTGGCTTAACCCACAAAATATTCCAACATTGGAGGAGGGATTCCCAAACATTCTGGCTATAATTACAATTCATGAAAATGTGGTCAATGTCTTCAATTTTCATCTTACATAGGGAACATTTGTTCACAATATAAATACCTCATTTTTGAAGATTATCCAGAGTTAAATTTTTATTTTGAAGCAAAGTCCAAAAGAAGATATTAATTTTAGGGATAAGACCTTTCATCCAAGCTCTGGCCCATAGAAGGGGATAAACCTTCTCCTCTTCTCTAAACATTGATGACACCTTGAAATAACCATTGGGTTCTATTGCCCACACCATAGTGTCCTCATTATTAGGATAAAGGTTATAGGAATTGAGAGAAATTTAAATACTAGAAAAATTGTGGCAAATCTCTGCATTATTTATCCACCCATTGATAGTCTAGTAGTTCACCACATAATCTCCAAAAACCTTTTACATCTTTCTATAGGAGTGATATCATCAAATTCATCCATCAAAGGATGATCCAAAAGCAACTCATCTTCCCAAAACCTAACCTTTCTTCCATCACCAACTTTCCATTTACAAAATTTATTTAGAATATGTTTAGGCCCTTGAACCACTCCCCAAATAGTAGAGGAATTATAAATAATAGGGTAGAATAGAAAATTAGAAATAGATGGAGCACTATAAAGATACTTATATTTCCAGATAAAACTCCATTCTTTTCCATCATGGTACACTCTCCGTCCTTGTTTATCCAAGAGGGTTTTATTCATACTTCTAATTGATCTACTTCCCAAACCTCCTTCAATCTTAGGTTTACAAACCTTTTCCCAAGCTATTAGAGCCATTCTCTTTTTTTCTTTAGTACCAGACCATAAGAAATTTCTTTAGATTTAATCAATAGCATTTACAAATCTAGCTAGATTTTTTAAGAGACTAAGATCATAGGTGGGGGGATTTTGAAGACAAGCCTTGAGTAAAGTCACTTTTCCTGCTTGACTCAACATATTTCCTTTCTAACTAGATAATTTGTTGTTGAGTTTCTCCAGTAAATCCTCCCAAAAGGATTCAGAAGGACTAAGCCCTAAAAAGAGTCCAAGGTAAGTACTCAGAAAGGAACCTATATAACACCCCAGAATGTTAGCAATTTTTCATTGCCTTAGAATAGGAGTATTACTAAAAAAGAGAGAACTCTTATCCCAATTAATCGATTTCCTATTGATTGTTGAATATAAATTCAAATCCTTTTTAATATCCCTTGCCTCCCTCACATAAACTTTTCCCATAAAAATAGTATCATCCACAAATTGCTCATGGGAAAAGAGAAGTGTTTGGGAAGTAGGCCTAACACCTTGAATTTCCCTGTTCAAAACCCACTTGCCAATATACCTCCCAAGACTATCAACCATAATAGTAAAAGGAATAGGAGATATTGGATAACCTTGTCCCACCCCTTTAGGGTTTAAAAAAAAGAACTCCCATTAACTAAGACTACCATTGAAGAGGTAGTAACAAGCTAGATTATAATCTCAAGATATTTTTCACTAATACTAAATGTCAGCAACACCTTTTGAAGAAAACTCCGATCAACTCTCTCATAAGCTTTAGCTATGTCCACCTTCATCACAAAACCTTGAGAATTAGATAGAGATAAAGAATGAATATTTTAATGCATAACAATAATAGAATTCAGAATTTTCCTTCCAAGGATGAAATCATTATGTGGATCAAAAATAATTTTAGGAAGGATAACCAATAATCACAAGGTTAGAACTTTAGAGATAATTTTAAAAATAGAAGTACATAGGCCGATAGGTCTAGAATGTTCAGGGGAATCAACACCACGCTTCTTTGGGATTAGAGAAAGGAAAGTAGAATTTATCTCCTTAAGAATTCTTTTAGATCCAAAAAATTCTTCCATTGCATCAAAAACATTTTTACCAACCACTTCCCAAAGTTACTCTCAGTTACTCTTTTACATTTCCAAAAAATATCAATGCTTTAAGAGTAATCAACAACACATTCCTTTTGACCAAAAGATGTCTTGATATCACATTTAATAACAACGTACTAGTTCCTAACCTTCATCATATATATACAATGATGCAATGAAGTATTTCTTATGAATCAATATACTCAATGGATTTCATGATGAATTATTGAAATGGGAAATTTACCAAGTTTTCAACTTCATTACTGTACCTTACTCTTTTTTTATAAAGGGGTATAAATGTTACCATGATAGACTTCCCCTTAAGTCTTTTCTACCTCTTAGATCTTCAACTATGTAACATGTGCAAGGGGTACACATTTCATATTTTCATTTTTAACATCACCCTAATTTAGTTTTCTTCTCCAAACCATAGTAAAAAATTTCTTCTTTCATGACCACCAAGTATTTTCTCACCACTACTTCTACAAAAGTGTGCTATATGTCCAAGATCATTACATTTATAACATCTTAGGAACTTATTTTCTTTAACAAATTTTAAATACCATCTATAATTTACAACCTAATGACTAAGATCATGACAATTATAATATACCTGTCCATAAAATAACTTCTTGAAGAATTAATCTATCTCCTTTTTAAAACGTTACATGTTGCAACTTTATGACCATATACTTTACAATTATAATAATGTCCATTAAAAGAAAATTTATACCTAATTTCTTGATTATGTTGACATCTTGAAGATCTAAAAATACTTCTTTTGTGACTGTGATTATCATTTGACTTCAACTTCTCTTCAGGTGCAACATTATGATATCTCAAATCAACTTTTCTTCTAGAAGTTTTATTGAATGTAAATTCCTTGTCATATGTAGTATAAAATATTGTCTTGTGTTCAAACGCATCTAAGGAGTCACAACTACATTTGGTCCTAATTGTTGATGTCAATTTATGGTAGAGTGGGCACATTTTGTAAAATTGGTACTTTTTCAATTGCCCCCAAAATCATCAAAATCCTAACCACCTATTTTGAGGCCATCAAACTTTTGATGATCATTTGTAGACATTAAAAAAAAAGAAAAACACAAAATCTTTTTGATGGTTGACCACACACAAAAGACATAATTTAGTAGGCGTGAGGTTTGAGCACAAAATTCCCATGTGACTTACTCAATTCTATAAGCCCACATATCATTGACACTACTTGGGTAAGGATGTGTATTGATTCAATTTTATGTGTTTTGAAAATGAAATTGCTTAAAACTTTATTTATGTGATTTGAAAATGAAATTGTTTGAAACTAGATTTATGTGATTTGAAAATGAAATTGTTTGAAACTAGATTTATGTGATTTGAAAATGAAATTGCTTAGCTCGAAAGCTGATTTTATTTAAAAATGATTTTTTTTTGAAATTTCTAAAAATGTGTGCAAAAATACCATAAGTTATGCCCTAAGAACATTGTAACCCTTGTTGCATTTGAGAAATACAATTTGTAGCACCAATATTTTCAAGATAATTTCCTATTAGCACTAAGTTGTAGCACAAACACAATCTCCTGGCCCAATTATACAACATGACCATTCCCATGGAATTCATATATTCATTTAATATATCTGCTAACCTTGATTATGGCTTTTTTTTTAAAATTTTGGTTTGTGGGGTTTTAATTTATAAAGCTAGGTGGAATTTGATGAGAAATAATTGGGATATTTCCAAGGTGGGTAAGAATATAAATAGTCTTAAATGACAAGACACAAAATAACGTAGTTCCTTGACTATGATCATAAATAATAACTAGGCCCACGACTTTTCATGCCCATCATATGGTCATGCATTGAGAAATCCAAGTAATCCTTTTTCAATCTTAGGTACAACCACACAAACTCCCTTTCATTCCCCTATGACCTAATTTTGTATTCAATCACTTTCTACTATTACTGACAAAATACATATTTACACACACATGCATTCTCTCTCAGGATTTTGAGATACATCATAGGAGGAGATTTTAATAGCCCCCCATTCTTTAATAATAATGATATATGCACATACTCTTTTGACACCAAATAAGCATGATTATGGTGATTCTTTTCTTACACATGTATACACCAAGGTGAGGGAATCTATTTCAGAATGGCAATAGGATTCATCCATTTAAATCTTTGATTTGTGCCTCTCCATACATCCCATTTTCCACTTCTACTAACACCCATATAAGAAGTTAACACAACATCTCCCCACAATCGACATATCAGAATTTGCAAAGGGCTAAATGGGAAGATTGGGAAGAGAATTAAATAATTAAGGCTTTTGACTTTGATTATAGTCATGATAACAATGATGCACAACTTCCTCTTGGATTGAAGTTCCATCCCACTAATGAAGAGGTCAGAAGACAATATTTCATGAGAAAGGTTTTAGACATTAGTTTCATAGGAAGGGCCAATATTTAAGTGAAACTCAACAAGTGTGATCTTTGGGACCTCCCTAATATGTTCAATTCTCTCCTTTATTGTTCACTTTGTGTAAAAACCAACACGCCCATTTGAAGAGATTGATGATATGCACATACTGAATGTTGAGTGTATGTATTGAGTACTCCAAAATAATCTATTGCATACTTTCATCTATACACAATGTCTTTCTAGTTTCCTTCTACCCACACACTAATTTCATTTCATATGATCATCTAAAAATTGTGTCAATCTAAGCTCTCAACTGTTTCTTCTCATTTGATCATCTCATAACTACTAAGTGATGCTTATTATAGAGTATTAGTTAAAAAATTTAAGAATAATAATCATTTGTATCTATTAAGTTTAAATACTAAATGATGATTATTGTAGATGAGTAGTTCCAAATATTGATGAAAGTTACCAAAGGGTGGCCTTTGGGCCTTCCCCTTAGGGCCTTTGAATAATTTTGACTCATGGACTTGACTCTTGGTCCACATAATCTTATTGACTCCAAAGGAAAACACATCAAACAACTTGATGACTATAAACACATCAGACAATTTGTTTGGCACTACTTATTTTTCTAGAAATATAATGTCATTCACATTTATGTTTGTAGCATAGTTTATCTAAGGCTAATTATATGAGATTTATTAATTCAAAATATAAATAAATTTGATGTTATTTCTATAGTAGATCATATATTAACATTTTAATCCAATTTTAAGGTCATACTAACTATGATATATTCTCAAAGTGGTAGATGAAACATTGATTAAAAATAGGTGATTTTACACACACTCTCTCTCTCTCTCTCTCTCTCTCTCTCTCTCTCTCTCTCTCTCTCTCTCTCTCTCTCTCTCTCTCTCTCTCTCTCTCTCTCTCTCTCTCTCTCTCTCTCTCTCTCCCTCTCCCTCTCTCTCTCTCTCTCACCACATTTTGACTGATAAAACATACATAGTTAAATATAAGCAACACATAAACTATAGAACCTATTATCTTTGATGCTAATACTATAAATATTCAAAGTTCAAATCAATGCATTTTTCTTCCACCAAGCTCATGTTAAAATTTCTCCCAATATGGGTTTGTCATGTTCATGCCTAGAACCATTGTAGTCCAAGTAAGCATGCTATCGATAAAGAAAGAAAATACACTCAAGAAAAATAGGGGCCCTCACTTTGAAATACCCTATGGCCCCCTCATATAATTTTTGACCATATCAATTTTGGTGTCCATTATAATCTATGACGAAGTCCTTAGAAAATTTATCAAAAAACACATTAATCATGTGTATTGTTCTTTGTTTAATTATGTGTATTGTTCTTTGCTTGAACATCATTCTTGATAATATTTTTGAATTAATTAATTTTTACTCATAAATATCTCATTTAAATTGTGTTTTAGCTTTTGAATCAAAGAGAAACATCCATTCAACTATCAATAATGAGATTAGTTAACAAATTAGGGAGTAAGCTAGCTTATTGGTTGAACACGAAGATATCATGGGCATTTGTACATCCAAGCTCTTGAATATTTTATAGAACCATTGTATAATAAAACTTTCTATTGCATGTTATACTTCTTATTACAATGTCTAATTATGATGTTATTCTTCTTTCCCTTAGTCATCTATAGTTTGATATAGTTCTTGACATATAATTTTCTTTGAATCAAGCTATATATATATATATTAGTCATATACTTTTTCATGTCTAAGGTACTTTTGGTTCAATTGTTTGGTTTGTTTTACAATTTTTCTATGTTCAAGTATTTCAATTTGGTATATAATACTAAAACATCATTTTATAAATAATATTTCAAGTTTCATATATAACAAGGTCCAAGATGATTAGTGTACTTGCAACATTTTGTTTCTTAGTTTGTGACAGTTATACAACAAAGTTTTGATAGCTCAATTGTATTTTCCTGTAGCTCATAGAATCATGTTAAATAATATAAGCAAAGAACAAAATAGGAAGACACTTGCTAGATTATGGTCTAGCTTTAAATGAAGAGGTGATGGATAATGTTATTGTTTCTACAAAAATTTCAAGGGACTAAATATTAAAAGAGTTAACATTTAAAAAAACTAAGAGACATTGTAGCGATCATGATCGCATTAAAGGGGAACATGATTATCATTAATTGATAAGTTGTTCATTATATTATTTTAAGATTTAGGAAGATAATAAATCTCTTGATGATGCAATCATGATCATGGTTTATTTATATTGATCATTTTTATATATGGTCAATGTCCCTCAGGCACATGATATGAACCACAAGAATAAAAAGAATATGGTTTTATAAGTGGAGGATCATGGAAGTGTGAATATCAAAGGTGAAGATAATGTTCCCATGGAAGATGATGATCATGTGCTAGAAAACACATTTGAAGATGATGGTACAAATGCATTGATTCATGACACATTTGGTATTGACATAGTTGCTAATGATGATGATGAGGATGAGGATGACCTTGATGTTTGTGATATACCTCTATTTGAGAAGGAAAACATGGCCCTTTATGAAGGGTCCCAAACAACTCTTCTCTCTGATGTATTTTTGTTGATGAACTTTAAGGTTATGAATAGTTTATCCAACATAACAATGTCACTTATGTTAAGGTATGCCATATATAGCATTATAGTTAATAAAGAGTGAATCATGTGTTGTTAATATTGTTTATATGAATCAATAATATTTTTTTTTTTCATGGATTGATATGTGAGTTTTTGTTGCCACCATCAAATATTCTACCTCGCTCATACCAAGAATTATCTACCATTATCAACGATATTAGAATGGAGTATCAAGCAATAGATGCTTTTTCCAATTATAATATTATATATCATAAAGAACATG
This sequence comes from Cupressus sempervirens, assembly GCA_028749045.1. Classification (NCBI taxonomy): domain Eukaryota; kingdom Viridiplantae; phylum Streptophyta; class Pinopsida; order Cupressales; family Cupressaceae; genus Cupressus; species Cupressus sempervirens. Next base: position 475,287,576 of record CM053784.1, read on the forward strand.
AATTTTTACAAGAATTCCCTGAATGTCATACAAGTAGATATCAAATAGATCAAATAACAAAAAATGTTCCTTGCAAGGTTCTTCATTATATTCCCATTATTCTACATATGCAATGTTTATTAAGGTACAATAGGTTGGCTCAATTTATGGATTACCATGCACACAATAGAAGTCAAGATGACTTTATTTGAATGCTTGTGGATGGTTTGAAATTTATATAAATAGAGATAAAATGGCGACACTTTAAAGAAGAATCTCATAATATCATGCTTTCATTAGCAGTAGACTGTGTGATTCCATTTGGAGAAATGAGATATGTTTACTTTGTGTGGCCTATTTTTTATCGACATTAACATTCCTACATGGATGTCAGTAAAGAGGGAGAACATCATGTTAGCAATGATTGTTTTAGGTATTTTTTTTAATTTAATAGTTATGTACATGCAATTATAACTTTTGTAATAAAATGGTCACAATAATTATCTAGTGTTGTTCATTCAACTAGGTAAGTACCGAGTTAAAGATATGAATGTATATATTGAGCCTCTTATCGATGAGTTGCTAGAGTTATGGAAGGGTTTGACTATGTATGACGTCTCTAGACCAATAAGAAAAAGATAACTTCAATTCCATGTGATTCTCATATAGACAATACATAATAACATATTTTAGTGGTATGGTAAAGTGTTCAAGTTGTGCATGATAATTATAATTATGGAAATTAATATATTTAATCCAATTATATCATTATCTTGTAGGACTTGAAAGTAAAAATTTGCATGTGCAATTTGTGGTCCACAGATTAATTCTCGTCATTCAATTTTTTTAGGAAAGCAAGTGTTTGATGAGTATAGGCACTTCCTCCATAGCAATCATAAGTATTGGAGTATCAAAAAACATCTTTTCAATGAGAAAGAAGAGACTATATCAAAGCCACAAAGGCTGATACCTTTCTTATGAAATTTGGAATATAATAGAATTAATTGTCAAGATAATGTCATTCCACCTAATGGTTTATGTTTGTAATTTATATTTTTCTATTGTGTTTTATTTATATAACAAGAAGTTACAAGTTGTGCATTTGTTTGATACTATGCACAGTGGAAAGAATGTAACATAGGCACTATGGAAAATATTAGATGGAAGGCGTGACAAAGAAAAAATTATCAAAATTTGTACTAACATTCATGAATCCACTCATGCAATGAAAGATCACATTCAATTAAATACCTATAGAGACTAGATCAAAATAAGTGTCCTTCCTTGCTTATTCATGGAGCAACAAAAAAGAAGTCATATGGAAAATGTGAATTCCCACAAGATTTTCTATGAACATAGGCAATCTCTTATCAAAGAAAAGTAAATTTGACCCAGGTTTGAAATGCATGATTGACATACCTTCATCAAGTTAATACATGTCATGTATTTACTACATATTTATAAACTCCATGTAGTTTCTATCATATAATATTAGAAAATAATGAAATGATCAATTTCCAATTATTGTAGTACACGCTACCTCTATATCTTCTAGACCACTTTGACAATACTGCCAAGCAAGTCATATATAATCTTGGAAAATACATGAGGTAAGCAGTGATATTTGTTCAATTTATCATATAGGTATATAATATTCGTGAATTTTTTTTTCTTGTTATGCAATATATTATATATTAATTTGTAAAGTCTTGTACCTACTTTTTTTTTCTTGAATCTCTTGTAGGTGTTTGTCATCTGAAGAAATCCATAAAGATGATATAAAATATTGAAAGAGTGAAATTCCTCATCTAATGTTTGAAATGTAAAAGTTTCTACCTTCAATTTTTTCAATGCACGTGAACACTACCTCATACACCAAGTTGAGGAGATTGAAATGTGTGGACATGTATGCACTAGGTTAATGTGGAAGGTTGAGAGACACTTGAAATTTATGAAGGCTTTGGTTATACAATGAGCATGCCCTCAAGTTTCTATTATGGTATACCAGACTATGGTGTGCATTACTAAATATCTTCCTAAGCTTGCAACAAAGATCCATATAGATCACATTTGGGATCCTAACCCCATTGACCAATTTGAAGGGGAGTTCTTGATGGGGAAAGGTAGTTTGAGTAAAGTGAAAGGTAAACATGAGATGTTATTGTAGTTAATCAATTCTTAATCTTCAAAATAAAAAATTTCTAAGTCATCTATTTATTTTTTGTATAGTTGGTTGAGAGTGGGATGCATTACATTTATATCTTGATTGGATGATGGTATGTATTGAATGATGTTAATAATATGGTCACACAATAATATGGGAAGGTGTGTCATCATTGATTAAAGAAGATTATCATAATGGAGATTCCAATGTTATGCAAAAGGAAATTTATTAACATATGGGTTAAGAGGTTATGAGGTACGTATAAATTTATTGATCACCTATATGTTTATCAAGTCATGATGATTATTTTTTACATGTTTGACATATTATTGCAGGTTAAGAACCAAAAGGATATGTGTGCAATGGTTATAATTTTTTCATCAAAAAGTTGGATGATGCAAAGTGATTCTAGGATAAGTACGATCTTTGAGGTGACTAATATTTCATCTAGAAATGATATAAATCCTCAAGAGTGTCAAAATTGATACTATGGAATTTTGGATGATATACTTTTGTGTGACTTCAATTCCTTAAAAATGGTTCTCTTCATCCTTACATGATACAGGCTATGACTTAATGAAAATGACATTGATAGAACTATTATTGAACATGATAATAGATTTACAATGGTTAATACAAGGTTGTTTGAGCTAGTTGGGATGATTGCTATGTTCTTCCAAGATAATATGAGAAGTTATTTTACTTAGAGGCTCCACATAAACTGGGTTGGTATTTTTTTGTTAGACATGATCCAAGAGGTTGGTAAACTATGATAGAAGAAGAAGATACTAAAGAAATAGAAGATGATGTAGATCAATAGTTTGTCGATGATGATCTTGAGGAAGATGTTCATGAAGAAGAAGAAGATGATGATTATGATGTCAATGATAGAAATAATGAAGAAGAAGATGATGATGGTGGTGATGGTGGTGGTGGTGGTAGTGGTGGTGGTGATGGTAATGGTGATGCTGATGCTAACAACAATGACATTGACAATAGTGATAATGATCATGATAATAAGTTGGATGAAGAAGAATATCAATGACATGAAAGAAATGTAGAGGTATGTGATCAATTCTTAATGTATTTAAACAAATTTAATTATAATTGGTTTTGTAATCAATGCAAAATTTTATATTTCAACTCTAGGGGGTGTTCAAGAAGATGAGGTTGAGGGCAGACAATAATGTGGAAGATGATGTTGGCCCCTCAACTAAAGAGAGATAATTTTATGTTACCTGAATTAATAAAACACTTGTAACAATATAATAAATTATCATGAATTGAAACCATTTCTTTCTTCTTGTAGAAAACTCCCCTTTACAAGAGCGAGGTCATCCATGAACTAGACAAACAATGATGACAATAGAATATTTTATGTGTTTACATTAATAAATATTATGTGTTAATGAGTGTGATGTGTTAATTAATGAATGTTATATTTTATTAATGATGAAACAATGAATGAATATTAGATGTTAGCTTTGGATGTTAGATGCTTAGATGCTTACTTTGTTTTATAATAAATGGATGATATATTTTATTAATGGATGAAAGAATTAAAGAATGAATGAATGTTAGATGTTAATAGGGAATTTAGAGCTATGCTAAGGGATGGGGGTAAAGATTCCACCTTTAGGTGGTTGGCCCTATTAAGTAGATAATTATAAAATATTCTCAAAACAAAGTGAAGCTCAATAATATACTAGATCAAACTTTTCTCATTCTTAGATCTATTAATGGTCTTCTACTCCTAGGATCCATTATTCTCTACAAGTCAATCACCTCCTCAAACTCTAATCACATCTAGATCATCACACTCTTTTATCATGATTACTCACTAATTTTGAGACATGTTTTAAAAAAACCTCCAATAGACTCTCCAATAGTCATAAGATCCTCAAAAGGATCATTCCACATCACATATCCACCTTATTCCACCTTTATGTTGTACCTACCCTCTACCAACATCATGTTAGCTGCTAATCTCATTGCAAGATATATTGTCAATTAGTGTCAAAACACTTTTTCATAATGAAAAGATAGTAGTAATTGAGTTACAAATCTGTAGTGTTAATCGAGCTCACAAAGGAACCAAGCCAACAATGTTAACCTTGCAAAAAGTAAGCAGTGTAACCTAGGTTGTAGTGTCAACTGAGTTGATAGTCCTACCAAGCTCTAGTGAGAACTGATTCAAAAGAGTATTCCAAGATGATAATCAAGCTGGTAGAGTAGTGTGAATCAAGCAAAAAGTGTCTATTGAGTGATTAGTATGAACTGAGCATCCAATATCGATTTAGTGCCAGAGTTAGCCAAGGTGATAGTGTTGCTTGAGTATCTTTAGCATCGCTCAAGTAAGTCATTGGACCCAAGTTAAAACATTGTGCTGATGTGGTATATTTTTTGGAAGTGTTTATGTTGTAGCCGACCTATGAAGGAATTGATTGGATATATATAAGTATGAGGTATGTGTTTATCCAAAACATAGTTGTAATATCATTATAACATGAGTTGAATGGAAGTAAATATGAAAGAGAAGACTATCTAGAGGACTACAAGAAACATAAGGAAAGAAAGAGACTCATCTATCACAATCAGGTGATCGATTTACTTTAAAGGACCATCATCAACAATCAAAGTTGCATTTCAGAGATCAATCCACTAATTCATCCTCACAGGTGCATCAATCGCAAATCCTTTAATCAAGTGGACCTAAAATTCTTTTGCAAAAACTCCAAATAGAGTACATGATTATATTGTATAAATCCTTTCACAAGGTGGACCTAATAGTCCTTATTACTCTTAACCAATTACATCACCAGAAGTGATAAATTCTAAGCCTTAATAGACCAAATTTGTTAATGCAGTAGTGAAGCATTGTGAGTGTCATCCCCACCCCAGTTTTAAATATTGTGCTATGGTGTTTTTGCTCTACAACTTTATGTTTCATGTATGTAAGTAGATTAGATAAATAAATGAAGTAGGTTAAGTAGAATAAATTTAAGTGGTTCCTGATTCACTCACTCCCTTCTCATTTACCTAGTTTGCATTACATTTCCAACAATTGTTATCAGAAAAAAAATCTTGTTCACCATTTTTTCACCTTCCTAAAAATCCAATTTTCTAGGGTGACAACCATGTTCATGTTTGCTAGACTATTCATTTATTGACATGCAGGCCAATGGGGATACAACAAAGAGCTTTGAATTTTCCCTTTATATTCCTAAGTCTTTTAAGACTTTCATATTGTATGAGATTTAGAATTCACGACAATGCGAAATACCTTGTTTGCTAAATCACTCTGGTTTAAGGCTTAACTATTGAGGAGGCTACAAAGGCATGGCATAGTCAACTTCACAAATGATGCAATTTTATAGTTTTCTAGGATCACATTAAGTTTCAAGTTGTGATGTTGTGACTTGTTGTTAGTCACATGATTACAAGAAGCTTCAAGTTTAGGTGGTCTCAGGCTATGACCGTGTGAAGTATAACTCTAGAAGTTAAGTTTCATGTACTTTAGCATAGTTGCAAGAGGTTAAGGGTTAACCAAAGTTTAGTGTGTGAGGCATCGATTTCCTTGATCACTTTCTCGTTGGGTTAAACATCAAATTTAATGGTTAAGTTGCAACAACACGGTGACAATTAGTCTAATGGTTTCACATGATCACAATGGTTAGATGGAAGAAGAAAAAGATAGTCATGATGAAGCAACCATGGTTGAGGGTTTGCCTTTACATGGTCACAAATGTCCAAGATGTAGTTAAACTTTAAGTTGGGACTATGTGAAAGGCAACATAAGAAATGAAGTTTACATTGATCGCATGGTCACCAACTTATTACGCCAACTAGGAAGTAAGCTACGAAGCCACGAATAAGGGTAGACCTAGGTCAAAAAAGAAGAAGTTGAATATTTAAGTGAGGTGACAAAATGCTTCAATAATATTGAGCCACACAACAAGTTTAACAATTGAATTGATAACATATCTAATCTGGCTCATCAAAAACACTATTACAAGAAGCTCTTTAATGGTGAACCAACTCCTTGGTTGCTTGCAACTACTTTTTATGTTCTCCATGCCTATTTGATATAAAGGACATCCTATCATCACTCTGAGTTATCCATTCACTCAACCTTGTAGTTATGATCACGATTTCTATCTCTTCAAGGTGTAGTTATGATCACGATTTCTATCTCTTCAAGGTTAGAATTGGTATGAGATATATGATTTTTTGCATGTGGGCATGCACTTGATCAAATATTCTTTAGATCAATAGTGATTTCTCTTTGAGAATTTAATGGAAGTAGTTAAACTTTGGCATGAGGCAAAAGTTTCTCAGTTATGCTTGAACTATAAAAGAAAGTTTTGTAACCCTTTTAAGGGTCGATCTTTCTCTAATTCTATAGTAGTTGTATAATATGATCTACTACTATAATTCCCTTTTTCCTTTGAATGAATGTAATTCCTCTATTGTGCCTCATTCTTCTTTTAATACATGTGCAACACAAAAAAAGAAACTTTCTTTCCTTTTGTTAATATATTGTCTGCATTCTTCAATCGTATAATTGTACCTATCTGGCCTTGAATGATATAGAGTGAAGTTCCTTCCTTATAGAATTTCATTAGTCTTTGATCTGCATGTGATTATTAAGTTAAGAGAGGGTTGAATTTGTATACTTTTAGATTATATTGATGAACGATACATCTCTAGGTAGGGATAAAACTGAACATACTATTCGGTGTATCACTCCCCTCTAGATTAGAATAGGTAGTTTTCTTTTATGCATTCCTTCTCCCTTTTACTCTCAAGAAATAATTAGGTATACCCTAATAGTAATAAATCCAACCTTTTCTGAAGATTCAATCTTTCATTGCAAAGTCCTACACTTTCAAGATTGTTTCCATGTTACACGAGGTTCCTTTAGGTAAAAACTTTAGGAAAGGGTGCAAAATTTTGTGTCAACACTTCTCTTATTAGAAGTTTATAGGATTGAGAGAAAAGATCAGAGATAATGGAAGTATACAAGCTAGAGAAAGACATTGAAAATGAAAAGTTGGATCTACATGTGGCCATGGAACAAATTAAGAAACTGAAGGATCAACTCTCACAATCCCTGAAAAGAAGAAAAGAATTGCCAAAAAAGATGAATAAAAATCTATACATGGAAGAAGGAATTGGAGATATTTACAAAGAGAGAAGTATAGATGAAGAAAATGTAGCTATAGAAGATCTAATTGGAAGAAACCTTATTCTACAAGAAGAAGTCAAAAAATTGAAAAGAGAACAAGAGATTCATTCAGTTAGGATATGTGAAGTCATGGAACAAAAGAACCAAGCTGAAAATAAAAGAAATATGCCAGAAGAAGATAGAAGATTTCTCAACACTAAGATAGAAGAAAATGATAGTGAAATCCACCAGCATTTACTATATCAAGAAGATATGGAAAATTAGTTGAATAATGCAAATCAAGAAGTCATCAATCTGAGTATAGAAAATGAAAGACTCATGAATAATCTTAGAGCAGAAAGAGAAACCAATGAAAGAATGATGAGACCACAAAAAAGCATGGATTAGTTAGATGAACTATCTTAGCATAGACCCAAAGGAAAAATAGGACTGGGCTACCCTAAACAAGGAGAATCATCACAACAAGGAGCTCAAAACAATATAAGACCTACATGTAATCATTGTGAAAAGGCTAGGCATGCATCAAAAAAATGTCGGAGTAATGGAAAGTCAAAATTTAATGGAAAATGTTACAGTTGTAACAAACTTGGACATAGAGAAAGTGAATGCATAGAGGAAACCAACTTTGAAGTTTTTTTTTTACATGCAACAAATAACGTCATAAATCTTTGAAGTGCAGAACTAAGAATTGGAATCGTATTGAACAACTTGCTAAAGAAATCTTTTGTTTGGACTACAACACTTGGTATAGATGTTATCTATGTGGAGAGTTTGGACACATAGGAGCTAATTGCATGAGGACTCACCCCAAAAAGAGAAATCCTACCAAATGATGTTACATATGCAAAGAACTTGATCATCCAACAAAGAAATACATGAATAAAGGTAAAGTTAAAGATGAAAATAAATCAAAGGATGACAAGATTAGGACTCAAATGAAGCAACAATGGGTGAGGAAATATCTAGAGAATTCAATTGAAAATAATAAGGTTATTGACACCCAAGAAAATGGATTGAGTAATTCAATTATCTCTTCTTGAATAGGCAAGGAGACCATTGGAGTTGTTATCAAATTCATATTCCACATTAGTTCCATTCATTCAAGCATGAAAGTTTAGATTAGCATATCAGATGCATTTGGACAAAAGGAAGTCATAGACTTAACTGAGTTGTTAGTTCTAACCATGTCACTCCTTAGGCCTAACTGAGATGTTAGACCTAACTGAGTTACCTCTTAGACCTAATCAATCATAGATAGACTTGAATGAGTCACTGACTCAACCAAGCATGGTCAACTAATGTTAGTTGAGAATTCAAGGGTTGAAGACCAAACTCAACATCTTTCACCTATCCAGGTAGAGAGCATTAATGGAACCCTAAATTGATAAAAGGGAGAAATTGAAGTTTTTTTTTTCACCATGAATTCTAATTTTTCTAAGAGCACAACTTTTCCTCAAGCCCTTGAAGTGATTCAGAGAAAATTGTTTGAAAGAAAATTTTAGGTGAAGTTACCATCTTCAAATCTATCATCAATCAAGCAGTATGGAAGCTTCTTCTAGTGAAAAGGTCAAAAAGGGTTCATAAATGTTGGTAAAGAGTTCAGACTACATTCCTCCAAAATACAAGCTATATCCCACAATTGGCAAGGAAAAGGATCCAAAAGGGGCACACTCATCAATTCCTCCTAAGGCACTTCTCATTCATGATGTCAAATCATTTTAATACTTTTCTATTCAAGAATTAGGGAATTTGAAGATGGATTAGACATATGGTGCATTATGCAAAAATGATGTGTTGAAGCCAAAACACAAGCATCTGGAGGTCAAGGGTTTAACCCACATCATCCACATGCTAAGAAATTTTTGAGTCAAATGGATCAATATTATACTAAGCCAAGTTCACAACATGTCATTCTGGTTGGAATAGAGCTATCCTATCATGAAGAAGATGATTCATAGGATAACAGGGTATCCAATGTTGGAGAAGTCAAAGACTACCAAAACCCTAGGATGGGTAGAATTGGAAAAGCTAACCCTAGCTGAATGGGATGGAAGAGGTATGAAATTCAATAGTGTGACTGACATGGAAATCAAGTTTGGAATCCATGTCATAACACACAAAATCTATAGTTCAAGCCTTCCAAACCTTGTGCCAGGTGAAGCGGTAGACATGGCATACAAGGTCATAAAGAAGAACCCATCCTTTAACCTCTTTGAGCTTCAACACATCCAACTAAGAAAGAACATGGAAAGAATTCAGGCCTCTAAGAATAACTCATGTAAGTTCAATTCACTCTTATTCTATTTATTCTTTTATGTATAGAAATTCTTTCCTTCAAAAGAAAATGTTGTTTAAAGGAAGGATGTCCTAGTATTGTATTGGATTAATGAATTCATAAATGAGATGGATAAGAACTTGTAAAGCATCATGGATGCATACTTTGATAGCTTCAAGGAAAGGATGCAGAGCAAGATTAGGATCCCTAAGCAATTGGTAGATGATTATGAGTAGGATATATGCTTCCTGGTTGAATGTGATAGATTTCATATACAAGTAGTCAAACCTAGGATTGTATGGGTAAAACCTCTGGCATAAGAGGTAAATATTGATGATACAAGAGACATTATTGAGGTTCTCATTGATGAGCCTATGAACCCCAAGGCTACATATTTTGGAACATATGAGGAATCCAAGACAAGAATCTCACTTGAAATTTAGACTCCTCAAATTCTGAAGAGAGGAAAGAAGAGGCTAGAAAATATAGGAAAGAAACTTACAAAATTAGATTCACCTCTCGAACTCACTAAAGAAAAGGGTGATGATATAGAAGAGGAAGATGAAGAAGGAGAAGAGGTAGAGGAACCTCCTAAGAAGAAGGTGAAGACCCCATCAAAACCTCCACCAAAGAGAGCAACAAGGTCTACTCTTGTGTTTAATACCACCAAGCCAAGGAGGCAAAGAAAGAAATTGAAGCTTGATCATGAAGATGATGATGATGAAGAAAATACTCCTATCATCTTGCTCAAAACCTCCTAAGAAGAAGGTGAAGACCTCATCAAAACCTCCACCACAGAGAACAACAAGGTCTACTCATGTGTTTACTACCACCAAGCCAAGGAGGCAAAGAAATAAATTGAAGCTTGATCATGAAGATGATGACGATGAAGAAAATACTCCTATCATCTTGCTCAATAAGCCACCACCTACCTTTGAACAAAGATTGCAAATATTAAAAGAAGGTAGTGGGATGGTAGATTTTAAATATCTAAAATATGAAACAAGAAGCAAGGATAAGAAGACGCAGATTGAAGATGCAATGGTTGAGAAGATGACAAAGTGGAAATATGAACCTTCTCAAGTTAAAGGGAAAGCTCCTAAAGCCCTATTGAAGGTTGTCTCTCACCATTGGGTTAATGTAGTGAAAATCAAAAAAGACATCAGAGAGCATACCTTGATAAAAATAATGCCAAATCTCTCTAATAAAGAAATTAAGGAGTCAATGACTTATCATGAAAGCAGACATACCTCTAGATTTAAAGCTTTTCAAGTCTTGTCCAATAACATAGAAGATGTTATGTAGTCCAAAACAAACATGTCGAAGAACTTTTTAATGTCAAGGAAGAGTGAGACCTACTAGAGAATCAAACAATTGAGGTTTCAGATCTTTAGAAGATTGTTGCAGAGGTTATGGCATATCTTTCTACCACTCCACCTAAGGTGATATTTGAGAATAAATCCATTGAGTTGAACCCAGTTCAACCAAGATGTGAAGTAAAGCTTGTTACACCTTCACAAAGCTCTCTCTCCTAGAGGTAAGTAAGCAAAAATCTCCCATAGTCTCAACTGAGCTACAACAGAAGAACTCGGTTGACAATGGCAAAGAGATCATACCTTCATCAAATGTTAAGAGAAAAGACAAAGAAAAGATAGTTGATGACATAGATCTAGATGAAGATATTGTGATCCCAAATTGGGACCAATCCAATCTATCTATTAAGAAAATGGATATTTTTGGGAGAATTGTGGAAGAAAAGGGCCAAGAAATAGATGCTAAGGGCTAAAAGAGATAGAAACAAAGTTCTAGAAGACATCAAAGAAATATGTGTGGATGCTCTATCTATAGAGGTAAATAAAAAATCCCCTATCACTAATCAATTGATTGATATTCTTCATAAGTTCAATGAGGACATTGATGGTCAGAATAAACTCCTTGAGAAAGTTGAAAGGAAGTATGAGAATAAAGTCCTAGAGAATGTAGCACAAAAAATAACAATTGATCAAGTAGAACTATCTACTCTAATTTCTTCATTTGAAATTGTTGTACCTTTATTTGTGATTCCACTAACTTTACTATGGAAATCAAAGAGAAACTGGCCAAGATTGACATGGACTTGAAGGATAGTGTAAATTAGTTGGATCTCAATCCAAGTTCTAATTCTAATCATTTTCTAAAAAGCATATTCTTGATAGATCTTTGGATAGAGATACTAAGAGAAGAAGCTAGAATAAGGGAAAAATTAATTGACATACAAAGTATGATACTTACCCACATGAACATTATGCAAAAGAGAATGGATCATGCAAGGACATTAGTCAAGGATACAAATCCGTCAATTGTAGATCATATGTATGAGTTGTCAATAGAGCTTCATATTGATCTACACATTTTAAAGGTGCTACAAGATAACTGGGATAAGACTTTGTCTGTGATTTTGAAGGTACACCATGATTTTCTTTCTCATTTTGGCATTTTCTTGTAAATATTTAGTATTTGTAACAAAAATAAGGGGGAAGTATAGGAAATGCACATATTTATATACATGTAAAGGTAGATATGTATAGGAAGGAGAAAATATGTATAGTAAGGAAAATATGTAAAAAATAGAAAAACAAAAACAATTTTTAAAAATCAAAAACATAGTTTTGAGTTCAAACCAAGTTGCAGTCTTCAATACAAACCAAGCTACAGAACAAGGCATACTCAAAGGGGGAGTTTGGATAAAGAAATTTTGATTTTAGATCATGTGCATGATAAGTGTTTTTCTCACTAATGCCAAAGGGGAAAATTGTTAATTTCATTGCAAGATATACTGTCAATTAGTGTCCAAAAACTTAGTCATAATGAAAAGATAGTAGTAACTGAGCTACCAATCTGTAGTGTTAACCAAGCTTACAAAGGAACCAAGCCAACAATGTTAACCTTGTGGAAAGTAAGCAGTGTCAATCAAGTTGTAGTGTCAACTAAGTTGACAGTTACCACTGAGCTGAAGTGTCAACTTAGTTGAAAATCTTATCGAGCTCTAGTGAGAACTAAGTCAGAGAAGTATTCCAAGATGATAATCAAGCTGGCAAAGTAGTGTGAACTGAGTTAGAAGTGTCTATTGAGTGATCAGTATGAAACAAGCATCAAGTATCAATCGAGTGCCATAGTTAGCCAAGGTAACAATTTTGCCTCAGTATCTTCAACATCGCCTGAGTAAGTCATTGGACCCGAATTACAACACTAATCTGACTTGGTAATTATTTTTGGAAGTGTTTATGTTGTAGCCAACCTATGAAGGAATTAATTGGATAGATAAAAATATAAGATATTTTTTATTCAAAACATACTTATAATATCATTTTACCATGAATTGAATAGAAGCGAATTTGAAAGAGGAGGAAAGGAAGAAACTCATCTATCATAGTCAGGTGATCTGTTTACTTCTAAGGATCTTCATTAGCAATCAGAGTTACATTTCAGAGATCAATCCACTGATTCATCCTAACAGGTGCATTAGTCTCAAATCCTTTAACTGAGTGGACTTAACATTCCTTTGCAGAAACTCCTAAGAGAGTACATACTTAATTGTATTGTATAAATCTTTTCACAAGGTGGACCTAATAGTCCTTATTACTCTTAATTGAGTAGATCACTAGAAGTGATCAATTGTAAGCCTTAACAAGCCAACTTTATTACTGCAGTAGTAAAGCATTATTACTTGGAGGGTTTCTGGGTTACCAAATATTGTGTTATGGTGTTATTACTTTACTACTTTATGTTTCATGCATGTAAGTAGATTAGACAACTTAACAAAGTGGGTTAAGTAGAAGAAGTTTAAGTGGTTCCTGATTCACCCCCTCTCAGTCACCTAGATTGCATTACATTTCCAATAGTCAACATCATCTTTCCTTCCAAGATCATTTTCCAACTTTCCTTTTAACATTTCTCCTCATCATGGATCATATCAACTATGATTTCATCTTCAAGTTTTCTCACATTCTTCAAGTTGACTGATTGCATATCCTTCATGCTACCCACCTATTCCTTATCCCAGTTAAATGTTATCTCCAAATAAAAATATTTGGATGTTAGCATATAGCGTGATTTGGGAATGAAAAATAGAGGACTTACATCATATGTGACAAAGAGTACAAAATCTCCCAACATTCAAGTTGAAAATGAACATCTAGTGAAAATGGGCGTTAATGATATACTTTAACTGAGTGAAGTAGGAAAGAATGTCTAAGGAAATTTGTTTCTGTAATAATTCTTGAATACTTACAAGTATTGAATACTTATTTTTCATTTACACTTAGTGTTATGTGTTAAAATTTACTAATTAGTAACAAAGTAATTTTAGAATTTATTCTTATTTACTTTTTGCAGTTTGATTGTATTTATTTTTTATGATAATATAGGTTGTGCTTAAAAATTGTAGAGGTATAGAATTAGAAATTTGAATTTGAGCATGTAAGAAAATAAATAAATCATGAGTTGTACATTAGAATGAGATTCTAAGACTTAGGTTGAACTATAGTGAAATGGTTAGAGGAGATTAATTAGGACAAGGTTCCTAACTCATGTAGAACTAGTAGAGAAATGAGTTCAAAAGTAGTTCAAAAGGCCAAACAACCAATTCTATAAACACATAACTTAAAGATTTTGATAACCCAAAAACACTTCAAGGTGAAGGTAAAATTGGGGTGGGATGAAACCAAAAAATATTTATTGCCACAACAACAAAGTTCACCTGTTAGGAATACAATTTGATCACTTTTGATGATCCACCCTATGAGGGGTCTGCTCTATTAAAATCTTTACAAGACTATTAGGTCTTACCTTGATTAAATGATTTTACACTTACAATGAAGTAAGGACTCTGTTAAGACATTTAAATAGGTATGTTAAAACCACTCTGTTAAGATATTTTCTCTAATTTATCTGTTAAAATATCTCAGTACCTAATCCTTCAATTTTCTCTACAATATGTTTATGGATCTCCTCTCTTTAATGTCCTAAATTGATCTCCTTATCTGATATTCTCTGTTCTTTCCTTCACTTCTCTGGTTGCTCTATCTGATCTCCTTTTAAACTTAGCCTTCCTTGCTCCATTCTAAGCTTGTTTTCTCATTCACACTCTCTTTCAATAACATGCACTGATCTTAGGGTTAGAACCTTTCTTAAATAGATAATCGTAGAAAGTTCTAGATTTCAATCAACGATCCACATTTCATCCTTTTTTCATTTTACCTTTCTAATTTTTTGATTGGTTAATATTCTTTTCTTAGGATTAATGCCTTTTGACAAAATGTGTAATCTTATCCTTAACTATCTCTACAATCTTTAAATGATGTGTAGAAGTCAGCTAAAATGTTTTACATAAGTTTTTGTGCAATTACAAACTCATATGTCAAATTGGTTTACTAGGCACTTCAATGTTCTTACACTCGGTCATAACTAACATTCATGTTGTCACTCAGCTTCTGCAGGCTCGACATATGCTAATTCACTTGACATTAATTAACTTTACCAATGCTCTATCTCTACTTTGTTGCATGTATGATGACTTGGTCTCTACTAGGGTGCTTGACAACCTTTGACTTGTTTGACATGTGAAGAAATATAAACAAGTCCATTGTAGCTCAACCTTCTTTGGATGACTCAGTTAGAGTGATGACCGACCAACACGACCTTGGAAATGAATAAATGTTAGACACTAATAGCCAACTTGGGCTTAGAGATCAACACTAATTTGGGATTTACAAGAAAACCCACAATATTAAAAACTAGTTCATGAATATAGCAATCTAGGTAAAAAAAAAATCAGTTATTTACTGATTCTATTTACATAAGTATGGTACTTGTAGAAGAAGAAAAACATCATTTGAAAATGTTCCATTATAAAATGGATTATGTAACATTGATTGATAGGGTAAAATATTAATCGAAACTTGATTTTTCATTTCTTACCTTCTCTTCATTTTGAAAGCTCCTTTTCAATGTCTTTTGATTTAGTTATGCGAAGAGGCATATATAATGGCAGCAATAATTCCAACATAAGAAATAATCCTTGTAAGGAAAAAAGAAACTCTTCATATGCACTAATCGTTACAATTCATCAAAATTAAAAATAATATATAATTCTTACCTAATGCTAAAGAATTGATTCAAATTCCTACAGTTACAAATTTAAGGCAGTGAATAAAAGAAAAATTCTTCTTGGATTCGTATCATCCTGATCTAATTTGGTGGAAGAGGGACGATGAGAATTTCAAAAGAATATGACTATCACGGCTTATACAATGTAGATAGATGTTTTTAGTTTGAATATTGAAGCAATTTTTCTTCAAGTTTTATTGTTGGGTTCAATCTTCACAAACGGTATTTGTCAAATCTCAAGCAATTGCTACGTGAAAGATCAGATTCCATAATATTTGTCAGTATTTTCCTTCCGCGTGCAAACTGGGAGCAATGAAAATAAATTTGGTCCTCTGCTTGCTGCATTAGAACACAATGTTCCACATCTAACTTGTCATATATGTAATTCACCATACAATGTAGATATCTAAATCTAGATGCAGCTCTCCAAAAACCTACACTAAAAATCTGGATAAATCTTCACCATTTCTTTGAACTCTCTTATCAACACAAGTGAATTATTTCTAAAAATATTATAAAACTGAAAGTATCTTATTTTTTTTCAAAAATTAAGAATTCAGACATAATATTTGATGATTTTTATTTTTTTCTTGAAGTTAAAAATTTAACACCAAAATTTCTTTTATTAACATATTGATTTATAAAAGAATCAATTAATTAAGGTTTTTATCATTAATAAAGTTTATTTACTTCTAAGTTTAAACAAATGAAATGCATTTTCTAAACTTACTAAAATATACATGTATAAATGAGAAAATAATTTTAAACCATAGAGAGAGAGGGAGAGAGTGATTAGAGGTCATAGAGAGAGAGGGGGAGAGGGAGAGAGAGAGGTATATGATGATGAGATAAGAGAGGGGGGAGGGAGAGAGAGAGAGAGAGGGTGATTGAGGGACATATATGTATAGAGAGGGGGAAGGAGTAGGGTTAGGAGGGAAAGATTGGGAGAGAGCGGGCAAGAAGTAAAGAGAGAGGGAGAGAAATAGAGATAAATATTAGGCAACATATCTAGAGAGAGTGAGAGAGAGGGATAATAGTGAAATGACAGGGAAGAGTATGAGAGGTTAATTAGAGGGCATAAATAGAGAGAGATAGGGAGAGAGGTAGGGAGAGCGAGAGAGAGGGTGATTGTCTTATATATATATATATATATATATATATATATATATATATATATATATATATATATATATATATATATATATATATATATATATATATATATATATATATATATATATATATATATATATATATATATATATAGAGAGAGAGAGAGAGAGAGAGAGAGAGAGAGAAGGTGATTGTGGGGCATATCCAGATAGAGAGGCAAGGGATCCTATTACATTTTTTATAGAGAGAGATTAGAGATAGGGGTAAAGAGTGGGATATGATGAAGAGATCTAAGAAAGGGGAGTGAGAGATATGGTAATTAGGGGGCATATATATATAGACAGGAAAGGGATAGGGGAGGGAGGGAGTGAGAGAGAATGGGGAAGGAGTAAGAGAGAGGGAGAGAAAGGGAGATATATATTAGAGAGAAAGAGAGGTAAGGGGTCCTATTATATTTTTAGTAGAAAGAGAACTTAGAGATAGGGGTAGAGAGATGGTGATTAGGCGGTATATATAGAAAGAGAGAGAGGGTGAACAAGGGGCATAACTAGAGAGAGTGGGAAGAGATAGGGGAGCGAAGAGAGTGATTCACATATTATTTTTTAGAGAGAGAGAGAGAGAGAAATATTAGGGGGCATATATATATATATATAGAGAGAGAGAGAGAGAGGTGATGGGTCCTATTATATTTTTAATAGAAAGATAACTTAGAGATAGGGGTAGAGAGAGGGTGATTAGGGAGTGTGTGTGTGTGTGTGTATATATATATATATATATATATAGAGAGAGAGAGAGAGAGAGAACATGGAGCATACTAGATAGAGTGGGAAGAAATAGGGGAGAAGAAAGAGAGATTCTCGTATTTTAGGTGTGTGTGTGTGTGTGTGTGTGTGTGTGTGTGTGAGTGAGTGAATGAGAGAGAGAGAGAGAGAGAGAGAGAGAGAGAGAGAGAGAGAGAGAGAGAGAGAGAGAGAGAGAGCATGGGGCATAACTAGATTGAGTGGGATGAGATAGGGAAGTAGATAGAGAAAGATCCTCATATTTTGGTAGAGAGAGAGAGAGAGAGAGAGATGATAGTGAGATGGGTGAGGTTAAAAGGGAGAGAGGGTGATCAGGTGACATATCTAGACAAAGTAGAAAGGGATGTGTTTGTGTGCACACATGTGTGTGTGTGTGTGTGTGTGTGTGTGTGTGTGTGTGTGTGAGAGAGAGAGAGAGAGAATTCTAAAAATGGTCCAATAATTCTAACCATAACCAAAGACTTAACTCTAACTCTAACCCTACCCATAACCTTAACTTTAAACTCTAATTGTAAACTTTATCCCAACCTTCCCTATAACCTTAACCATATGCATGTAAACCTTGATATGAACCCAAATAGACTATAATATAAATACTAACCCTAATCCTAACACCTAATTATAATTATAACCCTAATCTTAATAAACTCTAATTAAAATTATTAACATACTAATACTAATTTTCACCTTAATATTAATCTCACCTAACTTGTAACCTTAACCCCCACCCCAAGTCTAACTATACCCCTAGCCATATTCCTAATGCTAAATATAACTAGAACCTTACTTCTAACTAGGTACCCTTTCACAAAGTCTACTTGTATCCCTATTCAAAACCTTGTTCCTAACTCTAAGCATACATCATATAAATTAATGGTATACGTAGTTCAAAATTAAATAAATTACTAAAATTAAACTATTTATTGAAGAAAACCAATTATGTGTTCAAATTATTCAACTAAAGTACTGCATATAGAATTTTTTTATATATATCTAAGAGAATAATTTGATACTAAAATTCCAAAAATAGAACTAATAATTGCACTATGAACCCTAAGCCTAATTGCAACCATAGCCATAACACAGTTAAAAAAATTAAAACAAAAAAACAAAAAAAAATTAGAAATATATTTTCATAAAATTATTATCTTTTACAATCATCAAAAATGTCTTCCATGGTGCTACTAGCTTATATATATATCCAGAGTATCCTTCTCGAGGCACCTATGTTAATTCAAATTTTATGATTTTTTTTTGTGTGAGATGGGATTTGAATTAAAATAGGTGCCACAAGAAGGATGATATATATATATATATATATATATATATATATATATATATATATATATATATATATATATATATATATATATATATATATATATATATAGTTATTTTCTCAAGTTAAACTGATATCAATATGTTATCAGTTTCACTCTAACTCATTATACTATAGAAATAATAAAATCCCCTTCAACCAAAACCATTTGTGATTTGTAACAGTTGAAATACAAACTAGTGTTCTTGTCACCTGAATGACAGGAGATCATTCTTATTCCTATAACTTGAGATAACTTGTTATTGACTTATGAATGTAACTCACATCTCTGATATCAATTCATGCAACACTCTCTATTGAAATATTCTCAACCTTTTTGAAATCAATGACAAGCATGTCAAAGATCAACAATTCTATGGCGTGAAATTCAAACCAATGGAAATTATGTGCAATACAAACGTGAATAGGGAGACTCATGGATGTGCATAATAATACAAAACCTAATGAGACTCTTTATTTTATCAATGAGATTAATATTGAAAACAAGTGGTCGAGTAGTAGAATGTGAATTGTAAGAAGCACCATAATATAAGGGTCTGTTTGGTTCTTGGAAGATGACAGGAATTGGCTTTTTCAAAATCTGGATTTAAAATTTTTTGTGTTTGTTTCAAAATTGGCAAAATGGAATTAGCATAGTAGACTTCCAATTTTTCCTCAAAACTAGGTTTTCCAACTTCCTACTAGCAAGTAGGAATTGAAAATCAAAGCTTGGTTATGTTTTTTAAGGAGTATAAAAACAATAGATTGGACTACTTTTTGAAACTTTCCTTCAACTCCAAGCTTACACATAAAAATGTGTCTTCACATCCATCTTTCAAGTGAAACAAACATTTCAAGTAAAATCCCAAAAAATGGAATGAAGATTTGCAAAACCTTGATTTGGCTAAACCAAGGTTTGTAGAAATCCTAGTTTTTTAAACTCCACAAACCAAACTGACCCTAAAAGAAATAGAAAGAAGGGTTTGAGAAAAAGAAGAAAAGTTCAGTCATGGAGATTGGAAAAGAGTAAAGTGGTGTGGAAGATCGAGAATATAGAGTCCATTGTGAAGGCCAATCTTGTAAATGAGTCATGCATTTGTGAACACTATGTATGCAACCTTAAAGTAAATATATTGATTTGTCATTGTTGCAGTTAAACGTTAGTCTTAGGATAGAGAGGATTTTTATTATTTTGCATCCTATTTGATTTATATCTTTATCCTATGGGAATTCCTATTTCATTTTTCAAAATTTGATATGTATGTAAATCCAATATTTCAAAGAAAAAATAGGCTTCTAGTGTCAATTTTTCATGGAAGACATTTGATGCTAATGCTTCAAATAACTTTAAGTCACATTGTTATTCATGTTATCATAAAACCATTGTGGTCACAAGATACAAAACATTCATATAGCTTCAAATCAAATCACAAACAAAAACCTAAAAGAATGCTTTTGAGTCTCATAGATGGGTCTCTCACTTCAATATTTGGGTGGACTAATTAGGGCACTAATTTCCAAAAATGTGCATTTTAATATATACTATTTAAGCTCATCATCCTCAATAAAACTCATTGAAAAAATCTCAATAATTACTAAAAATGAATTGAACAAGTGAGTTGAGATGCGTTGATTATCCTCTTCTTTGGAATTCATTACAATCGATTCTACACATAAGTACAACAAGAACAAACATTCCACACAAATAATGCTATGATAGACAAGGTAAACACAAAACCAGGGGAAACTAGGTAATCAAAAAATGTTGTTAGGAAAAAGAATTACTTTATCTCAGTTTAACATCAAGAAAAGATATGTTTTTGTTGATGCCTCCTTTTAACTTGTAAAAGATAGGTAAGATAAATTTATTAATTTCCAACAAGAGACCACAATGGGTCTAAGGGATTGAAAGCATACAACTAGGGCAACAACCAACAACAGGAGCATCAAACAGGAAAGGAAAAAAAAAAAGTAGAAAAACTAAGGATCCTTTTTAGGTGAGACAAATTCCAACATTGAAGGATAGGGTCTAGGGATAGGAAGATTCATGGATCATTGTAGAGTACCACTGGAAGTGGAGTGTTGTTGTCAAAAAATACCCACTATGAGGCCTCACCAATGTAAAGTGACTAGAAGTGGGAGGATCAAGTCCTAGCTTTGAGCCCTGGACAAGGGACATCAGGGAGTAAAAGGAAGGGATAAGCTAATCAAAAACCTTCCTTGAAGGGAAAAAAGATTACAAGGTGTGGTCACGAAGCCTCATGGCCTCCTAAAGTTAAAGAGAAAGGCATAGTTGGTTTATGTAGCTAAAGAAGAATGAAAAAGACTTGCACTCTCTGAATAAGCAGTGACACCTACTTCTGATCTCATAGTAGATGGGACTACAAAAGTTATAGTGAAACTTAGTCTCAAACTCAGCCAAGGTACAAAGGCAACAAATTTGATTAACTTTGTCAATTTGGTGGTCAGTCTGGATGTGAAGATGATGGGAACCAACATGGAAAAAGTCCAATGAGATGTGGAGAGCATGGTTCATCATCAATATAGATAAAAGAGGTGCACAATGACATTATCTTGAATGTCCAAAAAGTGCTCAACACAAAAGGCCATCCTTGGTTGAAGATCACCTATGGGCCATCACTAGGTTATTGTAGTGTACTATCTATAGATGTCAAGTCTAACATGTCCATTCAGCTCCTACTAAGAGGGGAGAAGGTGGGCAAGGGCATCTAGAGAGTAATGGAAAGGAGGGAGGTGATCAATCTCAATCCCAATTGAGCCCATCAAGGTAGAATCATAAGCATACCAATAACAAGCTCTGTTGTCAAGGTTGGATTTGGAAATGGACATAGACAAGCAATAAGCCATGTAAGAGTATCTTTGACATTTGTCGATAGATTTTTTAAAACTCCATAGACGGTGAACAAGCCAAACTAGGTCAAATATGGTACTAAGCCTAAAGGGATGAACCTCAAACTCAACCAAAATAATTCTATGAGGAGTGGATCAATGACATCTAATATCAAACCAAAGGAGAGGGATCTAAGCCCTCTTAATAGAGGTCCAACTAGTGTGACAAAGAGAGGACCTCTACATAATAGAAGAGTAGAGAATAGTTAGTCTAACCAAGGAGTCCATGGGGGAAAACATTGAGGTAGTGTCCTGAAAGTGATGTCTAAAGTATTTTTTGTTAAGAATAGCTAGGGATCTAAGACCTTTGTAGACTCTAGGATGCATGGTGGGTCTCAAGTTGAAGGGGGGACCAAAGAACTTTACATATGAGGAAGTGATCTCAATCTCGTACCCTTGAAAATAGAAGTGAAGATGGGAAGGATTCAGGAAATGAGAGATCATCACCTAGGTCTTTCCCCATCTTTGCCACCAAATATCTCAAGTTAGAAAAGGAATCCAAGCCATCAAGAAGCCGTTGGAGGCTCTCTGGAGAAGAATCCAAAAGAACCACATCATCCACAAAAAGTAGAATGCAGATAGATAAATGTATAATATTTTGTGTGGTAGAAAATATCAAAGTTATTTGAACCTAACTAAAAGATCTAACAAAGATGCCAGCACATAAAAGTTTTCCTTCTAGGCTATAGCCAATTAATCACTACGTTAAACTTGCCTTCTAGACTGCCATCAAGATACCACTAAGTCCTAGGGCAATTAAGTTTGTTGAGTGTAGCTTGAGAACTACAACCCTCCAATTTAAGTAATGAAAGCCATATCTTTTCACTAAAACACAAGCACAAGAGTTTTGTGAGATTAGGTGACATTGGGGCAAGTTTCAGATGCAAGGAAAAAAAGGGTCTTGATTTCAAGAAAACAAGGGGGAATACAAGGTAGGTTGCATACTATACATATGTAACTTAAAATGCTAATTATGAAAAGATGTTTCAGTACAATGCACCAACTACAATATATTTGAAGTTTGGTACATAGAAAAATTGCAAAACAAATAAGAATCATTCAACATTCAACAATATTAATATGATTGATGATTTATATAAATGATTAAACCATTATTCAAATATGAAATATTATCTTTCATAAAGATTATCTTGATTACAATGACAAAAATAGAATGATATAATGAATTATGAACAATATCAAAGTGAGTACAAAGTTCCACAAATGTCAAAATCTAAAATCATGTCAAAATGACAAAATGTAACAATGGGAGACCTCTAATGACTAATCATCCCCTAACCCAAAGTCCTCATCACTAGAACTATTAGTCTCAATAGCCTCCTCATCAAGGTTCATCAAAGGAATGTCAACTACCCTTGCATCATCTTTTGTTTCATTTGTGTCCTAATCAATTTGAGTTGGATCCTCTAGCTCTACATTCCATCATGTTGTTAGGCTTTCTTTTACACACATGTCTTTTGAACTATGATACACAAGACACTATGTATAGCAACTAGACTCTCTTCTCTCTTAGAGGTAAATATGTTCCTCTTAACATAGTGAGTGAAGCTGTATGTAGACCAATTCCTCTTTACAATCAAGGAACTAGAAACTTGAGATAGAAAACAAATGGTCATTATGAGAAAATTGGAAAAATAAGATTCTAAATTTAAAAAACTTGATATGTTATAATTTATAAAGATAGGGAACTAAAAATGAGAAAGGAATCATGTGGCTATTGTGGTAATCTTTTCCCTCTATGATCCATGATATTTTCACCACAATATGGGTTGCTTCTATGTCATAGTTCTAAGGTCCATTTTTGCCAAATCTGAGAATCTTGAAACATAATAAGTTGTAACATAATGTCATGTCTGAGGGGAAATCTTAATTTATGTTGTCTTGTCCTTTGTTGGATAGTCTATTGATTGACTGACT
>CM053784.1:476701407-476936407 GCA_028749045.1 Cupressus sempervirens
GTGAGCTTTGCCTCAATCTGAAGTGCCTTGAACTCATTCACCGTACCAAACAAGCTGTCAAACTTGGTCCACATAGCTAGAGGGGTATTGAACCCATCAAGATGAAACTGTAGACTGTCAAATACCTATAAAGCAATCAACCCCATTGCCTCGTCCATCTTATTCATGTGCTAAATAACCTCAAAAGGTCTCTATAAAATTGGTTGCATTGCATGTAAATAAGACCACAACCCCTTTGACCAGAGAAGCCATGTTATTAGAGACTTCCATGTGTGATAGTTATGAGGGGTTAGAAGTTCTAGACAAGATGAAGTCTCATCCATTGTTTTAGAAGGTGTTTTTTCTATAGTTCATGACAAAAAAAACAATATTAAACACCCCCCACAATGCAAAAAACTGAACCACATATGCCAGAAAGAATGCATATACAAGAAAAGAGCAAAAAATATCAAGTTTGAGAATCACATGTACCTTTGTAAAACACTAATGAAAATAACAAAGAATCTGGATAGCTTTTTGACGCTTCTTTCAAATTGAAAAATGAAGCTAAAATGAGCAAGTTATGCCCCCCAAAAAATAGAAAGCATTATTTGACTTTGAGCAAAAAATAGGTATAAAATTTTAAAAAAATCCAAAAGAATACCTTCACCATCCCATCCATCTCGGAATCAACTTTTTGACAATATTTTTTTTCCAAAACGATACCATATGCTCAAGTTAGAGCCAAAAATTTGCTAGGTACCCTTAGTTTGCAAAAAACTTGGAGCCCAAAAATTTACCTACGGGCTAATAAATTAAGCCCCTGACCCTCCCACATGACTATAGACTAGTGGAGGGTAGGGAGGGTAGTAGGCCAACCCCTCTAGGTGAAGGTATCATTCAACATAGACCAATGGATTTGTGACATGTGCTTAACCACCTCCCATGGATCCTTATCTCTAGTTGTTTTCACGTTCATTGACAAGGATCCATGTGAGGTGGTTAAGCACATATCAAAAATCCATTGGTCTATGTTCAATGGTACCTTCACCTAGAAGGGAAAGAGGCACCAACCTCCCAACAATCCCCCCCCAGCATGACCCAAGGAATTTGAACCCATAACCCAATGCTCTAATACCATGAAGGATATGAGCAATACAAATCCACAAAATCCAAAGGACACCTACATGCAAGAACTTGTCATAGAGAAGAAAAGACAAAAAGAAGGAAAGGATTTGGCTCTGAAAATATGAAAGAATATATTATCAAACTGAAAGAATGAATTGAAATTTAATATTGATCAATCCTTATAGAAGGAGATCATAAAACCTAAAAGAGAAACCCTAAGAGGTAAATTCCATTTAATAATTAATATTTGATTATTAAATGTGAATGCATGTGCATAAAGGGAAATCTTAAGAAGAGAGTAAAGGTAATTTAATAAAATAAAATAAATCCTTTACTCTAACAATATGTACCTACTTATCTTTATGAAAGGCAAGGTTTTACCCATAACTTATGACATGTTATGCTTTCTAGGGTCGAAAACTTCTAAAACATATAGACTACATATATAACATGCTAATTGACAGTAATATTATTATAGTCTCTCTCTCATAACAATGTTGGAAGGTGTTCTGCGTTGTCATATAATCACATACCAAGGTAACAATATATGAGACCCCCCTAGAATAGGGCCTTCTTATAATATAACTTGGATCTTATCAAGATTTTTTTACTTTTACTTTAGAACTTTTGTTGCGTACTAATTCCTGGTCATAACAATAACAAGTCCATTGCTACGAATGCACCTTTCACAACTAAAAGTACATTGGGTTAACCCATAACCTTAACTAGTCTTATGTTGGGGTGAAATCCCTTACTTATAATAGTCAAGTCCTGGGAGAGGGTGGGGCATGGATGCTTTCACTAAGAACCCCATACCCTAATTCTCTAGCTCTACCTGATTCTTAGGAATCCTTTTGGTAGGCCTTTCACAAGTCACTTTTCCAAAACAATTCACAAGAAGGTGCCTCATAATTTAAACTCAAAATTGAAGATACAAATATTCAATTTAAAGGTACAACACAAAAAAATTTAAGAGTTTCCATGGTAGTAAACTTTCAATCAAGCAAATAAGGCATGTCCTAGAGGAAAAATAAGACCATCAACAAGAAATTTGACTAAGTAGCCCAAAATCACATTTGTACACCATTGGCAAGAAAGAAATAGAATTAAAATACCAAAATCTAAAATCAAATAAACAAGGCAATAACTTAAATTACTTACAAAATTTACATTATTGACACAACGGGATTGTACCAAGGTTTCTGAGGGAAAGGATGAATCTTGAGTCTCCCAACTACATCTCAAGGATCTTGTTTTGAAATTAGATGGTTATCTACATACCATATGGATAAAATTGTGAGTGATCCCACATACTAACAACATAACTATTTTAATTGACATCACCCAATGGATAGTGTTTACTGCAATAAGGGGTGTGTCTAGACTAGTAACCCCATGATAGTGTGCAAATGTGAGGGTAGTCATAAAATGACTTTTCCTCAAACAATATTATTACTACATGAAGTATTATTTCAATGGATCTAATGCATGTATATAAGTTATATATGTAGGGAATTATTGATAGTGCAGTTCTACTATAAGTCATGGTTATAACACTAAATCCCTTATCCTCAAATTTGCTATAACTACATATTGGGGAATCTACCCATAATCTTACTTTTTCTTTCTTTCTTTTTTTAGGCCCATTTCACAATTATATACAAGTTGAAATTGTGCTACCAAATCCATCCAACTTGGTATGATTTTGTATACATATATATCCTTGCCCTATATTACTTAATTAGTTACACAAATTCTAAATATCATCAGAGAATGCACTAAATGTTGGTATTCCTATCAATAATCACTATTTTCAAATCCCTTAGCCATATATGACTTATGATCTCATCTTTAGATTGCAGGTTTACATCCAAGTAGGTATAAAATCATTAGTAAGATGTTTTTCATTGATTACTATCTACTCTTTACACCGAGAGGCGTTCTATACAATGGTAGCACAAATGCCTAGCATGGGAATATGCCAAGATTCCTTGTCAATAAAAAAGAAAAGGCAGGAGTTACAAACTTCTAAATTAAATATTAAATTATTAAATCATAAAATAAAAAAATATTCTCAAAATATTAGCTGGCCAAAATAATAGGATGCCAAATGGAGGTCGAAAAAGTAGGAGCCGAAAAAATAGGGCCCAAAAAATATGCCCCTAAAAAACAGGGGTGAAACAATTTCAATATGATTTTTTTTTTTGTTAAATATAATTTTGCATTCAGATTCATGCTTATTTTTTGTGGGGAGTGAGAGAATTTGAAATAAATTCGTGGAATGTGAAGAGATGTCTATTGGGGGAGATGAGGAGTCTCTCACGAGCTATAAAACAAAGGCTCATCATTTCATTTTCATTTTATGTTTTTGCAGGAAGGAAGAGGTGGAGATTATTGGAGGATCAGATTGGAGTTTTTGAACAGGAGTAGATTGAAGTTTTGGAGTAATTTTTTTGCTAGTGAGATTTCTATTTTTTATTTAGATTTAGATGTAGATGTAGATTCAGATTCAAAATTAGTTATAATATTCTACTTTGATTTAGATTTCAATTTTAATTAGTTCCATCTAGATTTAGAATTATATTCGAAATTGTTTATGCTTGCATTTAATAGTTTAGTCTTGCATGTTTGATTTAGATTTAGATTTGCATTCAAAATCTTTTGAGTTATATATTTTATAATACTTTTCATTTGCATATTTTAAAAGTGCATGTTTCAAATTAGTTTTAGATTTGCATGTTTCATATTAGTTTTAGATTTGCATATTTCAAAATAGTTTTGGTTTGCATGTTTTAGATTTGAATGTTTCATAATAATTTTACATATGCATGTTTCAAAGTATTTATATTTTCATGTTTCAAAGTATGATTTTATCATTTATGTGGATGACAATGTCACCACGTCAATACAATTTATATTTTATTAAAGTTAATGATTTATTTAAAGTACATGAATCATATATTTAGTATATATTTTATCATTATTAGATTATAAAATATTAAAAAATTCTCTAAATAATAGCTGGCCAAAATAATATGAAGCCAAATGGATGCTGAAATAATAGGGCCTGAAAAAAGGGGCCAAAAATAGGACCTGAAAAATAGGGCCAAAAAATAGGACCCAAAAAAATAAGGCCGAAAAAGTAGAACCCAAAAAAATAGGGTTGAAATAATTTCATTAAATTTTTAAATATAAAATATTTTCTTTTTGTTAAATTTATTTTTGCATTCATGCTTTTTTTTGTGGGGAGTGGGGGAATTTGAAACAAATTCGTGGAATGTCAAAAGACATCTATTGGGGGATATGAGGAGTCTCTCATAGGTTATAAAACAAATGCTCCACGTTTCATTTTCATTTTGTGTTTTTACATAGAGGAAGAGGTGGAGATTATTGGAGCGGATTAGTGTTTTTGAAGACGAGTAGATTAATGTTTTGGAGTAATTTTTTGCATGTGAGATTTCTATTTTTAATTTAGTTTTGCATTTAGATTTAGATTTAGTTATGTATTTAAATTTAAATGTAAATTTAAATGTAAATTTAATTTCAAAATTAATTATAATATTCTCCTTTGATTTAGATTTCAATTTTAATAAGTTTCATATAGTTTAGCCTTGCATGTTTGATTTAGATTTAGAATTCAAATTGAATCAAAATCTATTTGATTTAGATATTTGATAATACATTTCATTTGCACATTTTTAATGTGCATGTTTCAATTTAGAATAATATTTGCTTGTTTCATATTAGTTTTAGATTTGCATATTTCAAAATGTTTTTGGTTTGTATGTTTTAGATTTGTATGTTTCATAATAGTTTTATATTTGCATGTTTCAAAATATTTATATTTTTCATGTTTCATAATTAAATTTTATCATTAATGTGGATGGAAAGGTCACCTTATCAATAAAATTTGTATTTTATTAAATTTAATGATTAATTTAAAATAAAAAAATCATATACTTAGTTTATTCTTTATCATTATTTAATTTGATTAATTACGTGTTTTATTTAAATATTTTTCATAGTATATATAACTTTTTATTAATATTTATGTTTGTAATGTTTGAAAAGTGGAAGACAATGCCACCATATTTCAAGCATTACAATCTAACTATTTCATTTGAAATAGTTTTGATTTTAATTTATGTTATTTTAAAAATTATTCATTTGAAAGAATTTGTGTTAATTATGAATACCTTTTTATTCTAATAATTTCAATATGTTGATGTTTGTTTATAAGTTTGCAGGTTACTATTTGAGTTATGATGCCTCGAATAGATAATCAAGCATTATTCGATACTGGCCTAACTACTTCAATGACCTCAAATGATTTCTTTGAGACCGAGTTTGACAATTGCCTACAAATAATTAAAGAGATGTGCACAACTATAATTAAAGTTGTGGAGAACACAATATTTCCAATTGACTATGTTGAGGAAATGGAAGTAATGCATATGAAAGATGCATAAAAATTCATGTGTGACACATCTACAAAAGTGGATGGGTTTCCCTCAATGATGAAAGAAGTCTTTCATGATCATTGTTTGAAAAAAGGTCACAAAAGAATCCTAATCATTGAAGAATGTGACATGTATTTACACCATTACAAAGATTTTTATTTTTTATATATGGTTCATTCTTGTCTCCAGTTTAAGAATTTTACTTCTAATTAGTTATATTGACAATTTTGTTTCCCCATTGTTCTATGTAACTTTCATGAAGAAGAGAACAAGAAAAAATAAATTTATTATTGTACAAAATATTTCTTTAATGGATGTGGCTACTAAATATGTTAATTAAGAAAGAAAATCATAAGTCTAAATAGATGTCCTTAATGATAAGTATATTTATTGATTACAATTCTTAATCATTGCAATAAAAATTGCATTAGCATTATTAAAAATTCAACAATATATAATGTTCTCACATTATCACGGACCAATAATTTCCATAAAATTGATTATTATATATTCTTTCACACTTTTTACATCATCTAAATAGTTGTGTTGGGATTTATAATTTCCCTTTCATGAATTAAAAGTTTTCCACTATTTGAGTCATTTGTATAACATATATCCCAAATTTGACCATAGTTGTACTCCAAATACTCCAACACTACACCTAAATCTCATACTTCCCTTAACCATGTCCCTTATTTTAGTGTAACATTTAACTACTTATTAACCCTAACCATAACATCGAGTTTCATATAAATGAAATTGTAAACCTTGGATCTTAACTCTAACTCTTACTCTATATATGACTGTACTAAGCATTTACTAAATTATGTACCTTAACCTAACCCTATATGTACTAGAAACTAGAAATAATATTATATTTTTTATAAGTGGGATATATATATATATATATAGAGAGAGAGAGAGAGAGAGAGAAGGAAAGAGATGGTCATATGATGGTGTATCTAGAGAGAGAGATAGATTAGGGGGTGTATCTAGAGAGAGAGAGAGAGATTAGGGGGTGTATCGAGAGAGAGAGAGAGAGAGAGATTAGGAGGTGTATCTAGAGAGCAAGGACAGAGAGAGGGAGGGGGAGAGAGATTATGAGGTGTATCTAGAGAGCAAAATGAGAGAGATAAGGCGGTGTATCTAGAGATTAGAGAGAGGGATTAGGGGGCATATCTAAAGACTAGAGATAGAGAGAGATTAGAGGGTGCATTTAGATAGGGGGAGATATTACTAGGTGTAGTTAGAGAGTAGGGAGGGAGGGAGGGAGGGAGAGAGAGAGAGAGAGAGAGAGAGAGAGAGAGAGAGAGAGAGAGAGAGAGAGAGAGAGAGAGAGAGAGAGAGAGAGAGAGAGGATGGGAGAGGGAGGGATTACATTATTAAAAAGTTTAATAACTTGTATCACAATAGCACTAATCATGGGCACTATAATAGAACTAACCCACATAAAAAATTAACCTGACAATTACCCTAATACTAAGGTAAACTGTAATAATAGCACTAACATCAACTATAATATGATTAATAATCTAGAAATAACCTTAACCACATTAATAACACAAATCCTAAATCTAATTCTAATTCTAACTCTAGGTCTGACTCTAACTCTAACTCTAACCCTAACCCTAACCCTAACCCTAACCCTAACTCTAATTCTACCACTAACCCCAACCTTAACCCTTTATAATCCTGACTCTATACCTAATTCTAACCCTAAGTCTAAGCCTTACTATAACCCTAATCCTAACTATTATTCTAACTCTAACGCTAATTCTAACCCTAAACCTGACCCTAATTTTAACCCATATTCTAATTCTAACCCTAACTCTAACTCCAACTCTATCTTTGACCCTAACCCTACCCCTAGTTCTAACCCTAACACTAACTCTAACTCTAACCCTAACTATAACTATAACTCTAATTATAACCCTAACACTAACCCTAACCCCAACCCTAACTCTACCCCTCATCCTAACCCTAGCACTATATATAACACTAATCCTAACCCTAACACTATATGTAATTCTAACTCTAACCCTAACACTAATTCTAATCCTAATCCCAACCGTAATCCTAACCCTAAATGACCCTAAATCTAACCCTAACTCTAACTCTATCTCCAACTTTAATTGTAACTCTAACTTGATCCCCAACTCTAACTCTAATTCTAACCCTAACCCTAACCCTAACCCTAGCCTTAATTCTAGCCCTAATTCTAACACTAACACTAACCCTAACACTAACACTAGCACTAATTATAACCCTAACCCTAACCCCAACCCTAACTCTAACTGTAACCCTTGTGCTAATCTTTACACTAATTCTAACCCTAACTCTATCTCTAACCCTTCTTCTAACTCTAATTCTAACTCTAAATCTAACTCTAGCTCAAACCCTAACTCTAAATCTAACCCTAACCCTAACCCTAATTCTAACCCTAACACTAATTCTCACCCTCACCCTTACCCTAACTCTCACTCAATCTCTAACCCTAATTATATTTGTAACCCTAATTCTAACCCTAACCGTAATCCTAACTCTAACTCTAACTGTAGCTCTAATTCTACCCCTAACCCTAACCTATATATCCCTAACTCTAATACTAATTCTAACCCTAATCCCAATTCTAGCTCTAACCCTAACTATAACTCTAATTCTAACTCTAACCCTGACAATAACTCTAATTCTCACCCTAACCCTAACCCTAACCCTAACCCTAAATCTAACTCTAACTCTAATGCTAATTCTAATCCTAACCCTAAATCTATCTCTATCTCTTACCCTAAACCTAACTCTAACTCTAACTTTATCTCTAATTCTAACCCTATCCCTAATTCTAACCCTAACTATACCTCTAACTCTAACTCTAACTCTAATTGTACCCCTATCCCTAACATTAACCCTAACCCTGATTCTAACTCTAAACCTACCCCTAATCCTAACCTTAACACTATATATAACTCTAACTCTAATCCTAACCCTAATTTAATCCTAATCCCAACCCTAACTCTAACCCTAACCCTAAATCTAACCATAACCCCAACTCTATCTCTAACTTTTAACTCTAACTTGAACCCTAACTCTAACTCTAATTGTAACCCTAACCCTAACCCTAATCCTATCCCCAGTTCTAACCCTAACTCTAACTCTAACTCTAACTCTTATACTAACACTAGCACTATCACTACCTCTAATTTTAACTCTAACTCTTATTTTAACCCTAACACTAATTCTAATCCTAATCCCAAACGTAATCCTAACCCTAAATGACCCTAAATCTAACCCTAACTCCAACTCTATCTCCAACTTTAATTGTAACTCTAACTTGATCCCCAACTCTAACTCTAATTCTAACCCTAACCCTAACCCTAACCCTAGCCTTAATTCTAGCCCTAGCTCTAACACTAACACTAACCCTAACACTAACACTAACACTAATTATAACCCTAACACTAATGCCAACCCTAACTCTAATTGTAACCCTTGTGCTAATCTTAACACTAATTCTGACCCTAACTCTATCTCTAACCCTTCTTCTAACTCTAATTCTAACTCTAACTCTAACTCTAGCTCAAACCCTAACTCTAAATCTAACCCTAACCCTAACCCTAATTCTAACCCTAACCCTAATTCTCACCCTCACCCTTACCCTAACTCTAGCTCAATCTCTAACCCTAATTATATTTGTAACCCTAATTCTAACCCTAACTGTAATCCTAACTCTAACTCTAACTGTAGCTCTAATTCTACCCCTAACCCTAACCTATATATCCTTAACTCTAATACCAATTCTAATCCTAATCCCAATTCTAGCTCTAACCCTAACCTAATTTTAACCCTAACTATAACTCTAATCCTAACTCTAACCCTAACAATAACTCTAATTCTCACCCTAACCCTAACCCTAACCCTAACCCTAACTCTAACTCTAACTCTAATGCTAATTCTAATCCTAACCCTAATTCTAACCCTGAATCTATCTTTATCTCTTACCCTAACCCTGACTCCAACTCTAACGTTATCTCTAATTCTAACCCTATCCCTAATTCTAACCCTAACTATACCTCTAACTCTAACTCTAACTCTAATTGTACCCCTGTCCCTAACATTAACCCTAACCCTGATTCTAACTCTAAACCTACCCCTAATCCTAACCTTAACACTATATATAACTCTAACTCTAATCCTAACCCTAATTTAATCCTAATCCCAACCCTAACTCTAACCCTAACCCTAAATCTAACCATAACCCCAACTCTATCTCTAACTTTAACTCTAACTTGAACCCTAACTCTAACTCTAATTCTAACCCTAACCCTGACCCTAATCCTATCCCCAGTTCTAACCCTAACTCTAACTCTAACTCTAACTCTTATACTAACACTAACACTATCACTACCTCTAATTTTAACTCTAACTCTAATTGTAACCCTAACCCTAATGCTAACCCTAAAGCTAATCATAACCCTAACACTAACTCTTACCCTAACTCTAACCTCAATTCTAACCCTAACCTTATTTATAACCCTAAATATAACCCTAATCCTAACCCTAACTCTAACTCTAACTCTAACCCTAAGTGTTTTTCTAAACCTAACCCTAACCTAACTGTATTTGTAACCCTAATTCTAACCCTCGCCCTAATTCTTACCCTTACCCTAACCCTAACTCTAACTATAATCCTATCTATATTTTTAACCCTAATGCTAACCCTAACGCTAACTCTAACTCTAATTCTAAACCTAACCCTAACTCTAACCCTAACCCTAAGTCTAGCCCTCACACTACTCTAGCTCTAATTGTAACCTTAACCCTAACAATAACCCTAAATCTAATCCTAACTCTAATTCAAACCCTATCCCTCACCCTAATTTTAATCCTAACTCTAACTCTAACCCTAACCCTAATCCTAACACTAACCTTAACCATAAACATAACTCTTCCCCTAACTCTAACCCTAAATCTAACTCTACCATAATTGGAGTTTAGCCATAGCCCTAACCCTAACTTTAATCCTATCTCAAACCTTAACCCTAACCGCAACTCTAACCTTAACCTTGACTCAAACCCTAATCCTAACCCTAACCCTAAACCTAACCCTATCCCCACTATAACCCTAACCATAACCATAACCATAACCATAACTTTAACCCTAACCTTAACCATGAGCATTACTCTAACCCTAACCTTGACCATAAACATAACTCTACCCCTAACTCTAACCCTAATTCTAACTCTACCATAATTGGACTCTAACCCTAACCCTAACCCTAACTATAAGCATAACTCTAACCCTAACCTTAACCATAAGCATAACTCTAACCCTAGATTTGACTCTACCATAATTGGACTCTAACCCTAACCCTAACCTTAATTTTAATCCTAACTCAAACCCTAACCCTAACTCTAACCTTAACCTTGACTCAAACCCTAACCCTAGCCTTACTATAACCCTAACCCTAACCCTAATCATAACCATAACCATAACTCTAACCCTAACCTTAACCATGACCATAACTCTAACCCTAACCTTAACCATGACCATAACTCTAACCCTAACCTTAACCATAAACATAACTCTAATCTGAACCTTAACCATAACTCTAACAATAACCATAACCATAACTCTATCCCTAACCTTAACCATAACTCAAACCCTAACCCCAACTCCAGCCCTAACCCTAATGCTAACCCTAACCCTAATTCTATCCCTAAGGTTAACATTAACTATAATGGTAACTTTGTCCCTAACCATATATCTACGTATAACTATAACATTTTACATTACAATATCCCAAAAATAAAATATTTTTTTATTATCTAAATTAAACTCGTTATATTAAATTTTAAAAAATATTTGACTCAAACCCTAACCCTAACCCTAACACTATCCTCACTATAACCCTAACCATAACCATAACCATAACTCTAACCCTAACCTTAACCATGAGCATTACTCTAACCCTAACCTTAACCATAAACATAACTCTACCCCTAACTCTAACCCTAATTCTAACTCTACCATAATTGGACTCTAACCCTAATCCTAACCCTAACCCTAACTATAAGCATAGCTCTAACCCTAACCTTAACCATGAGCATAACTATAACCCTAGATCTGACTCTACCATAATTGGACTCTATCTAACCCTAACTTTAATTTTAATCTTGACTAAAACCCTAAGCCTAACTCTAACCTTAACCTTGACTCAAACCTTAACCTTAACCCTAACCCTAGCCTTACTATAACCCTAACCCTAACCCTAATCATAACCATAACCATAACTCTAACCCTAACCTTAACAATGACCATAACTCTAACCCTAACCTTAACCATAAACATAACTCTAATCCAAACCTTAACCATAACTCTAACAATAACCATAACCATAACTCTATCCCTGACCTTAACCATAGCTCAAACCCTAACCCTAATTCTATCCCTAAGGTTAACATTAACTATAATGGTAACTTTATCCCTAATCATATATCTACGTATGACTATAACATTTTACATTACAATAACCCAATTTTTTAAAATCTAAATTAAACTCCTTATATTAAATTTTTAAAAATATTTTGAAGCATAATTTTATAGTAACCTAATCAAAATAAAATGTAAAAAGTAAATATTTTTCCTATTGCGCCGCGACTGCCACTAGCTTATATATACCTCTATATATATTATGCCGAGAGTAATCGTTCTCGAGATGCCTATTTTTATTTAATCCCAAAGTTATTTTAATCAGAGTTGGGATTTATGAAGATAAAAATAGGCGCCTCGAGAACGATTACTCTCGGCGTAATATATATAGAGGTATATATAAGCTAGTTATATAAATAGTAACATGTCACTTGTATTATGTAATGTCCTTTTATGATGTCACTTGACACTTGTAATGTCCATGTGTAAATGACATGTCAAATTAGGGTTTGGAAAGAGACACTCAGTTGTTAACCTTATTATAACTCATTCAATATTAGTGTGTGTTCAACTTAGTTATAACCTTTTAAAAAAATGTTGGTGCATTTTTCCTTGAACTTTGGGCATGACATCATGCTATCAGAGCAACGCTCGTGACACTTGGGAAATAATGGGTACATGTTAAGTAGAATGGATAGAAGAGTGGGATGAGATGATGGAATAAACAATTGTTATGGTATTATGAATTAATGCATACTCTCATAAGGATGGTTAGAAATGGTAAGATAAAACTATCCTTGCATTGTGAAGTATTCATAAGATAACCTAATACTAGAAGTTAGAGTAAAATATTGTACAAGTAACTATAGGAGAATATTATGTGACTAGATGATAAAATACTGGATTATGTTGAGTTTGCCCAACTATATGGAAATATGAATATGATTTGATAAGATTGAGACAACTTGGTATGTTGTGTGTGTGTGTGTGTGTGTGTGTGTGTGTGTGTGTGTGTGTGTGTGTGAGAGAGAGAGAGAGAGAGATTGAACTAGAGTGTGTGAGGCCTCGCCCCGACCCTTCGTAGCCTTAGTTGTTACTTTATCATTTTGATACTCACGACTCAAGATGTCAAGACATTATCTGATGCTTAGAACACATTATATTATTTCATGCTGTGTGATGTTATTTTTAGATATTTGATGTTTGTCATTTAATGTTTTATGTATATGTATGTTGATGAAATCAGTAAATGTAGGATTAACACATTGATTTTTGGAATCTTTATGATTAAGGATATAAGTAGGATGAAAGAAACCTTGATTGATGTATGTTTCAATTTATGTGAATTTCTGATATGTATATATATATATATACAAATGTGATTTTATGGGACTACTGATGTGTGCAATGAGTGTGCAGATATTTTAGCTGAGAAAATCGACGGAGGAATAGAACTGATCTCTATGTGCTAATTTTGGAAACCTTGTTGTTCGTAATTCAAGTAATGTATTGTGAGATGTATGTATGTATCTTTCTATGTTCAGTGAATGTTAATGTTCGTAACTGTGTTCTTTTAGTGTCGCTTGACACTCGTAAATTGTTTATGCTCTTCAACATGCTAGTTAGGGTTAGTTGTGTAACCCTTGGACCTAAGTCAGATTAAGTTAGTATCTTCTGCTAATTTGGTTCTTAATCGAGTTTAGTCACCCTTAATCTGGATTAGTGTTTAATCTGCATTGTTAGAGTTGTTAGATGGTCTTTAATTTTTTTCCTAGGTTCCAAACCTATTCCCAAGGCTTTAAAGCATGAAATATTTATACCCAAGGGGTATGGGTATGGGTTGGGGGTCTTTTCCAACCCCTAAGCCCCTTTTTTTGACTTTTGAGATCACTCAAAATGTCTCTTTTTGCCTTTGTGCGAAAATTGACTGTGGCTACCATGAGTTTCATCACCTCACCTCCACTTAGTGATTAACCATAGTGTGGGTTGAGTTAGGAGCTTCTAGATTTGTAGTTGGGTGGATGAAGTTATTGCTCCCTTTGGTAGTTGAGTTTGAGGCTTATTTAGAGGCCCTTCTTGGACTAGTGGAGGTTGTTACCCAATCTCTACATTTAGAGAGGAGTCTTGGAAGATTGAAGGAAGGAAGGAAAAATCTCTAATCAAACTTGTTCATTGCCATTACCTCTTTGTGAAGGTAGCAATTCTCATCTCCCTTGTTCAGATTTTCATGATTGTCTCATGCTTATGCTACCTTGTTGATGTTTGAATGCTTGTATGATTGTGGGTATGTTGGGAAGATTTGAAAACCATGTTTTTTGAATGTTTTCTTTTCTTGTTTATGTTTGAATTTTGAGATTTTCTTGCATGGGTGTTTTGGCATTACTCACCCTTGGAGAGGGCAGAAGTGGCCAATTTCGAGAAAGGTCCTTTTAGTTGGACTCCAACAGTGTAGAGTCTCTTCTCAGGAGGAGAAGAGGGAGAGAGGGTAGGGTGTTATGGGCCCCTGCCTGTCAGCACAAACCACGTATGAGTTTTGGCATATAAGAATGGAAGTTCTTGATTTATAGCCCTGATTGGGCACCTGGTTTGGCATTGTGTCTGACATCTCCTGTTGGAAAAATCCACCTTTCCCTAGTTTTGATTCATTGTGAATCCTATTGTGAAAACTTTGTATGAATATGCATGTTTGAATTGTTTCTTGGTCGTGCTTGTTGTCACCTGATCAAATTCTGTTCCCTCCATGGTTCTAGAAATGTGTTGCAGAAATTGTTATGAATCCCTTGATGAGGGTCATGAAAAAAATTCAATTAAATTGTTGTAATTTAGGATTGAAATCCTATGTAACTGTTTTTCAAAACTATGTTGTAATGGCAATGACGTTGGGTTTTCTTCCTAGTTCTTTCCCGGCTGAGCCTTTGAATCAGGTTTGCCAATAAAGTTGGTGTTGAGTATAATTGGTTATCGTGTGATTCAATCATAATTTTAAATTAGATGGATGCACATCAAAAATAGGATGGAAATGATGTTGATTTAATTAGACAAAAATTTCAAGTTTCCTTATATGTTCAAAGTGAAAATTATGTCAAGGAAAGAAAATAATGACTAAGGTTGATATGTTTCAATTCAAGTTGTATAGGAGATCAAATTAATATGGTGTTAATGTGACACAAACTATTGTATCAATGTTTAAATCTATTCAAAAAAAATACACCTTGAAAAAAAAAAAATGCATTGCCTTGTAAATTTGTACTTAGAAAAAATTTCAAAAAAAACATGTGTTTCAAGAGAGTAAAAACTCTCTGTCTTTTGTATGGGAGAAACAATTAAATGGCCTTTGCTAACAGAGAATCAAAAATGATTCCTTAAATATCCTTTTTGCTTTTTTTTTAAGAAAGGTTATAATTAAAATGAAAAAAAAACAATAATAAAATAACAAAAAAAAAAAAGAGAAAAGAAAATATAACTAAATATCCTAAACTTACCTAATAAACTTTATGACATACATGTGTCACCATCTCTCCTTGGGCGTTACCCTTGGAATGAATATTTTAAAAAGGTTTTAAAAAAAAAGTTTGTGCAAAGTCAACTTTCATCATGGGGGGGGGTGACTTCACCCTGCCACCATGTCACATCCCCCATCTTCTCCTTTACTTCTGAGCACTTCATGATTTGTTTGGGAGTGAATTTGTTTTTTTTTAAAAACAAGCATATTAAATGTTTTAAAAGTAATCCTTGTTCCCTTGCTTTTTATTGTTTGGTCGCCCACCTATCCAGGGGTCTGCGCAGGTCTTGTTTGGGGCAGAGCGCTGTCCCAAGGACAACGCTTGGGAAGCTCTCCTTGGGAAGCACTGCCCATGGAGAAGGGGTAGGGGGGATGTAGGGTGGGGTGTAGGAGATGGTTAGGTTAGCATTTAATTTTAGTATTAGTATGTTAAGTATTTAGTGGTTAGTGTGTAGTTTTAGGTTAGTTTAAATTTATTATATTAAATTGTATGTTTTTTAATTATTATTGTTAGTTATCATTTGTTGTTTAATTGTATCATTTAAAGTTTTCTTTAGTTTAAGTTTAGTTTTAGTTTAGTGTGGTTAAATGTTTAGTATTAATAAAAATATGTTAGTTTAGTTTATGAAAATTATTTTGTTTTGTTTATTGTTAATAATATTAGTTTATAAGTTGTATTTTTTTTTTTTCAAAATTATTATTATGTTAGGTTTAGTTTAGTTTTTTTTTTAATTGTTATTTATTAATATTTTCAAATAGTTAGTTTAAAATGTAATCTTAATTTGTTAGTATAGGTATTTAATTTAGTTAGTTTCTTTTAATAATTTAAGATTAGTAGTAAATATAGTGTTGGTTAAGTTAATGGTTATAATAAGAATTCAATTAGGCTTAATTTTAAAAGTATAGAGGTAAGTTAGTATTACTAACATTGTTGATAGTATGTAATTTAGGATTAATGCTAGTTAAATTGATATTTGTTTTGGAAGGTTTCCAATTTTGAAATGTAATTAATAGATTTAGTTTAGGTTAGTAAATTTTAAATAATGAAAGTTAGTTTGATTTCGATTCATTCAATTTTAGATATTATGGATGTAATCGTTAATTTAGATTTGATTTTAAAACTTTGAATGTATTTAGTTAGTAAGTAAAGTTAGATTTAGTTAGTGTTTATTTATTTGATTAAGTGTATTTAGTTAAGTTTTTATTATAGTTAAGAGTTTGGATGAGTAAATAAGTTTATATGTCTTTCCTTAATTTTAGTTAGTAATTATTATAAATTTAAAATGCTTAGCAAATTTAATATATTATTCCTCCTCAGAATTTTGAACTTAAGACGTAACGTAGAGAACCTATACTTAAAACTATGATCGCAAACTTATCAAACATGAGCATTATAATAATTATTAATTTAATTTAAAAAAATAAAATTGTGTTTTTGTCCACGTAGTTTGGGCATGACAAAGTGTTGGAATGGGGCTAGGACCCCTAGGCACGTGCTAATAATTATCCACTCAAGTGATCACTTGATGATGCCATAAAGTATTGTTTATGTGTTGATGATATCTATTTAGGTGATTGTGTGTTATTGTTGATTGAACTAATCGTGAATGGAGATTGGTGTGTGAATTATATTTTTGAGATGAGATCGATATTGCTTAGGTGATATATGAAGTATAAATTTTGCTCTTGGATTTGATTGTGTGTGTATTTTTTAGTATCAACATTTTAGATCACACTTTGTGATCCCTCATTAGGATGAGAGAATATAAAAATCAAATAGTATCCTAATGATGGATCACAGAGTGTAATCTAAAATGTTGATG
The DNA here is from genome assembly GCA_028749045.1 of Cupressus sempervirens. Taxonomy (NCBI): domain Eukaryota; kingdom Viridiplantae; phylum Streptophyta; class Pinopsida; order Cupressales; family Cupressaceae; genus Cupressus; species Cupressus sempervirens. Next base: position 476,718,727 of record CM053784.1, read on the forward strand.
TTAAAAAAATACACAATCAAATCCAAAAGCAAAATTTATATTTCTAACAGATTGTGGAAATCTAATAAAATTGATATATGAAGTTTTAGATCTAAATATAATGTGATGCTTATAGAATTTAAAGATGGATGAACTATGTGTTTAATTGGAAAATGAAATAGTGAATTAGTATGCCTTAAAAATATAAAAGTATTATGTTACAAAAGAGTATAGTTCTAGGTGAGATTAGTTTATTGCTTTTGTGTAAATGTGATTTAGTCATAACCTTGCATGTTGACCTAGGGTACATTGCACACCATAGGTGTTATGAAATTAATGGACTTAGATGTTAATAAAGATAAAAATGAATTAGGGCTTCTATGATTTAAGAGTTTAAATGGAAATGGGTATTAGTCAAACTTGTGTGATGATTACCTTATTATGTTACACTTATTATATTTTGATGGCATTATATATATGCATGTACCTTGATGGTTCATTTGGGTGATATAAATTGAATTGAGATTATACATAGTATGATTAGATGAATTAGGATTAAAAGTTTGTAAATTGAATTGATGAATATATCATGGTGGTTCAATTATGCAAGTTTGTTATATTCAATCACTGTTAAATTGATACGTGTGTGTGTGTTTTTTCTTGAGCTACTGATATTTGAATTGAGTGTGTAGGGAATTAACCATTGTACTATGTCAGAGAACCAAGAGTTGCACCTATGTGCAAACAGTGAAGCCAAGGTTGAATCTATTGAAAAGATTTGTACCTCATTATGTATTTTAATTTTTAAACATAAATTGAATGTATGTATTAGATCAATTCATTCTATAAATAGTAACATGCCACTTGTAATATGTAATGTCCTTGTATGGTGTCACTTGACACTTGTAACATCTATGTCTAAATGACATGTCAAATTAGGGATTGGAAAGAGACACTTAACCTTTAACCTTACTATAACTCATTCAGTATTAGTGTGTGTTCAACTTAGTTATAACCTTTAAAAAAAAACATGTTGGTGTGTTTTTGCCTTGAACTCCGGGCATGGCATTCTAGTATCAAAGCAAGGCTCATGACACTTGGGAAACAATGGGCCCATCTTAAGTAGGAGTTGATAGGTTACCTTACGAAAAAGAGATTCTCATTGTAAAATTTTGATGAACCATTTTGTTCATTCCTAAATTGTGGCATTGATAAGTAAACCTAAGTAAAATTTAATTTTTTTATTAATGATCATAAGTAGTCAACAATAGAAGATAAGCCAGTCTTAATGACATGAAAAAGATGATAAAATATAGAAATTTGTTGTATTTATTTATAAACCTTCTAACATCATTTGATCATGTGATTGTAAATGTGTAAATAATCTAATAAGCAGAGAAATTTGAACCCGGATTAGACATGATCATGTCAATCATGAAAGCATTGAAACTCATATCAAGTATAGAAGGGATCAAATAGACTAGTATTGATTTCAACATTTCGACACAAGTAAGAAAAACCTAGGATATTTGCAAATTTATTTTTGTTCCTTATATTAATATATTGCATAGTTAAAATGAAATTATGAAAGAATAGGATTGTAATGTCTTAAAGTATAGAATATTACCAAGTTCCAAGATTACTTCCAAAATGATTTTGGTGTTAAAATATATTGTTCTGGTACCCTTTGCAAAAGAAAGAAGAAGCTCAACATAAATCTACAAGTAACCCATAGAACCTCAAGTAATATGGCAACAAACCCAAAAAGTTGGTTTAACAAATGAGGTAGTTATATGTATGCAAGGTAAGAGAGTAACGCAGCTCTGCTGTAAGGATATAACCCTAATCAAGTAATACAGTTGTGTAATTATGATGGTAATTATGAATGGTGAATAGTATGTAACATATGACATTGGACCAGTAATATAGAAAATTCAAACTTCTAGTTAGAATTATGCACGTTGTTTTTGTTGACATCCTTATTGTGTAAGTATAAGTGTTACTACTATTATGACTATCTAGTGTACTCTCTTATACCTTAGTATTAGAAATTCATGGAAGCATAAATGATCATGTGGTATTGAGAATTAAAGTCACGATGAGATCAACATCCTAATATGAAATGAAGGTTGAAGCTTCATAAGTAAATGATAGAGGGATTATAAGCCACAAGGCATGATAGGAAAGTGATGATGGCCTTTTACCTTGGTGAGGAACTACTAGTACTAGCTTATATATACCTCTATATATATTATGCCGAGAGTAATCGTTCTCGAGGCGCCTATTTTTATTTTCATAAATCCCAACTCTGATTAAAATAACTTTGGGATTAAATAAAAATAGGCACCCCGAGAACGATTACTCTTGGCGTAATATATATAGAGGTATATATAAGCTAGTGGCAGTCGCGGCGCAATAGGAAAAATATTTACTTTTTACATTTTATTTTGATTAGGTTACTATAAAATTATGCTTCAAAATATTTTTTAAAATTTGATATAAGGAGTTTAATTTAGATTTTAAAAAATTGGGATATTGTAATGTAAAATGTTATAGTCATACGTAGATATATGGTTAGGGACAAAGTTACCATTATAGTTAATGTTAACCTTAGGGTTAGGGTTTGAGCTATGGTTAAGGTTAGGGATAGAGTTATGGTTATGGTTATTGTTAGAGTTATGGTTAAGGTTTGGATTAGAGTTATGTTTATGGTTAAGGTTAGGGTTAGAGTTATGGTCATTGTTAAGGTTAGGGTTAGAGTTATGGTTATGGTTATGATTAGGGTTAGGGTTAGGGTTATAGTAAGGCTAGGGTTAGGGTTAGGGTTAGGGTTAAGGTTTGAGTCAAGGTTAAGGTTAGAGTTAGGGTTAGGGTTTTAGTCAAGATTAAAATTAAAGTTAGGGTTAGATAGAGTCCAATTATGGTAGAGTCGGATCTAGGGTTATAGTTATGCTCATGGTTAAGGTTAGGGTTAGATTTATGCTTATAATTAGGGTTAGGGTTAGGATTAGGGTTAGAGTCCAATTATGGTAGAGTTAGAATTAGGGTTAGAGTTAGGGGTAGAGTTATGTTTATGGTTAAGGTTAGGGTTAGAGTAATGCTCATGGTTAAGGTTAGGGTTAGAGTTATGGTTATGGTTATGGTTAGGGTTATAGTGGGGACAGGGTTAGGGTTAGGGTTTGAGTCAAATATTTTTTAAAATTTAATATAACGAGTTTAGTTTAGATAATAAAAAAATATTTTATTTTTGGGATATTGTAATGTAAAATGTTATAGTTATACATAGATATATGGTTAGGGACAAAGTTACCATTGCAGTTAATGTTAACCTTAGGGATAGAATTAGGGTTAGGGTTAGCATTAGGGTTAGGGCTGGAGTTGGGGTTAGGGTTTGAGTTATGGTTAAGGTTAGGGATAGAGTTATGGTTATGGTTATTGTTAGAGTTATGGTTAAGGTTCGGATTAGAGTTATGTTTATGGTTAAGGTTAGGGTTAGAGTTATGGTCATGGTTAAGGTTAGGGTTAGAGTTATGGTCATGGTTAAGGTTAGGGTTAGAGTTATGGTTATGGTTATGATTAGGGTTAGGGTTAGGGTTATAGTAAGGCTAGGGTTAGGGTTTGAGTCAAGGTTAAGGTTAAAGTTAGGGTTAGGGTTTGAGTTAGGATTAAAATTAAGGTTAGGGTTAGGGTTAGAGTCCAATTATGGTAGAGTAAGATCTAGGGTTAGAGTTATGCTTATGGTTAAGGTTAGGGTTAGAGTTATGCTTATAGTTAGGGTTAGGGTTAGGGTTAGAGTCCAATTATGGTAGAGTTAGAATTAGGGTTAGAGTTAGGGGTAGAGTTATGTTTATGGTCAAGGTTAGGGTTAGAGTAATGCTCATGGTTAAGGTTAGGGTTAAAGTTATGGTTATGGTTATGGTTAGGGTTATAGTGGGGATAGGGTTAGGGTTAGGTTTACGGTTAGGGTTAGGGTTTGAGTCAGGGTTAAGGTTAGAGTTATGGTTAGGGTTAAGGTTTGAGATAGGATTAAAGTTAGGGTTAGGGTTTTGGCTAAACTCCAATTATGGTAGAGTTAGATTTAGGGTTAGAGTTAGGGGTAGAGTTATGTTTATGGTTAAGGTTAGTGTTAGGATTAGGGTTAGGGTTAGAGTTAGAGTTAGGATTAAAATTAGGGTGAGAGATAGGGTTTGAATTAGAGTTAGGATTATATTTAGGGTTATTGTTAGGGTTAAGGTTACAATCAGAGCTAGAGTAGCATGAGGGCTAGACTTAGGGTTAGGGTTAGAGTTAGGGTTAGGTTTAGAATTAGAGTTAGAGTTAGCGTTAGGGTTAGCATTAGGGTTAAAAATATAGATAGGATTATAGTTAGAGTTAGGGTTAGGGTAAGGGTAAGAATTAGGGCGAGGGTTAGAATTAGGGTTACAAATATAGTTAGGGTTAGGGTTAGGGTTAGAAAAATACTTAGGGTTAGAGTTAGAGTTAGAGTTAGAGTTAGGGTTAGGGTTAGGGTTATATTTAGGGTTAGAAATAAGGTTAGGGTTAGAATTGAGGTTAGAGTTAGGGTAAGGGTTAGTGTTAGGGTTATGATTAGCGTTAGGGTTAGCATTAGGGTTAGGGTTACAATTAGAGTTAGAGTTAAAATTAGAGGTAGTGATAGTGTTAGTGTTAGTATAAGAGTTAGAGTTAGGGTTAGAATTGGGGATAGGATTAGGGTCAGGGCTAGGGTTAGAATTAGAGTTAGAGTTAGGGTTCAAGTTAGAGTTAAAGTTAGAGATAGAGTTGGGGTTATGGTTAGATTTAGGGTTAGAGTTAGAGTTAGGGTTGGGATTAGGATTAAATTAGGGTTAGGATTAGAGTTAGAGTTATATATAGTGTTAAGGTTAGGATTAGGGGTAGGTTTAGAGTTAGAATCAGGTTTAGGGTTAATGTTAGGGATAGGGGTACAATTAGAGTTAGAGTTAGAGTTAGAGGTATCGTTAGGGTTAGAATTAGGGATAGGGTTAAAATTAGAGATAAAGTTAGAGTTAGAGTTAGGGTTAGGGTAAGAGATAGAGATAGATTTAGGGTTAGAATTAGGGTTAGGATTAGAATTAGCATTAGAGTTAGAGTTAGAGTTAGGGTTAGGGTTAGGGTTAGGGTAAGGGTTAGGGTGAAAATTAGAGTTATTGTCAGGCTTAGAGTTAGGATTAGAGTTATAGTTAGGGTTAGAGCTAGAATTGGGATTAGGGTTAGAATTAGTATTAGAGTTAGGGATATATAGGTTAGGGTTAGGGGTAGAATTAGAGCTACAGTTAGAGTTAGAGTTAGGATTACGGTTAGGGTTAGAATTAGGGTTACAAATATAATTAGGGTTAGAGATTGAGTGAGAGTTAGGGTAAGGGTGAGGGTGAGAATTAGTGTTAGGGTTAGAATTAGGGTTAGGGTTAGGGTTAGATTTAGAGTTAGGGTTTGAGCTAGAGTTAGAGTTAGAGTTAGAATTAGAGTTAGAAGAAGGGTTAGAGATAGAGTTAGGGTTAGAATTAGTGTAAAGATTAGCACAAGGGTTACAATTAGAGTTAGGGTTGGCATTAGGGTTAGGGTTATAATTAGTGTTAGTGTTAGTGTTAATGTTAGGGTTAGTGTTAGTGTTAGAATTAGGGCTAGAATTAAGGCTAGGGTTAGGGTTAGGGTTAGGGTTAGAATTAGAGTTAGAGTTGGGGATCAAGTTAGAGTTACAATTAAAGTTGGAGATAGAGTTACAATTAAAGTTGGAGATAGAGTTGGAGTTAGGGTTAGATTTAGGGTCATTTAGGGTTAGGATTACGGTTGGGATTAGGATTAGAATTAGTGTTAGGGTTAGAGTTAGAATTACATATAGTGTTAGGGTTAGGATTAGTGTTATATATAGTGCTAGGGTTAGGATAAGGGGTAGGGTTAGGGTTAGTGTTAGGGTTATAATTAGAGTTATAGTTATAGTTAGGGTTAGAGTTAGAGTTAGTGTTAGGGTTAGAATTAGGGGTAGGGTTAGGGTCAAAGATAGAGTTGGAGTTAGAGTTAGGGTTAGAGTTAGTGTATGCACCCAAAAATGGTCGTCTAGACTATGGGCCCCCATTATTCAATTTATCAATTTATCAAATTTTCTGAATCAATGGTTTGTAATATTTTATTAAATCAATTCAAATCAATTTCCTTGATCAAATTCGATTTATTTCATTTCTAAGATTGATCATTTTATTCCAAGTCTTATTTAATTAAAAGAAAATCTTCTCTTTTAATTAAATAAAATAAAATCCCCATTTAATTAAAAGAAAATCTCTCTTTTAATTAAACAGTTCATCCACATTTAATTAATTAAGAGAAAAACCTCTCTTTTAATTTAATTAAATATCTTCTATTTAATTAAAAAGAACTTGCTCCCTTTTAATTAAATAAAAATCCCACTTAAATATCTCTTTTGATGAAAAAATGAAATAAAATAATTTTTTTATATTTAATTTCTCTACACTTAAAAATGTGATCTAAGTGGGATTTATCTTTCCACTTTCTCCTCAACTAGTCCTCTTTTCTAATTGGTGGAATCTTGTCTCACATGGATCACCACTTTCTTCTCAACCACTCCTCTTTTCTCATTGGTGAAATTTTGTCTCACATGGATCGAGCTCTATTATCCCATATTGGTTGTGAGAAGCCTCTCACCTCCATAATTTTCTTTATAAGGGAGAGCCCTCTCCTCATGTTAGACACCCATGATTATGCTATCCTTATGCTACAGGTTTGAAGACCAATTTTTGAAGGAGTTTGAATACAAAAGCTTTTTGTGGAGAACTTCTATTTTCTTTTCTTTTTCTCTCTTGCACCCATCATGGGCTTTTAGCTTAGCTCTTGCATTTATAGATTAGATTTTGCTTTCATAGATTAGATCTTGCTTTCATGCATATTTGAAGATCATGGAGACTAGCATTCTTGCTTTTCCTCTTTGAATCTCTCATCTCATGGTGTACTTGCATGGGCACAAAAGTAGGTCAAACTGAGGGCCTCCATTGCAAACCCTTGCACTCTATGAGTAGAGAGCTATAGATCGATTTTTGAGGGCTCATTCTTGAGTTTTCTTACATGTAATGATTCATAGAAGTGTGACAACATTTTAGCACACATTTTTGGCGCCCACCGTGGGGCTTGAACCCAGTTTCTAGCTCCATTTGCTTTTATTTTTTATCTTTGGTTTTTTTACAGCAGCATATTGGATCTAATCAAGTGATTTTATAAATTTTTCGCTGTGGTTTTAAGGCCAACCCATATATAGATTGGTTTGCAGGCAAAAAATCTAGTTGGTTTAAAGATTCAATCATATCTTTTAAACCACTTATAGTTTAGTTCTAAAATTTTGTTTGTGGGTTGGGTATGTGTCCAACATGTTTCAGTTCAATTTTCAGAGCATTTTGACATGATTTGCGTGAGTTATGAATTTCTCTTTATTTTTCATAAAAAGCCGTTTCTGATCGCAAATCAATGTATTTTTCAGAAAAAATTACATTTTCAGAAATCTTTTTGAATTCTAATGGGGGTTCTTTCTTTGTGTTTTGAATTTTGAGGCCGTATTAAGGATCAAAAACTCGATTTGATGAATCTAGCCTATTTTGAAAAATTGGGTCCCTAGGGCACAAATGAAGAGATTTTTTTGAATTTCTTACATTTTTGGAAAGCTCTTTAGTTTTTAGTAGGGGTCTCTTCTTTTCATTTCTATTTTTGGGTCCGAAATCATAGCAAAAACAAAGGTCTAATCATGTTGACTAGGTTATTCGTATTTTTTTTTGCAGGGATTTTCATGTTTTTCTGGTTTTTTCTGCTAACTGCTCACTGTTTTGGGTTTGTCTGTGTTTTCTGATTTTTTTTGGAACAACATAGCAAAAAGTTGTGATTTTATTAGAAAAACGTGCTAAAGTTGTTAAAAATAGGTAAGATCTACTAAGCGCGTTGCGAGGACTTCAGGTATTCTTCTCTGGCTGATAACACTTTGATTTGGAACCTTAAAATGAACCTCTCCTGTGTTTAGCTTGTGTGTTTTGCTCATGCTTTTATTTTTCAAACACATGCATAATTGATAATAGGTTGTAATCTACATTGATTTTTATTTAGCAAGCTTGATTATTAGTGGTAGATTTAGATAGCTATATTGGGTTATTGGACTCGTTGAATCCGACGGCCCCTCATTCCACCCCGTGGTTGCAAGATCAGCGCCACATTAAAGGAGAGGGGTCTACAGGATAGAAGCGTTAAGTTTTCCACTTGGCAACCCTCTTGTGCTTTCTAGAACTCACTAATCTTTGAGTTGTGGACTCATTTTGGCTTGTGTGAGGGGTTAAGTGTTCCACATCTTTGGACTCACCTTGCATTAGTTAAAGTGTTAAGTGTACCACCTTGTGCTTTTTGATTATTCTTGGATAGATTTTCTTTTGGGGAATTAACATCTGTACACACATAGTAATTAGGCCCCATGAATACTATTCGTGGATCTTAAGGGAGTGAGTTCCTAGTGAAACTCCTCTCAAAGACAGATTCCTTGTAGGTGGGGAGGATACTTTGAGAATCTCTTAGATAGATGGATCTTCAACTTGGTGATTGAGGCATCCTTTCTCCGGAGAGGTTGATAGATCACTCTGGGTTGATATCATAGATCTTGAGATAATCTTAGTTAGCATGTCGGATTATTCTGCTTGCTTTGATTGGGCTAAAAGTGAAAAGGTTCAAAACCTTGGATCTGAAAGCTAAGTCCCCTTGTGGTCCACTATTGTGAGTCGGTCACCTTTAGAGAGGGTTAACCATAGTAGACAATCCCTATACAGGGCAAACTGCAGACGGAACCTCAAGCGGTAATAGCCACTTCTGCCATGGTTGCAACAATCGCTATATAAATGTCCTCATGGAAGAAATCTCCATGGGGTATGGTTCATTGTGGGTTGTCAAATCTCCCTAGCAGCTCTTGAAGATTAAGTTCTCAGACAATGTCAAAACCTCGGTGCATCGGGATTGGAGGTCACCCCTGTGAATCATAAAAGTTGCAGAGTCAAACCATTACTAAAAACCTTAGAGAGGCCAACTTTTATTTTCTAGGGATGTATGCAATGATTGTGAAACTCTTTGAGAACATACACAATTAGCTCTCCTATGGATTAGCATAAACTAAGTCACTTGATTGCTCATGTGCAAGGTTGCTTTTGCCCTTGCTCATTGTTTGAAGACTGCTTGCTTGAACTCCTTGATTGCTATCTTATGTGCCTATTCAATGATGAAAACCTATTGATGTGCTTACTTGATCTTTTAAAACAAATATGGGTTCCTGAGTTGAGACTTCACGATCAAATAACTTTGTTGTCCCATTATTTTGAGTCTCCCTAGGTTGATCCTATTTGGATTAGGCTACTTTTTTCATTGTTAAAAGCCTTTTTGCACCATGGGTTATTGTGCTTTGACCTCTTGAATTAGTAATCATTGATTTCACAAGAGACCTTGTTTGGAGTTGGTAAGTTAGAAACCGTCCTTATTGAGAAAGATATACACTTGGATCCTTTGATATTACACTTGGAGAGTCTTAGTAATCTCTTGTCCATTCACTTTCATCAAAGTTCAATTTTAATTATTTATAATTTGGGTCAATTATCCTCCTGGTCCATATGTGCTAGGGTATTCACCCAAAGTTGTGGGCACCTCTGTGGCAGTGTTGGTTTACACCTATTGCAAAATTCTATCTTATCACATCTCTTTTGGACAAGTGAGAGCTTTTACTATCCTAGTTTGGTACCAACGTTTCTTAGGGTTATCCTATCAACTAGTGTCTTTTCTTTCATGTTGATTACAAGTGCTATTACATGTTGCTCAACATTCAAATGATCTCAAATGGTATCAAATTTTCCAAAATGACTCTTGGTCTTCTTTCTTCTTTATCTTCCATGTCTTTCTAATCTATCATTTCCACTCTTCCTCTTCTTCATGTCTTCTTGATTCTTTTCCTCCTATTATCATATAGTCTACCTTCTTCTATTCATTCTTTCTCTTCTTCCATACTTGATTCTTCTTCTTCTAGAACCATGGATCTTGGATATCTTTTTAGGGATCCTCATTTGAGCTCAGATGAAATCCACCTCCTTGAATTTGAAAAGTGTTGTCACTCCAATAGATGCATGGATGCTAACGTTGCAACAAAAATGATTAAAAAAATGGATAAATCAGACACTTTTGCTAGGATCATGTGCAAGATTAAATCACAATATCCTTCTTCCAAATATTTTCCATCTTCCAAGTCTTATCATGATTCTTCTAAATATCATACAGATTCTTCATCCTCCAAGTCTTATCATGATTCTTCTAAATATCGTTCAAATTCCTTATCTTCCAAGTCTTATCATGATTCTTCTAAATATCCTTCATATTCTTCATCTTCTAAGTCTTACAATAATTCTTTTAAATATCATTCACATACTTCATCTTCTAAATCTTACCATGACTCTTCTAGATATCATCCATCTAGGTCTTCACCTGCTTTTTCTTCACGATATCATTCTTCTTCTACTTCTACCAAGAGTCTTATTCCTCTTATTAAGGCATATGATAATGAACAACATGAAAAGTCTTGTGATATGCCTATCTATAATTCTTCTAGTGACAATGATTATGATGGTGATGATTATTACATTCCAACAGTTCCTAAAAGTCCTCCTAGTCATATGCTTGTGCTTAAAGGGGATGAGTCACGAAAAGATATTGATGGTAATTCACATGAATCAAATCTTGAAAACAACATTGATAAATTTTGTGAACAATACCTAAATGATAAATCTGCATTTTTTGATGAAGAGAAATCATTTTTTGTGTGCTGAAATACAACATCAATGGGATAAGAGTTCCTCTTCTAAGAACCCTCATGCTGAAAATAAAGATTACACTCTTGAGCAAGATCATGTTAATGTTGAACCTTTGTCTTCTGATGCTCCCCTTCCATCTTCTACTTCCTCCACTATCCATACATCCCTTAAAGATTCTGAGTCTCTCAAATCTTCTATCAATCCTTCATCCAACAAAGATCCTTATGATTTTCATTCAGTTCCTTATAGTTATCCTCAAGGGCTACCTCTTAAAGAAACTCAAGCTAACCTTTACTTGGTTGCAAATATTTTTGATAATGCTAAACCTAAAGAACCTAAGCCTTCATGCACTATAATGCCCACTTTAGCTAGTCCTTCACAATCTCCTCCAAAGTCTTCCATACAATTCCAACATGCTTCCTTCTCCTTAGGAGTGGCTTCATGTCAAGAGGACTCTAAAAATGATAAATAAAAGAATATAAAGAAAGATCAAGATCAAGAACCTTCCGTGTCATCCAATTATTTTCACAATGTCTTTGGTCCATTTCATGATTCTTTTGATCCCTTACACCCTTCCTCATTCATTCCACCATGTCTTAAGTCTTCTCCTAAGCAAGATCAAGATACTGCTTGCACCACTAAGCTTATTGACAATAAAAATGGCCTTAGTACACTTTCTCTTTCCAAAGATGATACTTCCATTAAGGTTATTAAAAATGATTCTATTACTTCCAATGTTGAGCCTATTGAAAATCAAGAGAACAATTCTATGCTTATGTTATCCAAAGATCCTTGTCAAGATCAAAGTCTTCCATCTTCTTGTTCTACCACTCCATGTTCCCTTCCACTTTCTACTCTTCCTAAGTCTTCTCAAGCTATAAGTTCTCCTATCAAAGAAGTTTCTCCTATTAAAGATGTTTATGTTCCTATTGAAAATCCTGATGCTCACTCTAAAGATGCTGATGTCCTTGATTGTCATATAGATGTTACCTTCATCATCATCATCATGTCATATAGATGTTACACTTATTGGTTTGGTCTTACCCAGTATCATCATGTGATCTTACCTTCCCGCAAGCATTTGATCCTTGTATGCACCCAAAAATGGTCAAATGTATGCACCCATTAGTCAAAGAGGGGCAAATGTATGCACCCAAAAACGGTCGTCTAGACTATGGGCCCCCATTATTCAATTTATCAATTTATCAAATTTTCTGAATCAATGGTTTGTAATATTTTATTAAATCAATTCAAATCAATTTCCTTGATCAAATTTGATTTATTTCATTTCTAAGATTGATCATTTTATTCCAAGTCTTATTTAATTAAAAGAAAATCTTCTCTTTTAATTAAATAAAATAAAATCCCCATTTAATTAAAAGGAAATCTCTCTTTTAATTAAACAGTTCATCCACATTTAATTAATTAAGAGAAAAACCTCTCTTTTAATTTAATTAAATATCTTCTATTTAATTAAAAAGAACTTGCTCCCTTTTAATTAAATAAAAATCCCACTTAAATATCTCTTTTGATGAAAAAAGGAAATAAAATAAATTCTTTTTATTTAATTTCTCTACACTTAAAAATGTGATCTAAGTGGGATTTATCTTTCCACTTTCTCCTCAACCACTCCTCTTTTCTAATTGGTGGAATCTTGTCTCACATGGATCACCACTTTCTTCTCAACCACTCCTCTTTTCTCATTGGTGGAATTTTTTCTCACATGGATCAAGCTCTATTATCCCATATTGGTTGTGAGAAGCCTCTCACCTCCATAATTTCCTTTATAAGGGAGAGCCCTCTCCTCATGTTAGGCACCCATGATTATGCTATCGTTATGCTGCAGGTTTGAAGACCAATTTTTGAAGGAGTTTGAATACAAAAGCTTTTTGTGGAGAACTTCTATTTTCTTGTCTTTTTCTCTCTTGCACCCATCATGGGCTTTTAGCTTAGATCTTGCATTTATAGATTAGATTTTGCTTTCATAGATTAGATCTTATTTTCATAGCTTAGATTTTGCATTGATAGATTAGATCTTGCTTTCATGCATATTTGAAGATCATGGAGACTAGCATTCTTGCTGTTCCTCTTTGAATCTCTCATCTCATGGTGTACTTGCATGGGCACAAAAATAGGTCAAATTGAGGGCCTCCATTGCAAACCCTTGCACTCTATGAGTAGAGAGCTATGGATCGATTTGTGAGGGCTCATTCTTGAGTTTTCTTACATGTAATGATTCATAGAAGTGTGACAACATTTTAGCACACAGTTAGAATATGGGTTAAAATTAGGGTCAGGTTTAGGGTTAGAATTAGTGTTAGAGTTAGAATAATAGTTAGGATTAGGGTTAGAGTAAGGCTTAGGGTTAGGGTTAGAATTAGGTATAGAGTCAGGATTATAAAGGGTTAAGGTTGGGGTTAGGGGTAGAATTAGAGTTAGGGTTAGGGTTAGGTTTAGGGTTAGAGTTAGAGTTAGGGTTAGGGTTAGGTTTAGGGTTAGAGTTAGAGTTAGAGTCAGACCTAGAGTTAGAATTAGAATTAGAGTTAGGATTTGTGTTATTAATGCGGTTAAGGTTATTTCTAGGTTATTAATAATATTATAGTTGATGTTAGTGCTATTATTACAATTTACCTTAGTGTTAGGGTAATTGTCAGGTTAATTTTTTATGTGGGTTAGTTCTATTATAGTGCCCATGATTAGTGCTATTGTGATACAAGTTATTAAACTTTTTAATAATGTAATCCCTCCCTCTCCCATCCTCTCTCTCTCTCTCCCCCCCCCCCTCCCTAACTACACCTAGTAATATCTCCCCATGTCTAAATGCACCCTGTAATCTCTCTATCTCTAGTCTTTAGATACGCCCCCAATCCCTCTCTCTAATCTCTAGATACACCTCATAATCTCTCTCTCCCTCCCTCTCTCTCCCCGCTCTCTAGATACACCTCCTAATCTCTCTCTCTCTCTCTCTCTCTCTCTCTCTAGATACACCCCCTAATCTCTCTCTCTCTCTAGATACACATCATATGACCATCTCTTTCCTTCTCTCTCTCTCTCTCTATGTGTGTGTGTGTGTGTGTGTGTGTGTGTGTGTATATCCCACTTATAAAAAATATAATATTATTTCTAGTTTCTAGTACATATAGGGTTAGGTTAAGGTATATAATTTAGTAAATGCTTAGTACAGTCATAGATAGAGTAAGAGTTAGAGTTAAGATCAAGTTTACAATTTCATTTATATGAAACTCGATGTTATGGTTAGGGTTAATAAGTAGTTAAATGTTACACTAAAATAAGGGACATGGTTAAGGGAAGTATGAGATTTAGGTGTAGTGTTGAAGTATTTGGAGTACAACTATGGTCAAATTTGGGATATATGTTATACAAATGACTCAAATAGTGGAAAACTTTTAATTCATGAAAGGGAAATTATAAGTCCCAACACAACTATTTAGATGATGTAAAAAGTGTGAAATAATATATAAGAATCAATTTTATGGAAATTATTGGTCCGTGATAATGTGAGAACATTATATATTGTTGAATTTTTAATAATGCTAATGCAATTTTTATTGCAATGATTAAGAATTGTAATCAATAAATATACTTATCATTAAGGACATCTATTTAGACTTATGATTTTCTTTCTTAATTAACATATTTAGTAGCCACATCCATTAAAGAAATATTTTGTACAATAATAAATTTATTTTTTCTTGTTCTCTTCTTCATGAAAGTTACATAGAACAATGGGGAAACAAAATTGTCAATATAACTAATTAGAAGTAAAATTCTGAAACTGGAGACAAGAATGAACCATATACAAAAAATAAAAATCTTTGTAATGGTGTAAATACATGTCACATTCTTCAATGATTAGGATTCTTTTGTGACCTTTTTTCGAACAATGATCATGAAAGACTTCTTTCATCATTGAGGGAAACCCATCCACTTTTGTAGATGTGTCACACATGAATTTTTATGCATCTTTCATATGCATTACTTCCATTTCCTCAACATATGCAATTGGAAATATTGTGTTCTCCACAACTTTAATTATAGTTGTGCACATCTCTTTAATTATTTGTAGGCAATTGTCAAACTCGGTCTCAAAGAAATCATTTGAGGTCATTGAAGTAGTTAGGCTAGTATCGAATAATGCTTGATTCTCTATTCGAGGCATCCATAACTCAAATAATAACCTGCAAACTTATAAACAAACATCAACATATTGAAATTATTAGAATAAAAAGGTATTCATAATTAACACAAATTCTTTCAAATGAATAATTTTTAAAATAACATAAATAAAAATCAAAACTATTTCAAATGAAATAGTTAGATTGTAATGCTTGAAATATGGTGGCATTGTCTTCCACTTTTCAAACATTACAAACATAAATATTAATAAAAAGTTATATATACTATGAAAAATATTTAAATAAAACACATAATTAATCGAATTAAATAATGATAAAGAATAAACTAAGTATATGATTTGTTTATTTTAAATTAATCATTAAATTTAATAAAATACAATTTTATTGATAAGGTGACCTTTCCATCCACATTAATGATAAAATTTAATTACGAAACATGAAAAATATAAATATTTTGAAACATGCAAATATAAAACTATTATGAAACATACAAATCTAAAACATACAAACCAAAAACATTTTGAAATATGCAAATCTAAAACTAATATGAAACATGCACATGAAAAATGTGCAAATGAAATGTATTACCAAATATCTAAATCAAATAGATTTTGATTCAATTTGAATTCTAAATCTAAATCAAACATGCAAGGCTAAACTATATGAAACTTATTGAAATTGAAATCTAAATCAAAGGAGAATATTATAATTAATTTTGAAATTAAATCTACATTTAAATTTAAATACATAACTAAATCTAAATCTAAATGCAAAACTAAATCAAAAATAGAAATCTCACATGCAAAAAATTACTCCAAAACTTTAATCTACTCCTCTTCAAAAACTCTAATCCTTTCCAATAATCTCCACCTCTTCCTCTATGTAAAAACACAAAACGAAAATGAAATGTGGAGCATTTGTTTTATAACCTATGAGAGACTCCTCATATCCTCCAATAGATGTGTTTTGACATTCCACGAATTTGTTTCAAATTCCCCCACTCCCCACAAAAAAAAGCATGAATGCAAAAATAAATTTAACAAAAAGAAAATATTTTATATTTAAAAATTTAATGAAATTATTTCAACCCTATTTTTTTGGGTTCTACTTTTTCGGCCTTATTTTTTTGGGTCCTATTTTTTGGCCCTATTTTTCAGGTCCTATTTTTGGCCCCTTTTTTCAAGCCCTATTATTTCAGCATCCATTTGGCTTCATATTATTTTGGCCAGCTATTATTTAGAGAATTTTTTAATATTTTATAATCTAATAATGATAAAATATATACTGAATATATGATTCATGTACTTTAAATAAATCATTAACTTTAATAAAATATAAATTGTATTGATATGGTGACATTGTCATCCACATAAATGATAAAATTATACTTTGAAACATGAAAATATAAATACTTTGAAACATGCATATGTAAAATTATTATGAAACATTCAAATCTAAAACATGCAAACTAAAACTATTTTGAAATATGCAAATCTAAAACTAATATGAAACATGCAAATCTAAAACTAATTTGAAACATGCACTTTTAAAATATGCAAATGAAAAGTATTATAAAATATATAACTCAAAAGATTTTGAATGCAAATCTAAATCTAAATCAAACATGCAAGACTAACCTATTAAATGCAAGCATAAACAATTTCGAATATAATTCTAAATCTAGATGGAACTAATTAAAATTGAAATCTAAATCAAAGTAGAATATTATAACTAATTTTGAATCTGAATCTACATCTACATCTACATCTAAATCTAAATAAAAAATAGAAATCTCACCAGCAAAAAAATTACTCTAAAACTTCAATCTACTCCTGTTAAAAAACTCCAATCTAATCCTCTAATAATCTCCACCTCTTCCTTCCTGCAAAAACATAAAATAAAAATGAAATGATGAGCCTTTGTTTTATAGCTTGTGAGAGACTCCTCATCTCCCCCAATAGATATCTCTTCACATTCCACGAATTTATTTCAAATTCTCTCACTCCCCACAAAAAATAAGCATGAATTTGAATGCAAAATTATATTTAACAAAAAAAAATCATACTGAAATTGTTTCGCCCCTGTTTTTTAGGGGCATATTTTTTGGGCCCTATTTTTTCAGCTCCTACTTTTTGGCCCCTATTTTCTTGGGCCTATTATTTCGGCCTCCATTTCGCATCCTATTATTTTGGCCAGCTAATATTTTGGAAATATTTTTTTATTTTATGATTTAATAATTTAATATTTAATTTAGAAGTTTGTAACTCCTGCCTTTTTTTTATTGACAAGGAATCTTGGCATATTCCCATGCTAGGCATTTGTGCTACCATTGTATAGAATGCCTCTCGGCGTAATGAATTGATCTAATACATACATTTAATTTACATTCACAAATTAAAATACATAACAACGAGGTTCAAATCTCTTCAATAGATTCAACCTTGGCTTCACTATTTGCACATAGGTGGAGCTCTTGATTCTTTGATTTAGTACCATAGTTAATTCCTTACACACTCAATTCAAATATCAGTAGCTCAAGATATATATATTGCATAATCAAATTCAACTTTAAACATTCCTAATTTTATTTCAATAAGATTTTTCCATTTCTAAACAATGATTGAATATAACGAGCTTGCATAATTGAACCACCATGATATATTCATCAATTCAATTTATAAACTTTTAATCACAATTCATCTAATCATACTAGATCTAATCCTAATTCAATTTATATCACCGAAATGAACCATCAAGGTACATGAATATATATAATGTCATCAAAGCATAAAAAGTGAAACATAATAAGGTAATCATCACATGAGTTCAACTAATACCCATTTCCATTTAAACCCTTAAATAAGAGAAGCCCTAATTTATTTTTATCTTTATTAACATCTAAGTCCATTAATTTCATAACACCTATGGTGTACAACGTACCCTAGGTCAACATACAAGGTTATGATTAAATCACATTTACACAAAAATAGTAAACTAATCTCACCTAGAACTATACTCTTTTATAAAACAATACTCTTATATTTTTAAGGCATACTAACTCATTATTTCATTTTCCAGTTAAACACATAGTTCATCCATCTTTAAAGTCTATAAACATCACATTATATTTCTATATAAAACTTCATATATCAATTTTACTAGATTTCCAGAATCCATTAGAAATATAAATTTTGCTTTTGGATTGGTTTGTGTATGTTTTCTTAGCATCAACGTTTCAGATCACACTCTGTGCTCCATCGTCAAGATAATATTTCATTCTTTCATTCTCTCATCCTGATGATGGATCACAGAGTGTCATTTGAAATGTTGATGCATCATCCAAAATATTGATGCTAAAAAAATACACACATTCAAATCTAGAAGAAATATTTATACTTCATATATCACCTAAGCAATACCAATCTCATTTCAAAAATATAATTCACACACCAATATCCATTCACCATTAGTTCAATCAAAAACATCACCTAGATATATATCATCAACACATATGCAATAGTTTCTGGCATCATTAAGTGATCACCTAAGTGAATAATTATTAACACATGCCTAGGGGTCCTAGCCCCACTCTAACACTCAAGTTCAATCAATTGTAGAATGTGTGTGCGTGTGCGCGCGCGCGTGTGTGTACAATGCATACCAAGTGTCTCAAACCTATCAAATCATATTCACCTCTTCATATAGGTGGGTAAACTCAACACAATCTTGTATTTTATCATTTGATCACACAATATTCTTCTTGTAATGCCCCGCCCGGAGATCCTTGGAAACAAGGATTCAAATCAAGCCAAGATATTTTTTTTTACAAGTATGAATGCACAAGACAACATCATACAGGGATCGCAAAGATCGCAACGGAAGACTTTAACACAATCCCGGCAACCAACGAATCTCCGAATGCCACTACCCAACTGACACACCCAAACAAAAGCCAACAACCACCACAACAAGACGAGGGCACAAGAAATGACCACTCATCAACAAAACACCAAGCTGGGGTAAAATGCAGAATCCTGAAATTTGGCTAAGCCTGAAATCCTGAAGCCCTGAAAATTGGCTAAGTCTGGATTTCTGAAGCCTTGAAATTTTCTAGAATCCATAACTTATCTCCGAGAGGTCTGAAACCTATCTCAAACGATTTGTCGCATATATTAAAATATATCTTAAGTATAAAGAATTAAATATACGTCAACTTATACTTAAGTATAAGGAATTAAATATACGTCAACTTATACTTAAACGATATATTTTAAACCCCGAAGGACTACAATAGAAACCCAAAAACTGAATTCAAAATGCAACAACATAGGCTTGAAGAACGCCCAAAAGGGTATCCAGATCAACTCTCAAAAAGATCGGATCACGAAGAAAAGTGCCCGCTGATGGCACACGCAGGTTTTTCACAAAAATTGTGCGACACTTTTTACTAAGGGAGGGCGACACTTCTCCCTTACTGCGTGCGACACTTCTCAAGAAGGCGTGCAATACTGGAAAAGTATCACGCGACATTTCTCATAAAGTCGTGCGACACTCTTCCAGTGTCGTACGACACTTCTCCAGTAATGCGTGCGACACTTTATAGTATCGTACGACATTCTTTCTATGGGTGTGTGATACTTTATCAGTGTCGCACAATGCTGAACAAATGTCGCCCATAGAAAGTAAAAACACTTCTAGAACTCAAAAACGAGGAAAAACCAACAAAAGAACCTCCACACCGGGGAGTATCGGATCCACCAAGGCTCGAGGAATGAACACTCGAGTGCAAGAACAACACAGAAAGAAGAACACCAAACCATCTAAACTACAGCAGCAAAGAACACACTGAAAATAAGCATTGCAGAGAACAAAAGCAACATTTCAGAACTAAACAACCAAATAAGTGCGCGGTTCCTCCCAACCGTCAATAGCATCATAAGGCCATCGTGGGTCCTAGCCATCCCCCGCGTGTAACATCCCAAGCCACCGACCAGATCGTCGGTACTATCGTAATAGGGACGTCACTACTAAAACATGCATAACAACAGCATAAGGAAATCTAACATGCTAGTAGAAAAGCATAAGATAATCCTACAGTAGATAACATCACCTATCACATGCTAAACATCAGTAAGCAATATATATACTACTAAAGCAAATCACATCATCTAATCATATGCTAAACATCATAATAAGGGAATGCGTCAAATAAAATATCATCATCTAAACATGATATGCAACATCCCAATGAAAGCATAAATCACAAGAAAGCATACTTCGGAACCCGAAGTACCAAGTGAAGACATCCAGCAACAGTTACGTTAGGACAAAAGATCGTCTCTGTACACCGATCCCTAGCAGTGGTGAAGGTAGCTACGCCTCCCAACCACGTGGCACCCGTAGGTCCACACCCGTCGTGCTGATGGAGATAATGATCCAACCACAAACACACAAAAGAACATCCATGGCTAACACTCACGCCAGACAGTATGATGGCTGAACCAAGAACCTAAGACAATGCAAGGAGTACAGGTCCTGGTCAGACGCTCAATAGGCTACTAAGTAGGGGCTGACATCATGGAGAGTTGCTTGGCATCGACAAGCCCAAGCTCGGATCATGCGTTTCAACTCCTCAACGGAGGGCCCCACACACACATTTTATTATCTTAAGTTTTATTATCAGTCACACATTTTCTTTAATTATCACTTAGTTAAAACTTCCTCTGCCAACCCTATGAGACTAAGGTCACCAGGCTGTGAGATAGAAGCCCCCTCCATATGCTACCCTACCCTACCCATGCTCATCCTACGACAAGTGCCCGTGGGCATGCATACTCCCATTCCAACCCCAATGATCATAACTTCCGGCAAACCCACGGAAGATCGGGCCTTGCAAGTCACCCAATAAATGTACGCGTACGTACTCGTGTGTGGCGCACCACCATCACGAAGATCATAACATAAGGACAGTAATGAGAACACAATGCAAAGAAAAACCCAACTGAAAGCAACACGGGAAGGACAGATTCTACATGAATCCCAAAGCCAATAAAACCATACATCATAAAATCACTCAATTGGCCTCAATCCGAGAGTATGGATCCTACATGAATCCCAATGATGTAACAAGACCAAACATCATGAACTCACTCAATCGGCCTCGATCTGAGAGTATGGATTCTACACGAATCCTAGCGTTCACGAAACAAAAGCAAAGGTCCAACAAAACCATAACAAGTATAAAATCACTCAACCGAACACAACGTCAGGAGTACGAATGCAACATGCATCCCAATGCAACATAAAAGTGCAACAGTGGTCTGACTGATATCCAAATAGATCATCAAGGTCCACGACCCACATTGTGCCAAGAAAACCCGAGAAAATAGGGCGGCACGCAAAACGAGGTAAAAATCTCAAAAATTTAGAAAACTTCAAAATTAAAACCCATTTGGCCTTTGGGTTCAAAAACCCCAAAAATCCAAAAATAAATGAAATCGAACACCGTATGCAAAAATGGCCAGCATAACGGCGTAAAATTTCAAACCCTCATCCCAAAAAATAGGGAAATGTTCATACTCGCCCAACCGAGTAGAACTAGCATACAAAAACGGAGGGGAACACTAGTTCTCAACCTCCAAACAAACGGCTACAAAAAACAGAAGCAGAAACGGAGCAGAAACAATAAAACAGGAAAGCCCTACCTCATAGCCAAAAGGGCAAAACGGGAATCTGAACCATAAAATAAATATCCCGCAGAAGTAGCTGAAAATCACGGCAATCCAAGGTTTCCCCGAGCTGGATCCAACGAGCCCAACCTCGCGACGATCCCACACCCGTAGCTCCCACAACGAACAAAACAGTAAATCCTCATGAAGAGGATTTTGGGTTTTACTCTCCAACTTTCCAATTCAAAAGTGAGAAGTGAGGAATTAAATTCCTCTTTGGATACTTATTCACTTTTCGGGTGAATAATCGATTAGGGCAAATAACCAGCCAACCTAGTTAAATCTCGAATCGACCCAAACGAAAACAGGCTATTCCTATAAATAGTAATTCATCTATGGCAAAGCTGCCAGAAATTAAAATAAATCAATTAAAAAGCCCGAAAACCCAAAAACACATAAATCTCTTAAACAACTTTCACGACAAAGCGAAACTCTAAATGCACAGACACGCTTACTGGTCTAATCACATAATGCAAATGAGTTCGGATTTAATAATCACCGAAAGGTTTAAATTAAACATTTAATTAAGGATACGTCGACCATACAAGGACGACATTGGTAAAATATGAAAGGCTAAATCACTAACTCCATGTGCCACTGCCAGGGATATAATCCTGCACACTAAACAACACGATCAAGTGCAATTGCATATAATAACATAGCCGAAGCAATAAATGTATTAAATCACCTAATTTAACCATTTATTTAATTATATTAAAATAATCTATTTACATCACTCACGTTCGCAAAAGGCATAGCAACGCAGGAATGAAGTAGATAACCATAGCATTAAATCCATCACATAACAAAATCAGAGGTATGTCCAAATACCAGATAACCAGATAACATCATAAAACACACTGTCATCTCAAAATGGCATCATCATGCAATATGATTAATTGAACAGCATAGTAGTCTAATATCTATGATACTGGAATCAAAGAGTAACATTTGACCCTCAGGTCATTTCAAATGTAAAACATAACGAGTAACAAATATCTCTCTAATCAGAAATATAACAAGGTAAATGCCCGCAACACATAACCAAATAAACCCACATGAACAATCCATTTAATTACTTACACATTTAATAATGATTGTTTACTCTGCATTAAAAAGGCATTTAAAACACATATGCAAACACAGTCATAAACATGACTAACCACTGCTACAGGAACCTAGTCCAATGTAGCATGGTAAAAGAACATAGTGCAATCTTTGCACACATCTCAGGGTAATCACGGAACAACCTCATGATACCACATTGATCCTGGTAACCATTGGCACAAATCTCAGTGAACCAAAAATCACATCATAATCTCAAAGATCAGTCAAAAGCATAAATCCAAACACCTCAACGGTGTAGACCACTTAGGGTCACAATCATGATCCATCACAACAAAAGATCAACAAGGGTGCATCCATCAGGATGACTTACAAAAGTCAAATGGGAGAGGCACTGCACTTCTACAAAACTTGTACAATATTTTACTCTAACTTCTAGTATTAAGTTATCTTATGAATACTTCACAATGTGAGGATAGTTTTATCTTACCATTTCTAACTATTCTTATGAGAGTATACATTAATTTGTAATACCATAATAATTGTTCATTCCATCATCTCATCCTTCTCTTATATCCATTCTATTATCCTATATGAGAATTACTAGAGAAATTTAAATTTAATAAGTGCACGCAAGGAGGGGTCTTACATATCCTTTAGGGATGTGAGATTTGTGACAACAAAATGTCAGATAATAAATGGAGGTAAGTAGAAAGAATCCAAAAATATTTAATCATCAAAAACCTCAAAATCAAAATGATTGTCCCCTCTGAGATATTATTGGTAGAAAAATGCATATTCACTTTAGAGACTTTGGCAATGGTTCAATTATTAAGCTATCTAAAGAAAACACAAGTAGGGAAAAACATTGTTGGCCTAAATTGATCATGAAGAAAAGACTTGACAAGATAAAGAACAAATGAATGAAGCAAAATGTCAAATGGATGAAAATAGAATGTTAATATACATGAATGTCTAGATAACAATGATGAAATACAAAAGTTTGTGAAGAAAAAATTTAGGATTCTCATATGGTCAAAACAAAATAGGCACAAAAAAAATTGTTATATCAAAGAGTCTAACCCCACGAGGGATCGTAAAGAGAAAGGATATATATAAGTAGATATCAAATGGAGAGCTAAAATACACATAATGCAATTTGAGACATGTTCTCATTAGTTGAGCCATGAAATATGTAGATGGATGACACCTAAGGAAGAATAAGGAGTGAATATGTTTATTTTGTAATATGAGAGTGGTAAAGATAGAGCAACATTTTATCATTGAGTGCCCAATATGTTATTTTGTAATATGAGAGTGGTAAAGATAGAGTGACATTTTATCATGGAGTGCCCAACATACAATGACATTTGCCCCAACTATGGAGATATTTTAGGAGCAACCAATTTAGTTACTCTTTTTGAAAAAAAAACACAACTAGAAAGACAACAAACTTAATGATAAAAAAAATTTTATTATTAAAAGATAGACAAAAAAAAGTTTCAATAGACCTGATATCTTAATATCTATTTTGAAATATTTGCATTTCTTAAGAGTCCCATAAGCCACTTTAACCTGACATAAGAGTCCCATAACCTGAGAGTTAAAATATCTTCATGGATGTGAGATTTGGGGCAACAACTTGTCAGGTCAGAAATGGAGACGGGTGGAAAGAATCTAAAAACATTTATTTTTTACCAATAGTCTCAAAATTAAGTCCATGATACCCTACGAGATCCTAATGATAGAAATACGTATGCTTCCTATTGAGGCTTCAACTATGGTCTCGTTAATATGCTATTTAAAGAAAACTCAAAGTATCGAAGCACATCGTTGGGCCAAATTGATCGTAGAGGAAAAACTAGATAGAAGAAAAAATATGTGGATGAAACGAAATATCAAGTAGATGGAAAAATGGAATATTAATATAGGATTGCCCAGATAACATTGATGGAATAAAAAAGTTAACAAAAGAAAAATTCAAGAGCCTTATATGGATATAAATCAAAATGGATGCAAAAAGATTATTATATTAAAGAATTCAACCCAAATGAGGGATCTTGAAGAAAATGCACATATAGGAGTAAATATCAACTGGAAAGCCAAAATTATCATTGCACAACTTAGAATGAGCTCACATCATTTGAGGTGTGAAACTGGGAGATGGATAATTCCAAAAGAAGAATGGGAAGAGAGGGTCTGCCTATTTTGTAGCATGGGAATGGTGGAGATAGAATGACATTTGATCATAGACTGCCCTACCTACAATGATAGCCACCCTAGCTATGTGGATATTTTAGAAACGAGCAACCTGATTAGTCTTTTTGAGGAACCATAGCTTGACAGGTCAACAAACTTAGTGGTCAACATTCCCTATCAAAGAACAGATCTCAAGAATTATTAACACATGCCTAGGGGTCCTAGCCCGATTCTAACACTCAAGTTTGATCAATTGTAGAATTTGTGTGTGTGTGTGTGTGTGTGTACAGTGCATACCAAGTGTCTCAACCCTATGAAATCATATTCACATCTCCATGTAGTTGGGTAAACTCAACACAATCTTGTATTCTATCATTTAATCACACAATATTCTCCTACAACTCCTTGTACAATATTTTACTCTAACTTCGAGTATTAAGTTATGTTATGAATACTTCACAATGTGAGGATAGTTTTATATTACCATTTCTAACCATCCTTACGAGAGTATGCATTAATTTGTAATACCATAATAACTATTCATTCCATCATCTCATCCTTCTCTTCTATCCATTCTATTCTCCTATATGAGAATTACTAGAGAAATTCATATTTAATAAGTGCATGCAAGGAGGGGTCTACATATCCTTTAGGGATGCGAGATTTATGACCACAAAATGTCAGATAATAAATAGAGGTAAGTAGAAAGAATCCAAAAATATTTAATCATCAAAACCTCAAAATCAAAATGATTGTCCCCTCTGAGATATTTTTGGTAGAAAAATGCATATTCCCTTTAGAGACTTTGACAATGGTTCAATTATTAAGCTATCTAAAGAAAACACAGGTAGGGAAAACATTGTTGGCCTAAATTGATCATGAAGAAAAGACTTGACAAGATAAATAACTAGTGAATGAAGCAAAATGTCAAATGGATGAAAAATAGAATGTTAATATGCATGAATTTTTAGATAAAAATGATGAAATACAAAAGTTTGTGAAGAAAAAATTTAGGATTCTCATATGGTCAAAACAAAATAGGCACAAAAAAACTATTATATCAAAGAATCTAACCCCACGAGGGATCGTAAGGAGAAAGCATTTATATAAGTACATATCAAATGGAGAGCTTTATAAAATACACATAATGCAATTTGAGACAAGTTCTCATTAGTTGAGCCATGAAATATGTAGATGGATGATACATAAGGAAGAATAAGGAGAGAATATGTTTATTTTGTAATATGAGTGTGGTAAAGATAGAGCGACATTTTATCATTGAGTGCCCAATATGTTATTTTGTAATAGGAGAGTGGTAAAGATAGAGTGACATTTTATCATGGAGTGCCCAACATATAATGACATTTGCCCCAACTATGAAGATATTTTAGGAGCAACCAATTTAGGTACTCTTTTTGAAAAAAAAAAAAACACATAACTAGAAAGACAACAAACTTAATGATAAAAAAATAATATTATTAAAAGATAGACAAAAAAAAAGTTTCAATAGACCTAATATCTTAATAGCTATTTTGAAATATTTGCATTTCTTAAGAGACCCATAAGCTACTTTAACTTGACATAAGAGTCCCATAACCTGAGAGTTAAAATATCTTCATGGGTGTGAGATCTGGGGCAATAGCTTGTCAAGTTAGAAATGGAGATAGGTGGAAAGAATCCAAAAACATTTAATTACCAATAGTCTCAAAATTAAGTCCATGGTCCCCTACGAGATCCTAATGGCAGAAATAGGTATGCTTCCTATTGAGGCTTTAGTTATGGTTTGGTTAATATGCTATTTAAAGAAAATTCAAAGTATGGAAGCACATCATTGACCCAAATTGATCGTAGAGGAAAAACTGGATAGAAGAAAAAATTCGTGGATGAAACAAAATATCAAGTGGATGGAAAAATGGAATATTAATATAGGACTGCCCAGATAACATTGATGGAATACAAAAGTTTACAAAAGAAAAATTCAGGAGCCTTATACGGACAAATCAAAATGGGTGCAAAAAGATTATTATATTAAAGAATTCAACCCAATGAGGGATCTTGAAGAGAAGGCGTATATAGGAGTAAATCTTAGCTCGAAAGCCAAAATGATCATTGCACAACTTGGAACAAGCTCACATCATTTGAGGTGTCAAACCGAGAGATGGATAATTCCAAAAGAAGAATGGGAAGAGAGGGTCTTCCTATTTTGCAACATGGGAATGGTGGAGATAGAATGACATTTGATCTTAGACTGCCCTACCTACAATGACATCCACCCTAGCTATGTGGATATTTTAGAAACGGGCAACCTAGTTACTCTTTTTGAGGAATCACAGCTTGACAGGTCAACAAACTTAGTGGTCAACATTCACTATGGAAGAACAGATCTCAAGGAACAACTTCCAAAGAACTAGGGTTCCGATGCCTTGACTATTTTTAGGCAATCCCATAGGCTGCTCGGGCCTCATGGACATTATTAAATTCATTGCTTTTATTCATCCATTCATTTCTTTCATTCATCAATCATCAACTATTATTACAACTTAGGCTGCCAAAGCAGTGCCAGCTGAGGGTGGTGGATCATCTTTGTCTTGAAAACCCCAATCATCTTTAGGATTGGGAGGCAGGTTGGGAACATAACAGTTTTTTTTGATGAATAGTTTCTGTTTCTTATTGTGGCTGTGTTTTTAGTCCAACTTTAGCTGTGTGAACTCATTCGCAAAGTGATCTTGTATCCCTCGACTTTTTTTTTGTGAATTATAATCTGAATATATTTTATTAATAGAAAAGAACACTATTCATTGAAAAAAAAAAAAAAAAAAAACTATTATTACAACTCGGGACAGGAAGAAAGAAAAAAGAAACAAAAACGTGTCTTGGAGTCCCCGTCCGCAAAGGAGGCGGCCTAAGCTACTTAATATTAAAACCCCTATATGGTATGACCTGCTACTAAAAGAGCGAAGATTCAAAAACCACAACAGAAAAACCACAACAGGTATACTCTGTTGGGAAGTAATTAAAAAGATTCCAGACGCTCACCATCGTTGCAAGCTTTTCAATAATGGAGTTTTAAGAAAAACCTTGAAGAAACGATGGCGTCCTTTGGTACAGGGCCCTTTCGTTCAAGGTAATACTAATCATTTTATTCATCCTCTTTTCTTCTTGCTTTCATCGATTCTGTCTATTGGCATATAATATTCCATGGCTTTAAAAAGCTACGAATATGACATTATGTCATGGGCGTTTCAGACAAGGGCTAAGTAGCAGATCGAATAACGCCCAGAGCGAGGAGCTTCAATTGAGGGTTGACCCAATTCACGGAGACGTCGATGACACGATTTCTGATCTTCATCACAAGGTTTTAGGGCTGAAAAATGTAAGCGATGTATCAGAGTTATGTTTCTAATTACATGTGCTATGATTGAAACTATCTTTACAAACGCAAAGAATTGGATATTTTGATTTGAGTTTCTAACTCAAACTTTCCTTATGTTGATTATTCAGTTTTTCGTATATTTAAAAAAAAAAACCAATGATGCTCCTCTACCTATTTGCAGGTAGCTCAGGCAATAGAGTCCGAGGCCAAATTTCAGAACGATTTTCTAAGCCAGCTGGTAATTCCCAATCTCGTATTCTTCTTTTTTCCCACTGTGAAGCAATCTTGTGTTTCATTGAATGTAGGACTAAATTTATCAAAGCGCACTGGGTTCAGATTTCCTTCTAGATTTAGTTTTCATTTCATGCCATATGGGATTTAATATATTGACACTACTCATTATATGAACAAAATTAGCATTCATCGTGCCTTTGTTTTGGCTGTTTTCTGTGAGTTTTTATGTTTTGTTTAGGAAGTCTTTAATTTTCTGGCATTTTAAAATCATGAGGACAGATCACAGCAACCCTTTCAGGAAGGAGAATAATACAAGTTTACACAATTAGTGTTTTCAGGAAGTTCATGGAATAGGTAAATATTAGTGTTCTAGGGGGACACGTTCCCCCTAAAATCTCTATGTTTCTAGGATGGGACATTTCAGTGGCACAGGGACTTGGAGGGGATGCCCCTCTTGCAATGTTGCTGTCATGCTCAAGACCAAGGGTTGTTACTAAGATGTTCTGTTAATGGGGGATATTTTTGGGATGTTTTCCTCAGTTAGGTACTGCCTGGGGACTCTTGGATGCCCTTGAGACATCCAGGAAACTCCCAAGAATGTCTTAATTGTCCCAGGGACTGCTAGCCATCCCCGATGACTCAAGACCAAGGGTTGTTGCTAAGATGTTCTGTTAATGGCGGATATTATTGGGATGTTTTCCTCAGTCAGGTACTGCCTGGGGAGCCTTGGATGCCCTTGAGACATCCAGGAAACTCCCAAGAATGTCTTAATTGTCCCAGGGACTGCTAGCCATCCCCGATGACAAAAGAATCAAAAGGTTCAGTTAAAAAATTATATTTTTGAATTGTATGCCATAATCCATAACCCTAGTGGCCTATGGGCCCCATTCAAATCCTGAACACCTACAGACATTATACAAATAGGCACCTAAGAGTAATTTTGAATCACTCCCAAGTATCAACAAAAAAGTTGAAAGTTGCAGTAGTAAGTTGCAAGAGAGAGAAATATTGTAAGCAAGGGCATTGAG
The DNA here is from genome assembly GCA_028749045.1 of Cupressus sempervirens. NCBI lineage: Eukaryota > Viridiplantae > Streptophyta > Pinopsida > Cupressales > Cupressaceae > Cupressus > Cupressus sempervirens. Next base: position 476,748,328 of record CM053784.1, read on the forward strand.
CTTGAGGAATAGTGAGAAGAAGAACAAGTGAGAATAGTGACATCTATCCATTGTTGATCAAATGATCGAAAGCATTATTCAAGTCTCAAAGTAGGTTCCTTTCATAACTCTTTCTTTCATTGTTCAATTTAGTAACTAATTAGTAATCACTAATTTTAGCCAACAATTTTAGTAATTAATCGAGCTTTATAATTTATGTTATCACGAATTTCAATATATGTTCATTATTCTAGTTTTTACAATTGAATACTAATCATATTTATATTTAAAAATTTTCAACAACAATCTTTAACTATTTAAATGTTCTTTTTTTGTCGAATTAGGATTTCAACTTTTGTGTATTCTTTACTTCTATACTTTGTGCAACTTAATATTAGGACAGTAAAAGTGAAATCCTTGTGTGGTAAAAGTAAAGAGCAAGGATTCCCATTTGCATGTTCTTTGTATTTTTGTTGCATTTGACTTGAAGTAAGAAAAAAGAAAAAGAAAATCTATCTCAATCCCTTAAATTATGCAAGGTTTGAATTTTAATTTTGGAATTATAAATTTATAAAATTAATAGTTGTATCTTCTAGTATCATTATGAGCACGAGTTCTCACAACATGAGTGAGGATAAGGTTGAACCTTTAGAGGTTGTAGTTGAAATTAAATCTGATTATTCATTCAATGGTCCAAGCACACAAGTAGGGAGGGGTGAAATACCTAGTTCTATTTGGAATGCAAATATTAGATGCCCCTCTGCTTCAAATACTTCATTTTACAACAATTTGAAATGAATAGGAGTTCTTGCAACATGAGTGGGGATGAGTTTGAGCTTCAAGAGGTTGAATTTGAAGAATCAATGCTGATAATGCATTCAATAATCCAAGTACACAAGTAGGGAGGGGTGAAATACCTAGTTCTAGTTGGAATGCAAATATTATTTGCCCTTCTACTTAAAATACTTCATTTTACAACAATTTGAAACGAAGTTACAAGAAAATTTGGGATGATTGGGGGGCCTTAGCCTCCATGTTTGTAGCAAACGTGTAAAAGTATTTGGCAAACTAGAAAAAACATTTCATATATTGGGCTAAGTAATTTCGGGGGTGCTAGTGAAGAAAATGCGTCTACGTTTGCTACTTTGCCACCAACGGGAGGGATCTTTATATACTAATTCTACTACTTTGCAAAGACCACATGCACATATTATATTTCTTTAGTTCAAGTGCAGTAGAGCCTAAGGGGGAATATAAGGGCATTTAGTGATGCCCAGAACATACTTGTAAACTTATTCAATTATCCATATCAAGTCAATTATTTCGATCAACTTCTTGACGGTAATTAGTTTCATAAAAATCCATATCAATTTGATTATTCATTCAAATCATTATCTTAGAACAAATGTTTAGTTTCATCAAAATCCATATCAAACTGAATATTCTGGTCTTTGATCAATTGATCTTCATTCAATCAAGTTCAAAGTCATTTTTTTTCTTCCTATCAATTGACTTTTGTTCAATCAAGTAGGGAATTTAAGGGCGTTTGGTGATGCCTAGAACATGCTTGTAAACTTATTCAATGTGCAAGTGATGCACAAGGGAAATAATGCCTTAGGAAATTTCTTCTTATTTTATATGATTTTTTCTCATTAAAAGGAGTATGGGGCAAAGAAAATAAGGCAAAGACTGTTCTATGTGCCACTAGGGGGGACTAAATTGAGAACAACAATCTTGGATAAGAACTATTCTAACATTAATATTTTAATGGAGAAAATGAAGGAATGCTAGGTCACAAGTGGATGTAGCATAGTCATAGATGAGTGAATGGACAGTTGGCATCATCTACTCATCAATGTCACAATTACATGTATTGAGGATTCATGTCTCCATTGGGTTGTTACTGTTGATTATTTACGGCATTTCAAGGATAGCCATTTTCAATTTTACATCCTTAAAGATGCAATACAGATGGTTGGGCCGCAAAATGTGGCGTACATAATGATAGGCGTAGTCCATGTGTGTAAAGATTCAAAAAAATTAGTTGGACAACCAATCGACATGATCGGTAGACTCCTTGTGCATGCTATGAATAATGCACTTAAGAACATGGGAAAATTGGCTGGATTAGAGCAATTGTTGGTAATGGTAGAGATTCACAAATGTTCATCTACACCCACCATATTTCACATGTATTTTTTCATGACCATCCCCTAGAAGGAATTTTTGAAACTTGTAGAGACTAGATATGCATCATACTTTATTCCCTTCGAGAGAATGCTTGAGTTGTAAGAGGCATTACAACTAATGGTTATGGTAGGAGAATGGAATTGGTGGCTTGAGTCTAAGACAAAGCATGAGAAGAGGGTGGATGAGGTGGTGAAGTGTAATATTTTTACGGTGATTCAAAATATATTGCCTCCATCATTACTTGGTTGTTTAAGTGATTAGATATGGGTATGATAATGCACCTAGCCTTGGAGATGTGTAGGTATTTATTGATAGTTGACCAAATGAAGTTTGTTCAACACAAAGGCCCCACATTGCAATCCTACAATGAACTCATTTAGTAAGTCGTTTGTAGTAGATGGGAGAAGCTCAACATTTTCCTTGCATATGCTTGCTTATGCACTAAGCCCAAAGTGTTATGTATAAATGCCTAACATAATTACACCTATACACGATGCTAAGAGGGGTTCATGAAGGCTATCAAGAAGATACATGATTCAACATATGCCAATTTCATTTGTGTTGAGTGGACAAAATTTGCCACTTTTAGTGGATATTTAGAGGAAGTTGAGATGGAGGCTATGGCATATGAGGACACAATTTTTCAGAGGACTATGCATGGGTCTACATCATTGACTACCTTTTGCCATTTGTTTTCTTTCCTAGATTTCTAGCTCTTTTGTTGTTGAGAGAATTGGTGTTTCATAGTTTCATCCACTCCATTAAGAGTAGTAAATGTATCTCTAGGAGGGTAGAGAAAATTGTAGCTGTACATAGTGCCTTGTGTCTTAGTGACTGCAACACACTTAAGTAGAAGGAGAGTTTGACGATTCGATGTGATTTAGAGATGTAGGAGACATCACAAGTTGATGATGATGCTATGTAGTTAATGTTGGTTAATATTGGTTTCGAGGAGCTTGAGGTTGGAGTCCAACAATTCTAGTGATGAGGAGTTTGATGAGATCTTTGGGGATGATTAAAGGCATTAGGTCATTTTGTCATTTTTAACATTGTAATTGTCATTATGCAATATTAGATATAATTGTATTATAAATTTTGAATTCAATATTTTCATTGTTAATGTTTAGTGCAATAATCACTCTCTTTTTTTTGTTTAGTAGTTTTTTTAGTCTACCAAAGTTTCATTTTTATTTCCTATATTTACTCCTTGATTTTTAAGTACTATACATATTGCATTGCTTCCTTGCCTATGTCTGGTCATCATTCCCAAACCCAGACCCTTGGTTCCCCATCACCTCCTCTCCAAATCAAGAAAAATTGTGGAACTATGGTAAGTTTTCAAAAAAAAGGGAAGTATAGGGTCTCACTGCAAGTTCAAAGAATTAAACTTGTGATCTTCTGTGTTACCAATCCGATGATCTAAACTACGATAGACAAATTGTAGAGTGATATCTGTTCCTAAACAGGGAATGAAATGCAGGGTGACTAAGAACTACATCTATAGAACCAATGAAAATATGCAATCCCTGCAGTTTTATTTATAATTAAAGAGTTTTATTTAGTTTGGTTTTAGCCAAGGTCAGTAGGTTATGTTTGAGTTAAGCAAGGAAAAAATCCAAGTCAAATTTAAGAACCCCCACTCAATCTGTTTTTTTTTTTTCCCAATTTTGGATGTTTGACATTTTGTTTTCTGAGTTCTTGTTTTGTTTTTGATGTTTTGTTTTGAATGACAAAAGATGAGAGGACATGTGGAATGAAAGAGCAAGAAATGTATAAAACATAACAAATATCTCAATTAAAGACCATAGTATTAGCCTCAAATCAAGTCTGTTATAAGATTGATAAAGCTACAACTGCAAACTGATTACTTCGATTGTTTTGAATGACAAAGGATGAGAGAACATGTGGAAATGAAAGAGCAAGAAATGCATAAAAATAACAAATATCTCAATGAAAGACCACTTTATTAGTATCAAATTAAGTCTGATATAAGTTTGATAAAGCTACAACTGCAAACTGATTACTTCGATTTGGGGTTTATTACAAATCACAATGAATCCTCACATACCCGAAAGCAAGGATGGAAACTCAACAACTTGTAAATGGTGCAGTTGTCTCAAAGGATGACCATAATGGCTGATAAAAACAATAAATGTCTTCAGAAGTCTTGATGTAAATCAATATCCTTCAAATCCTAGCTATACTTCGTTCAACCTGTACACTCGAAAGTGTGACACACTCTAAACCCTTCTATCCAAACGATTCCATGAGTTTGGAATGCTTGGATGCCGGCTTAGAGCTCCCTATCCATGGAGTGCAAGAGAGTGTATTTCAAGTTCAAGGGCTCTCAGATGAGCCTTAGAGATACTCTTCTTGCTAGTAAACCATGCAATGGGAGGTTCCAAAGACAAGATGCAAGAATGCAAATGTCCCAAGGAGTTCCTCAAGAATGCAATGCAACTAAAGATTAAATTAGAATGAATATGAAAAGTGCAGCTATGCTAGAATGTGAATGAGAGTGTTACAATACCATTATTTAAGCTATGTGAGATTAAGCTACACGTAAAAATGAAAGCTAAGCTAAGCTGGAATGCCATGATGCCATGGATGAGAGAATGTAGACAAGAAATAGAAGTTCTCCACAAAGCTCCAAAGAAACCTGTTAGAAAACCTGCAGCATAACAATATTCAAAAGATGGATGGATTGAGGGTGAAAGCTCTCTCCCTTTTAAAGATGTATTGACGGTAGAGATCAAGATGAAGATGGTGGATGATCAACGGTGGAATTCAAAAAGAGGAGTGATCCATGTGCACACACAAGTCAACCAATAGAATATAAGTTGACTTGTCATATAAGACAAAAGTCTCACAAGCCTTTTCTTTTAATTGTAAAATAGAAAAAGGACTTTATGTGTGCACTTTAAGTGGGTTAGAAGAATGGGGTGTTTTATTTAATTAAAAGGGGACATGTTCTTTTAATCAAATAATGAACTTAGGATAGCATAGTCAAACTATAGGTTATAATCAAATAAATTGATTATTAGCAATTTGGTCTAGGTAAATGATTAAATTAATTTAGCCAAAATGTTGAGAAGGGGGCTAATAGTCTAGATGACCATTTTTAGGTGATTACATTTGCCCCTCTTTGACTAATGCGTGATCGATCTGGGAACACATTACGTCAAAGAAAATCGAAGCCAAGTAGGCGATGATAGATATAGATATCTGATTCCAAAGAATGAAATGCAGAAATAGATAGCAAGTCCTAAATGCACAGCCTGATAGCGGTAGTATTGAACATTAGGAAGATGATGTTAGGATCCGAAAAGAATTCTAACATCTAGCAAAGCGAATAGATCGAGAGCAAGTGATAAGGTCAAACAAATGCTCCTAAGAAATAGATAGCTGTAACAATCAACTAATAGTCTAGATGACCATTTTTAGGTGATTACATTTGCCCCTCTTTGACTAATGCGTGATCGATTTGGGAACACATTATGTCAAAGAAAATAGAAAGCCAAGTAGGTGGTGATAGATATAGATATCTGATTTCAAAGAATGAAATGCAAAAATAGATAGCAAGTCCTGAATGCACAGCCTGATAGTGGTAGTACTGAACACTAGGAAAAGATGATGTCAGAATTCAAGAAGAATACTAACACTTAGAAAAGCAGATAGAGTGAGAGCAAGTGAGAAGATCAAACAAATGCTCCTAAGCAGTGATAGAGTATTTTTGCCCCCTCGGGATCGAAATTGAGATGAGGTAAGGGGATGCAAAAACTGGCTAGAAATGAGAAAATTAGAATATAGCAATGTCCAAGATGACAGATAGATGATTAGAACCCAAGAATGACTATATAAAAAAATTGATAAAATGCCCCAGTTTGACTAGAGTTGACCTTGAAGGATATAGCATAAAAATAAGGTTGAAATGAGTAGAAAGGTGATTTTAGACATGAAATAGTGAATTTAAGTAGATATGAAGTATGGAAATGATGAAGACATGAAGAAATGAAGATGCCCCAGTGATGATTCAGAGATTAGACCTCAAAAGTTCAGCTAACTGCTCAGAAGAAAGTAGAATTTTAAAAGACAATTTTGATCATCAAGATGAACTCAAATTTGGATTTCGATCCCGAAAATGAATCTAGCACGTCAAAATTATTTAAGAGGTCAAAACTTTATATAATGTGATGACAAGATAGAAAAGAGATGAAGCGAAAGATTAAGAAAGTGAAAAGACATGAACAAGAAGAAAGTAAAGAAATATATGAAAGGAGTTAGCTGATATGTCCACAAAAAGATGAATAGAGAGCTCTCCCCATATGCAAGAATGCAAGACTAAGCTAGAAAATGAACCTAAAATGCAAGCTAATATGAAAAGTGGTTTACTAGCAAGAAGTGCATAACATTTATACTCTTAATTTCATCATTGAGCATTTATTAGGGACATCATGAGATCATACAACCATCACTAGTATAACTATGAGGATATGAATATGATCGATATTAGATAGGTATGTGGAAATCCAATCTAAGCATCAGAGACATGTAAGTCAAGATAACTACACGATTAGATTCCCTAAGTTTAATTTAGCAAGATTACACCTGTATCAAGGCATAAGCGCCAGGATAAACCCTGAGTGCGGTCTTGCAAAACAGTCAAGGATGATACATTTGTAAGTCAACGTGTTGAATAGGACCAGCATAAATGCTTACAACACTATAGACAAACAAAGTATACCCACAAGCAGAAATCAAGAAGACATGCCCCATGCCCCCAGTCTTCTAGTCAATGACATCCTCGAAAGACTATTAGGGAGGGAACACATGGCAAAGAAATCATCATAGACAGCACACAAAGTAGATAAATATCAGCATAGCTCAGTCGTTTAAATGTTAAAGTGGGTGTGTGCAAGTCACTTGGCCATTTCTTCAAGACTTGATTCTGATAGTGAGAAATATTGCGACATCGGAGACCGTAGGTAAACTATCTGTAAAGTGTTAAAAAACACTTGATGTCAAGGTGGGGGAAGTGTTGAGAAACACTATTTTGTGAGTTGTCAAAGAAACCCTAATGCACAAGAATACCTCAATAGGCTAAGAAGTTGTGCCCCCAAGATGAGGACAGGAAACAATTCCAAGCTAGGAAATGTGTAGCGAAGTGGATGATTGAGATTGATAGACATAGGTGCAAGGGTTTCAAGTAGCGCATGTTGCCAGGTTTTCACCACTTGACATATTTTTTTAGGACTTTTTTTGATTTTTAGGTTTTTTTCAGCATCATATATGATTTTTTAGATTTTTTAGAATAATTTAGAGATCACTAGTTCTCAAGCAAGATCACATCATTTTCTCCCAATGTCTAGCAAGGTATAGGACATGATGGAGAAACAAGCCGATAGATAAGAAAAGATGCATAAGAAAGGAATGTGAAGCAAGTGAAAGTGATCCTCAAGGACTGACTCCTCAAGAGTACCCAAGCTAGGGAAAGAGGTGAAATAGTCATATGAAGCATGTTTTGGATAAGCAATGGAAGTAATGAGAAAGATAGCGTGTAGGATAAGTGGTGAAGCCAACAAGTGCGATAGCATATAAGATAAGCGATGGAAGCTAATGAGTAAGATAGCATGAAAGCATGTAGTCCAAAAGAGTAGCCATGTCAAGAGACCTATGAGAACCATGTTTCATTTATTATGATCAAGACCAAGGGGTCAACTAGATAGGATAGCAATTGGATAGAGCAATAAAGCTCAAGATGGAGGCTATGAGGGAATGAGAAAGCACAAATAGAGAATCTCATGGATAAGATAGCCAATATGCAAAGATAGCTTAACATTGTTAAGATCAAAGAGAGAAGAGGGGATAGATGGATGATGGAAGAATCATGCATGACGCCTGTTTGCCAGGTTTTCATCATGGTACTTATCCAAGGTGCCACAAGAAGTAGTTTTTACCATAGGATAAATTTATTTCTCTTTACTTTTGCTACCAAAGTGCCACAAGAAGTGGTTTTCACCAAGGCACGTTTTCATTTTTTTCTTTTATTCATTTTTTTCTATTTTTTTTTCTTTTTTTGTTTTTTTTTTTTTTTTGGAAAGAGCTCAAGCTTTTTGTAGATAGTGCTCCTATAGAAAAGATAAGTCATGATAAGCCGAGACCATAGACTGGTATGCTCAAAGATGTTGATAGGGTGATGAAAGGGAAATGGTAGTAGGAAGAATATATGGAGGATAAGAGTTCATGTATAGAAAGGAGGTGTAAGCTTTAGAGGATTTCACGTGGGTAGCTAAAATATTGGACAAGATCAACATTGACACACACGTTGAAGGGTATTGGAATGATGGAGAAATCATGGATGAAATAGCTTGAGGTTTAGATGTATGAGGTGGTAGAAGAGATTTGGAAAAAAGTGGAGTGGAAGGTTTTGGAATATTTTTAGGAAGATTTTTGGAAGAAGATGGAATGGAAGCCTTTGGAAGCTTGAATGTCAACTTTGAAGTATTTTCAATATTCAAGTCTTTTAAAAGAGACTTGGAAATCCACATAGCTTTAGATTTTCCTCGTTCTTTGGGTGCTTGAGAGTTCATTTCTTCAATGATGGATTTAGGAACCCACATTTTCTTTGATTTAGCTCTCTTAATAGTGGACCTTTGTAGTCTCTTTTGTGCATTTTCCTTCTTAGCATTCACATGTCGATTAGATGGGACATAGTGATCTTCATTTTTCAATGGATTCTTATGTTTATTCTCACTTCCAAAGGAATTGGAATTTGTGGATGAATAAGGATGATATGACTGGTTTAGATGTATAGATGGGTGAAAAGTCATCAAGGATGAGTGTCTTTGTTGATCTTGAGGTAATATAGGAGAGCTAGGGAATGAGCTATGAGTGAACGTAGGAGATGGAGGAACATAAGGCCCCAATATGGATGGAAGGTTTGAATGCTTTAGCTTAGATGGATAAGGACCAAGGATAGATTTAGAAGATGCAAAGGGATAGTGGGAAGGGATATCAACCTCTTTAGAATGAGCAACATGGTCAAGGTCATCAATAGACTCATGAATACCTTTGATAGGAACAACATTTTTAATAGAAGCACTTGAAGCTTGAGCACAATTTTGAAGTGGATACGTGAGAAGGACCTCCTTATAGCAATATCGTGAGAATGCTCGAAATAACAGAATACAAAGTGATAGCAGAACTCAGAATAAATCTACTGATCGCAGGCCACTTCGAGGGGGTAACCTCCTTTGAGCAAGCTCAATACAATAAATTCGTCCCTGCCCATCAAGGGCCTCAACCTATTCTTATATACTGGGTACGATCTAGAAAAGTAATACTACCTATGCATGTGGGATAATAAAATAAACTCACGGGACGACTTACAAAGCATATGCGTCCAACAACTCTACTCTAACAAAATAAACAGAAGGAACACACAGGTTCCTAACATCCCCTCTCCCTTAGAAAAAAGCTTTGTCCTCAAAGCTTAAGGTGTGGAAATTGTTGTTGAATCTGAAGAAGGGGTTCCTAGGTAGCATCCTCTGGTTGCATGCCATGCCACTGAATCAAGACCTCAGAGATGGAGCGAGAGCGAAGCTGGCGAGTGCGCTGGTCAATGATTGCCACCGGCTCCAGGATAATGGATCCTTCCGTATCCATTTCAGGGAGAGTAGTTTGTGCTCTGACAGTGGTACCCAGAACTTTCTTTAGACAAGAAACATGAAAAACTGGATGAATGCGGGAAGAAGGAGGAAGTTCCAGTTTATAAGCAACTGAACCAATCTTCTGCAGAACCTGATAAGGCCCATAAAATTTTGGGGCCAGCTTATGACGCCCTTTCAGCTTTAGGGAGGATTGTTTGTATGGCTGTAGACGAAGAAAAACCATATCCCCAACTTGAAATGAGCGCTCAGAACGGTGTTGATCTGCTTGCTGTTTCATCCGATTACGGGCCATGTGAAGATTATCCTGTAAGGTACGAAGAATCTGATCCCTGCTGCGGAGAACTATGTCAACTGCCTGGACTGGTGAGCTGTTGGGAGTGTAGGGAAGGAGCATTGGAGGTGCCTGACCATAGACTGCTTCATATGGAGTCATTTTAGAGGCAGTGTGGTAAGAGCTATTGTACCACCATTCAGCTAAAGGGAGCCACTTGGCCCACTGATGTTGCTGTTCGGAAGTGAAGCAACGAAGATAAGTTTCCAAGCATTTATTGACAATTTCCGTTTGACCATCAGTTTGTGGGTGATAGCCCGAACTCATCTTCAGTTTGGTGCCAGTTTTCTGAAACAGTTCAGTCCAAAAATGACTGGTAAAAGTTGCATCACGATCAGAGACAATGGAAGAAGGGAGTCCATGAAGACGAAATATCTGGTCCATGAAGATTTGTGCAACAGAGGAGGCAGTATAGGGGTGGCTGAGGGCACAAAAATGACTATATTTCGAGAGACGATCAACCACAACCAAGATCACTGTCTTGCCACCGGATTTAGGAAGCCCTTCAATGAAATCCATAGAAATATCAGTCCAAATCCGTGTAGGGATGGGCAATGGTTCGAGCAAGCCAGGAAGGAGGGTCGTTTCACCCTTGTGGCGTTGGCAAGTATCACATTCAGCCACCATCTGTTGAATCGTCTGTTTCATTCCTTTCCAAAAGAAGTTTCTCCTTGCTCGCTCATAAGTTTTGAGGAAGCCTGAGTGCCCTGCTGAAGGAGAAGCATGGAGTTCATAAAAAATAGCCTGATGTAGAGCTGGGTTCTGAGGAAGCACTAGCCGACCCTTGTATCGAAGAGAAGCACCATCCCAAGAGTAATGTGGTATAGCAGAAGGATTATTGGCTAGCTGGTGAATGATTTGAGATAAAGAAGAGTCACTGTCATAGCCCTGCTGAACAGACGCTAACCAATTGGGAATGGGCTTAGAAATAGCGGAAAGGGAAGCTTGATTATCAAATGTGCGAGAAAGAGCATCTGCCACAATATTCTCCTTACCCTTCTTGTAGGTGATCTCATAATCATACCCCATGAGTTTGCTGACCCATTTCTGTTGTGTAGGAGAGGATACCCGTTGTTCCAGGAAGTATTTCAGACTTTGGTGATCGGTTCTGATGCAAAAATGACTCCCTAAGAGGTATGGCCGCCACTTCTGTACAGCATGCAAAATAGCCATCATTTCTTTTTCATAAGTAGAGAGGGCTAGATTCTTACCAGAGAGGGCTTTGCTAGTGAACGCAATAGGATGGTCATCTTGCAGGAGAACAGCACCCAATCCATTGCCGCAAGCATCACTCTCAATAGTGAAGGGTTTGGAAAAATCTGGCATCGCGAGAACAGGTGTACTGCACATAGCCTGTTTCAGTTGTTCAAATGCAGTCTCAGCAACAGGGGTCCAGGAGAAGGCATCCTTTTTTAACAGAGCTGTCAATGGTGCTGCAATTTTCCCGTAATCTTTGACAAACTTGCGGTAGTAGCCAGTCAACCCCAAAAAACCCCGAAGGCTCTTGAGAGTTTTAGGATGCGGCCAAGTTTTCATGGCATCTATTTTTGTAGGATCCACCCGCACTCCATGGTGTGCAACAATATGCCCGAGATACTCCACTTCCTCCTGGCCAAACACACATTTAGATAGTTTTGCACAGAGTTGATGATCAGAGAGAAGTTGCAAGACAAGCTCCAGATGATGGAGATACTCAGCCCAAGTTTTGCTATATATGAGGATATCATCAAAGAAGACCAGAATGAATTTCCGGAGGTATGGTCGAAATATGTTATTCATCACTGCCTGAAATGTTGAAGGAGCATTCGTGAGGCCAAAGGGCATGACTAAAAATTCATAGTGACCATCATGTGTGCGGAAGGCAGTTTTAGGTATATCCTCATTAACCCGAATTTGATGATACCCAGAACGAAGATCTGACTTGGAGAAAAAATGAGCCCCATGAAGTTCATCAAGAAGTTCATCAACAACTGGAATGGGAAACTTGTCCTTTATAGTGAGATGATTAAGTGCTCGGAAATCAATGCAGAGTCGCCATGACCCATCTTTTTTGCGAACAAGCAGAACTGGAGAAGAAAAGGAACTGGTACTAGGGCGAATAATACCTTGCTTCAGTAAGTCACGGACAAGTATCTCGATTTCGGTCTTCTGATGAAATGGGTAGCGGTAGGGCCTGATGTTGGGTGGAACACTGCCAGGAAGGAGCTGAATACGGTGGTCCTCTGGACGAGAAGGAGGTAATCCCACAGGTTCAGCAAATATACCAGAATACTTGTCCAAAATGTGTTGGAGATCGGCAGGAGTGCTAGAGACTGCTGATGGCTGCAGCTGAATGGAATGGAGCTGAGCGATGACACCATGTGAATTCTTCTTAAGAAGTTTTTCCATACGGTGTGAACTGATGATGCTGAGAGACCCTGGTTGTAAGCCTTTCAAAGTGTGTTGGTGCCCCTCGGCTGAAAACTGCATCCAAAGTTCAGCAAAATCCCAGAGAATGGGGCCAAGAGTGCGTAACCATTGGGCACCCAAAACCACATCACAGCCACCTAAGGGTAAGGCAAACATGTCAGAGCGCATGTTATAATCTCCAATAGAGAGACGCACATTGCGACATTTCCCTTTACAAGGTAAAGTGCCCCCATTGGCAATCATGACTTCAAAGCTAGAGCAGGGATGGATAAAGCAATCAGCCTGTTTGGCTATTCGTGGATCAATGAAGTTATGAGTGCTACCAGAATCAATGAGTATAGTAAGAGGGATCTTCTTGAAGAAACCCTGGACCCGCATGGTTTGTGGAGTAGTGACTCCTGCCAAAGCATGGACAGATATCTCTGGTGGAGCTTCTGGGGAAGGAGGTTCAGGCTGGTGAGGCTCAACCTCAGCATCCACTGTTTCCTGAGCATCTACATATTCTTCCAGTTCCGGTGGAGAATCCACATCCAAGAGATAGAGCTTTTGCTGAACACATCTATGGCCCCGAGACCATTTCTCATCACAATTATAACAAAGCCCTTTGTCTCGCCTAACTCGCATCTCTGTTTCAGACAAGTGCTTGATCGGAGTAGTTCTGGGAGCTGGTATGACTGGAGGGTTGTGAGAACCTGTATTTCTGAATGGAACAAAATTAGATCTGGAGCGTTGTAGAGCACTAATCTTGTCTTCCGCTAACTTAGCCAACCCAAGGGCTTTCATCATTGTAGTAGGTCGAAACATTTTGACTTCTGAGCGAAGTGCATCCTTCAGACCACTGACAAAACAACTACGGAAGAATTCATCAGACAAGCCCTCTGTGTGATTAGCTAATTTTTCAAACTCTGTCTGGTATTCTCTTACAGTGCCTGTTTGACGCAGTTTAGTGAGTGCTCCTGTGAAATCATCAAAGGAACTAGGGCCAAAGCGCTCCAAAATGAGGGTGCACAATTCGCTCCACGTTGGGCCTACATTAGCCTTGATGTACCAACGGAACCATTGAAGAGCTTCATGTTCCAAATGAAAAGATGCAAGGGAGACTTTGTGGTTATCCAAAGTATTATGCAAGCTGAAATACTGCTCTGCCCTATAGATCTATCCAGTCGGATCAGAACCATCGAAGCGTGGAAAATCAAGCTTTGGTCCACGGAAATTGCCAGAAGAGGACCCAGTATCTCCTGAATGGTTTCGGCTCATGGCGGACTGCTGAAAGTTAAGACCCAGAATTTTGTCATCCAGATCTTGAAGTCTGGTTTTGAGGGATGCAATTTCCTCTTCCATGATTTTTGCTCCTGTACGCGTAACAACCATAAAACAAGGTTTTTTTTTTTTTTTTTTTTTTTTTTTTTTTTCTTCTTTTATTTGTTTGTTTGTTTTTTTTTTTTTTTTTGAAATGGGTAGAAGAGGAGAAACAAAAACTTTTTTAGTTACGTCAAACTTGGATTTGGGTAAAACTCATATAGGAAATGGGTGTTCGACGGGTGGTGGGAGACTATCTGGGGACAAGGGAAAAAGAAAAATGAGGGTTTCAAGGGTAGGGAGGCGAAATGAGGCGAACAGTCCAAGAGGGATAAGGGAGCAAAATGAGGAATTGAATCTTGTGGCTCAGTTTGGTGGCGATTGGATGAGAGGTGAAAAAGATAGGGCAAACCCTAAAATTAGATAAATGAGGGATTTAGGGCTTTGATATGTAAAATTTGGGGTTGGGTCGCCAAGGAAGGAAGTATGCGAAATGATATTGCAGACGTTCTGCGGAAGTATGAGCAGAAACAGAAAGCAAACAAGGAAGCTACGACTAAAAAACAGAAAAATTTTTACTCTTTTTTTTTTTTTTTTTCTTCTGAACAGTCGACTTAGAAAAATTCACTCACAGACAGAACAACTGAAAAGAGTTATTGCAATAACAAGAGATATTAGAAGTGAGAGGAACCTGAAGGCCACGACAGAAAAAATTTTGATGTAATATCCACCCAGCGAGCCCAAGAGAGTGCTCTGATACCAGATGAGAAGAACCTCCTTATAGCAATATCGTGAGAATGCTCGAAATAACAAAATACAAAGTGATAGCAGAACTCAGAATAAATCTACTGATCGCAGGCCACTTCGAGGGGGTAACCTCCTTTGAGCAAGCTCAATACAATAAATTCGTCCCTGCCCATCAAGGGCCTCAACCTATTCTTATATACTGGGTACGATCTAGAAAAGTAATACTACCTATGCATGTGGGATAATAAAATAAACTCACGGGACGACTTACAAAGCATATGCGTCCAACAACTCTACTCTAACAAAATAAACAGAAGGAACACACAGGTTCCTAACAATACGGAGAGTAGAACATGAGGGGATACTTTGATCTTGACAAGTAGCTTTGGATAGCATATGAAGAGAACTTTTCTCATAATTTTTAGTAAGCTCAAGGGAGATAATGGAAGTGGTATCTTCATCATACTTAGGAGGTGGACAAGATATAAGATATGGAGGGGAAAAATCTTGAAAGAGATGAAAGGGTGCTTGATCTTGATCTTTTTTGACATTTATAGCTTTTTCTTTTTGAGAGTCCTCTTGACATGGAGCCACTTCTAAGGACAAGGGAGAATGAAGAGTGAATGGAGTAGTGCTTGGATTAGGCATAGTAGTGCATGAAGGTTGAGGATGTTTAGGATTAGTAGCATGGAAAAGGTTTGCAACCAAGTGAAGGTTAGCTTGAGTTTCTTTTAGAGATAGCTCTTGAGGATACACATAGTCAATGTGGAAAGCATTAGGTTCTTTATTTGATGGAGGCATGTTGGAAAGATTTGAAGTGTTGGGAGATGCATGAGTGTTGGAAGAAGTGGAAGATGTAATGGAGCCACTACTAGACATAGGTTCATTAATGTAATCTTGCTCAAGAAAAGTATCCTCATCGCATGAATCATTAGAGGTATCAATAATTCCATTATCAATAAGATCTTGGATTTTATGTTTTAGCTCAATGCAATTTGAAGTACTATGCTCATTATGTTGATGATAAGCACAATAGATATCCAAGAATGGGTTTCCATATGAGCTAGACTTTGGTAACATGATGATCTTATTGCTAAGAAGTTTTTGCAAAGTGTCATCATAAGAATCTTCCAAGGGAGCAAAAGTTCTATTAGAAGTAGGTCTAGGATCTTCTTGTTGTTTCTCAAGTGAATGGTATGCATCCATGTCTTCATCATTATCTTGGTCAAAGATAGGTCCATCATGAAATTTTGGCATATTCTCAAAGGAGGTATCACTTGCTTGTTCTCTAAAGAGGTCTTTAGATCTAGAAGATGAAGACATTTGATGTCTTGAAGTAGAGCATGTAGACCTAGAAGAAGAGGATGACCTCAAAGAAGGTGACTCACATGCATGTAAAGACCTTAAGGAAGATTCATGTAATGATGCAATCTTCTCCTCTAACCTTTTCTCAAGTTTAGACTTCATTTTTGTCATGCGCTTGGAGAGATGAAGGTAAGAAAGATCATTTGTCTCTTCTAGTTCTTTGTATTGCACATATAGATCTTGAAACTCTTTAGTGACATGGAGGATATCATGATCATCTAGATTCGGTTGAATTTTGGTAGCACAAGGTTTAGATCCCATAGTTTTAGATGCAACGCCAAGCATAAAAGAGCCTAGAAGATAACTTGATGTTGAAACTATAGGAGGTAGAGTGTTCACTTGCCAAGATAGTAGAGAGAGATTAAAGCGACTTGTCAAACAATATGTCCAAGAAATTTACGACATGAATGACTCAAGTCAATAGCTAGGCAAGATGCCCAAATAGCCAAACAGATAGAGCAAGCGGGGTGACAAGTGAACAACTCTCCAACCCAAGAGTGTAGTCAAGAAATCAAGGCAACCATTTCAGCAAAAAAGATAACTAGCAAGTGGACATAGACCATGAAGATAGAAAGACCAAGAGCGCTAAGACCAAAGAGCCACTTTAAGCATGTTCAAAAACAAGAGACATAGCAAATCAAAGTCAAATGATGAGACTCCCCTTAGCAAGCAACACAAGAAAAATCTTAAGACATGATGCTTTGACTTGGTTGACAAAGTTTGACAATAATTGATAGCATAGCAAGTTTGATGTTCAAAAGCAATTTCTTTCCAAGCAAGACAGTGACACATGGAGTAGTCTTCAAACAATCAAGCAAGGGACAAAGCAACCTTGTATGATACAAGCATATGTGAGGTCTTAAAAGAAAGTCATATAACTATCATCATGTGTATGTTTCCAAAGATTTCCACAGGTCTAGCACATTCGAGAACACATCAAGCAATATCTACCTAAGGACATGGTTCATTACTCAACAACTTGGCCCACACTTGATGCTCCTTCGCCTCACACCAAGTGGTTGCCCACAAGAGATATTAGCTTTGTCATGGAAATGCCATAAGCATAACCAAGGGAACACATATGGTGAGTGTAAATCTTAGGGTGATTCGGGTAGTCCACTAGGATCGATCCTTGCACCAAGAAGTTGAGCGGCTAAAAAAGGTAGTTACTAACTTAGGGTGTTTAGATAGGGCTTTCGTTCATAGTGTTCCTCTTGCTCCCAATTACGGGACACCTCACCTTGCGATGAGTAACTGATCTCACGATCACAAGAGTACATTAAGCATTCTTGCCTAGTGATCTCCCTATGGTCGAAATCCCATAAGTGATCATACTAGGCGAAGACAAACACTATGTCTACCAAAGTTTTGTGTCCTTGATAGCCTTGAGTTTATAGTGGGTTGGAAGAGCTGGGTAATTTGCTTGTCCCCACTTGGGTCGTTCCTCTCAGGTTGTCCGAGAGTAGGCCCTCTAAAGGATTCTAACTACACAAAGTGGATCAACTTTTGGAAGTCAAGATTTCTGGTTCACCACAAGGGTGAAGAGCATACTCTCCTATTTCAATCGTTTTCTCCCAAACAAGCCAAGAAGATTCAGTTACCCCTTGCTTTTGAAACCAAATGGCAAGTCAAGATTTCTGATTCACCACAAGGGTGAAGAGCATACTCTCCTATTACCAAAAGACTCCAATCACAAGTTTTATGTGCCTATGAAAAATGAACAATTAGTCAATGCCACACATGAAAACAAAAAAGCAAAAAATTTTGAGTTTTTATGCTTTGGGCAGCCCTGCAAACAATGTTAGTAGCGCTTGTGCATTTGAAGCTTTGACATGCGTTCTTTTTATGCAATGTTTCAATTTTTTTCATAAAGATGGCAACCTGTAATCACAACTTGTTAGCACCAAAAGTTAGTGTGAAATAACGTAAAAATCTGCAATAAAAAGTGGTGAGTTGCTTCAAAAATCCAATTTATCTTCCAACCAAGTACATGCAAAGAAAGTGCAAGTTAATCACAAATGCTCTCATTTTTACTCTTTGGTTTTGACCTAGTCAACAAGATTGGACTTGTTTGCTATGATTTCGTATCCAAAAATAAAAATGAAAAGAAGTGACCCCTGTTAAAAATCAGAGAGCTTTCCAAAAATGTAAGAAATTTAAAAAAATCTCTTCATTTGCGCTCTTGAGATTGATTTTGTCAAAACAGGCCAAATTTATCAAATCGAGTTTTTGATCCTTAATACGACCTCAAAATTCAAAACAAAAAAAAAAGAACCCCCATTAGAATTGAAAACCCTTTCTAGAAATGTAAGTTTTTCTGAAAAAGACGCTGATTTGCGACCAGAAATGACTTTTTATGAAAAAAAAAGAAAATATCATAACTTTCGCAAATCACATTAAAATGAACATTTTGGATACATACCCAACCTGCAAAAAAATTTTCAGAACCAAACTCCAAGCGGTTTAAAAGATATGATCAAATTTTTAAACCAACTAAGTTTTTGGCCTTCAAACCAATTTACTTATGGGTTGGCCTTAACACCAAAGTGATAATTCTACAAAAGCACCTGATTAGATCCAATATGCTGCTGTAAAAAATTAGAGATAAGAAATGAAAGCAAATGGAGCTAGAAATTTGATTCAAGCCCCATGGTGGGCGCCAAAAATGTACACTCGAAAGTGTGACACACTCTAAACCCTTCTATCCAAACGATTCCATGAGTTTGGAATGCTTGGATGCCGGCTTAGAGCTCCCTATCCATGGAGTGCAAGAGAGTGTATTTCAAGTTCAAGGGCTCTCAGATGAGCCTTAGAGATACTCTTCTTGCTAGTAAACCATGCAATGGGAGGTTCCAAAGACAAGATGCAAGAATGCAAATGTCCCAAGGAGTTCCTCAAGAATGCAATGCAACTAAAGATTAAACTAGAATGAATATGAAAAGTGCAGCTATGCTAGAATGTGAATGAGAGTGTTACAATACCATTATTTAAGCTATGTGAGATTAAGCTACATGTAAAAATGAAAGCTAAGCTAAGCTGGAATGCCATGATGCCATGGATGAGAGAATGTAGACAAGAAATAGAAGTTCTCCACAAAGCTCCAAAGAAACCTGTTAGAAAACCTGCAGCATAACAATATTCAAAAGATGGATGGATTGAGGGGGAAAGCTCTCTCCCTTTTAAAGATGTATGGACGTTAGAGATCAAGATGAAGATGGTAGATGATCAACGGTGGAATTCAAAAAGAGGAGTGATCCATGTGCACACACAAGTCAACCAATAGAATATAAGTTGACTTGTCATATAAAACAAAAGTCTCACAAGCCTTTTCTTTTAATTGTAAAATAGAAAAAGGACTTTATGTGTGCACTTTAAGTGGGTTAGAAGAATGGGGTGTTTTATTTAATTAAAATGGGACATGTTCTTTTAATCAAATAATGAACTTAGGATAGCATAGTCAAATTATAGGTTATAATCAAATAAATTGATTATTAGCAATTTGGTCTAGGTAAATGATTAAATTAATTTAGCCAAAATGCTGAGAAGGGGGCTAATAGTCTAGATGACCATTTTTAGGTGATTACACAACCCTTCCAAAATATGCAAACCCTTGTGCCAAAATCTCGGAAAATATTCCATATATGATGAAAATGTTGTTTCACCTCCAATGCATACTAAAACCCAATCCAAATCCGGCTGCCCTAGCTGAAAATATTATTAGATTATTTTTTCACTTTCGAAGTTGCATAAAAAATCAAAATGGGGTTTTGAAACCCTAGCTTCAGCGATCATAAATTACTTCATACCTTAAACCCTTGTTAAAATACCTTGGAAATGATGCCAAATAGATGCCTTGAGCAAATCTGCAAACATATTCAATTTCTATCAACACCTGAAACCCTAGCTACCAAAGAAATATGAAAACCTGCAATAAATACTGTCAATATGGATGCCAAAATGCTGCCATAAAATCCTCAAGGTAAATTTTGCAATATCTCTTCAATTTGTCAAGACTCAATACCACTTGGAAATTTTGGCAATATAAGTTGTCACATATCCTAGCCAAAATTATATCAAACCCTAGCAGCTGTAAACTTGCAAATAAAATACTTTTCCAGCTCCTCAATCTCAAAGACCTACAATAAGCTCAGTGGCATATGTTGGGCGAATGCATGTCTCCAAGTGGTGTTGGATTTTAGAAATTCTTAGGGGTCCTTGAAATAGTCTGAACCAAATAGTTACAACAGAAATGGAAATTCTCCAGCAATAGTAAAATACTCCAAATGATGCCCAATGACTCTCGCTCTTCTCTTTTTAAAGATCTAGTTGAGTCTTGTAGAAGATTATGATTTAACCTCCTTAAAAGCTTCTAGAAGAACACTATTTAACAAAGTGATTTTATAATAAACATATACTCTCCTCTCACTTCCTTTGATATCATCCATCTTACTTGTTGCACACCTCAAATAGTGAGAACTCATCTTAAGCTGCGCTATGAGCATTTTAGCTCTGCATTTGATATATGCTCCTATGTATGCTTTCTCCTCATGGTCTCCCGTGGGGTTAAGTTCTTTGATATAATAATCTTTTTTGTGCCCATTTTGTTTTGACCATATGAGATTCCTGAATTTTTCCTTCACAAACTTGTTTATTCCATAATTGTTATTAGCACATTCATGCATATTACCATTCCATTTTCCATCCATTTGACATTTTGCATCATCCACATATTCTTTCTTTTGCCAAGTGTTTCCTCTAAGGTCAATTTAGGTCAATGTTGATTTCCCATACCTTGAGTTTTCTTCAAAAAGATTTATAATTGAACCATCGTTGAAGTCTCTAAAAGAAAATGTTTGTTTCCGCCAATACTATCTCATAGGGAACCACTGTTTTAATTTTGAGACTGCTGATGATCAAATGCTTTTGGATTCTTTCTACTTATCTCCATTTCTGATCTGACATGCTGCTGCCCCAAATCTCACACGCATAAAGGATCACCGGGGTAACCAATAAACTGAAGAGCATCTTTTTGGTTTTCCAATCCCACAATTCTTCATTCTTGCATCTATTTTGTAAAGAATATAGTGCTTGCCAGCCTCCTTGAATTCTTTTTGGTCTACATGTTTCCCAACTGAGTTTGTTGTGGAAGTCGATCCCAAGATACTTGTACTTATCCATAGTCTCTAATGGATTATCATCGAGAAGAAAACTATTTTGCTTTTTGTTTCTTTTCAAAGAAAAAATCATCGCTTTGGTTTTGCTAGTGGTCACTTTTATCCAAACTTTCATGATAGAAGGCATTGAGCATGCGCCTTAAAGTGTTCCCTCAAACAATTGGCTGTTATAGCAATTAAATGAGGTCATCCACATATAGAAGTAGCTTTATCACATATTTAGCTAGCTGAACCCCATCGCCATTATTCTTGTTGAAACATTCTTCTAACTTATTGATATATAACCCAAACAAAGTTGATGAAAGGGGCATCCTTGTTTGACACCTATATTGCTGCCAAAGCTCTCTAATATCCCATCCATAGTTCAATTTTAGTCATGACCTGCTCATATGGTCTATGCACCGCAAGTCTAAGTTCAATAGGATTTTTCAGTGTGTCAAAGGCCTTTTTAAAGTCAACAAAGCGGCAAAAACCCTCCACACCTCGTGTGCTCCATATCTTTCCAACCAAGAATCTGAGTGTAACGCCATGATCAATAGTTGGATGCTTTGGCTTGAAACCCAACTGCCCGCTATTTTACCTTATGTTTCAGCCCATTTGCTGATTTTGCATTCAACCATGCTAACAAAGAGCTTCCCTAGGAGGAGGTTGATCATAATAGTGTGATAATTTGATGGGCTATTTATGTCTCCACTTTGTGGAGAGGGATCATTGCACTAGTTGTCCAATTTTCAGGAAACCCTTACTTACATATTGAAGATTGTTTACAAACCTTGTGCTCGTTTGAGTAAGAACATGATACTTACAAGCTTATTCAAACTCCTTATGAGCAACCACACTAGAAACAACAATTAGAACAGCAAGAGTCACAACTTAGAATTCTACAAAGATGCCCATCTTGGGATTTGACCAATGGCCTCCACAATGAGAACTCATCGCTTCAACCAAGCTAAACTCCTTGGACTGAAACCCTTATTTATTGACATCATTGGAGATGTGATATATATGAGGTGCCAAGACATTAATGCCAAATTTTAGATGTTCGGCTTGCAGCCCATCAATATCTTGGGCCTTTCCCCTTGCCAATCTCTTTATGCCTTGGAAGATGTCTTCAATTGTGAAAATCTCATTTGTGGCCTTGATTATTAGAGGTCTAAGTTTATCCTTCTCACACTCATATAACATCCTTGCATATTCAAGCCATTGGCACCCTGTGGTGTTGTTTTCTATTTGCTTTCTCTTTTGCTGCAACTCTTTCCAGAACTTTTTGGGATTTTGTTTAGCAAGAGCAATCAGATCCATCCTTACCATTCTCACATATGATTACTTTTTACCTTATAACAAATTTTTGTATTCTTTTTTGTTTTCTTTCCTCATTCTCTTTCTCAAATTTATCTTTGCTAATTGACAGTCTTCATCAAACTAAGGGTTTGTCGGAAAGTATGTTTTGCCTCTTTTTTGGGTTTGGTTCTTTTACAATTCTCTAATGACCCATGAATTAGAGGAACTAAGTATCTTTTCTTACATGAAAAAATTCCATTGAACTAGGAAAATCAGAAAATATTTAGTGATGCTCTTAAAAAGGTTGATTTGGAGTTATGAGAGAGAATTTGAACACACAGAACAAGAAGATGAACATTTAATGTTTTAACCAAATGCAAATACCCAAGACTAATAGGAATGCCATTTACTCATTTAATATTGTATCATATAGAGTCAAATAGTACAAAACTCAGATTGTATATCTGATTTATGAGTATTGCATATGATCATATCAGATTAATAATCGCTGAGATTATCATTACATATTGAAATTTGAAATTCAAAAATATATATAGTTTGATGCTAAATTGCTGATACACAAACAATTTAACTTAGAACTGTAAACAAAAATAAAAAACAATCTCGTATTATCTATTGTTGTAACATACCAATTTTTCATAACCGTTGTAAAATAAATATTTAACTATCAACTAATCCCAATCATATGACAATGACTACCATTAACTAATTATAACTAGAAAGAAATAATTGCTACTTAAACTATTTGTAATTTAAAAACTACGAATGTAAAGGAAATAATAAATGATTACATTGTTGTCAATCTAACATGTTCATCTTTAAATAAAGTAGCAACTATAAGATTAAACATTTAATATATTCCTGCATATGATTCTAAGAATCTAAACCATATGCTTCTATGATTTCAAAGATAAAAGAACATACAGAAATGATGGAGAGTTCCCTTTATCTTGTTTTCCAAGCCTTGGCATTGGTGAGATGAGAAGCATTGACACAGGCTTAACCTCCCAACCGCGGACCATACTTATCCTCTCATATCCTATCTTAATAGAACGACCCTCCCTACCTCGGAATCGGGCTTGGAATGTTCTTAAGTCCAGCCATTTGAGCCATCTGGTGGTTTGAGTGTCCCATCAGTTATTACTAAATAACTAAAACATCTGGACAAACAAAAAAAGATCTCATGATCGGCATATCTGCCTATTTCTGCCTTGGTGAAGGATTTCAAATTGGGTTCGTAAACCCGATCTCTACCTCTCAACTTAACGGGTTTCATCATTAGGACATGCATGAGCTATTATATGTATTTTATTTCTTAGTTATCTGTTTTGAATCTTGATTTTGTTTGCAGGTTAGATTTTACACCTCTTCACCAATCATTGGCCTTTCTGCTAGGTGAATTTCCTTGGTGTCAATATAATCCAATTCCATGCAAGGTAGCATGTTTAAGCTTTGCAACATTTGGATACCTTCCAAATTATCGGGTTCAAAATAAAACTGAATCACTAGTGTGAACTCAGGGTATTATTGTTATTTGACAAAATCATGAATACTCCAAATATATCAGCAGATGGTATAGTGGATTATCTCTAATATTATAGTCTTAACTGACTGAGGGGTTAAATCATTTTAGATTGAGAAATTAAGGTAAATGAAATATGCATG
Organism: Cupressus sempervirens; assembly: GCA_028749045.1. Lineage (NCBI taxonomy): Eukaryota > Viridiplantae > Streptophyta > Pinopsida > Cupressales > Cupressaceae > Cupressus > Cupressus sempervirens. The sequence goes on from CM053784.1 coordinate 476,772,459, forward strand.
AGAATAGATATCGATTTGCTAATTCAAATTCTCAGTCTTCCGTATGTGGATGTAAGACAAGAAACATGACTTTGGATAGTTCGACTAAATTATTAATTTGGCTCTGTAGCATTTACAACATCAAAGACAATTTTCGACTTCTACAGATCTTTGAAAGTTATTAGATTGAATGATAAGGGAATACGACTGAAAAATAAAAACAAGGATGCAAAACGTGATCTCCATTACTGGTTTCTCTCTTTGCCAACTGAAAATCTTGATTCCCGTCGAGCATAGCCTTGCTGCAATTCTATTACTGTAGTTTTAAATAAAAAATTAGAGGAACAATTTCGGATTTGCAAGGATAGAATGGTTTAACGTGAGGGCGGGATTCTCAGAATTAAAACGTAGCAAATTCTTTGGAGAATAGAGGAAATCGCAGAATGGAAAAGGTTGCTCCAAATGATCTCAAGGATGGACTTTGAATGGTCAGCCGTGAACTTTAGGCTACCGTCGGCTATCAAGGAGCTTTTCTTTTGATTTCTTCATAAATTCAAATTTTTGAAAAGAAGAAATAAGGAGGGAAAAAGAATTTAAAGTTGAAGGGTTCAATATTTATTTTTTTATTATTATAAGCCCTTATGTACGTTTATATATGTGTATCAATGAGATGACATCAATAGATTATATAATTATAATTTATTGGTGCCACTTCATCTTTATATATATATATATTCGTATTTAAGAGTTTATGATAATGATTAAATAAGAGATTGTCAAAAATAAATCTTCCAAAGTATGATTTATATTTAATTTAAATTATTTAAAGTTTTTATTTTATTGTTTTCCTAATAGCTCATGTGGTCCTATAATGTAATCTGTGGTCAAGTCTTCGTATCCTTTCCAAGGTAGTCTTAGGTCATACTTGTCGATCCTGATGACTGAACCCATCGACCATCCCCTTTCGGTGATCTCGTTTAGCAATGCTTCCCCTTTACTCAGTCTTCTTCCTGCAATCACCCAAGCAATACATTCTCGCCAAGACATTAATTCAAAAATATATTTATCGTTAATTCTAATCAAAATAATTGTCAATCATCTAATCACAGTTATAGGTTGCTCGATTATTTTCCTCAACGTCTATATTAACCAACTCATTTCACATGAACATGAAAGAAATAATCTGTTATCGGTTGGTACAACATATTTAATTAACTAACTCGTTTCGCATGATCAGGAAAAAGAAACAATCTGTTAACAGTTGATACAACGTATATAATTAACTAACTTGTTTCACATGACTAGGAAAGAGAAATAATTTGTTAGCAGTTGATACAACATATATAATTAACTAACTTGTTTCACATGAACATGAATAATTCGTTAAACCAACAATTATGATCAATAAAAAATTAGGGCAAAATTTGGGATGTAACATACCCAACCCCTTAGATTTTTCATCTTCCTCGATGAACATAACAACAAAATTTAAGCAATACTCAGATAGTTTAACAGGAAGAAAAGAAATGTTCAATTCTCAGTTTTAGTGAAAAGATGGGGATATTTTTGAGAAATGTCATGATAATTCTCCCAGGTGGCATTATCCTCAGCATATCGGTCCTACTAAACCTTGCACTGAGTCACTTCCCGATTTCGTAAGCGTAGCTTACGTACCTTGAGTATTTTGAGTGGTTTTACCTCTACCACCCCTAGTTCTCGTACTTGCAATAATTTCCAATCAATCATATGTTCATGATGGGTAATGTACTTTTTAAGATACAACACATGGAAGATGTCATGCATCCTGGCAAGGGCTGGTGGTAAAGCAATTCTACAAGCTACTGGGTTGACTACTTCCAGAACTTCAAAGGGTCCCACATATCTCGGGGCTAGCTTTGCGTTTTTGCCAAACTTGATAGTACTTTTCTGAGGTTTAACCCTTAGTAATACCTTATCCCCTACTGAGAATTCCCTAGGTATTCTTTTAGCATCAACATAACTTTTTTGTTTGTCATTTGCTTCCTTTAATCTTTGACCAATCTGGATTACTTGTTCCTCCATCTCCTGAAGCTTTTTAGGCCCAACAATGATTCTATACTCCAACCGATTCCAGCTTACTGGGGTTTTGCATTTACGACCATATAAGGCCTCAAAGGGAGCCATTCTAATGGTGGACTGATATGAGTTATTATATGCAAATTCTACCAAGGGTAAGTATGTTTCCCATTTGTACTGTTGGTCCATACAGTATACTCTTAGAAGATCTTCTAATACCTGGTTTATCCATTCTGTTTGACCATCTGTCTCTGGATGATGGGCTGAACTAATGTTTAATTTAGTACCCAAGGCTGAAAATAATGTTTGCTAGAACCTGGAAGTTATTGTAACATCCGGTTTTCCAGGGTCTAAATTAACATCTAACAACTCAAGAATACAATTATTTCTTTGTTTCATAGGAAGACAGTTATATCATTCATGTTCATGTGAATAAGATTTACCGTTAAAATCAGTTAGACAAAAGTTCTAAACTAAAAACTTAAAACACCATCAAATGAAATTACTACAGAAATTGAAAACCACATACCTCGGAAACTGAGATCGAAATAAAAAACTAGGGATGCTTCTGCAACCACCCAGGTTAGTCCACAAATACCAATATGACAATATCACATGACGACTATCATCTAAAAACCGCTATCTCAAAAACAAATGATGATTACAATTAAAAACCACTATATTTAAAATTAGGGCCTCACATACCATTGTATCAATTAGGGCATCGTTTACCATCAGTTCATTTAGGGCTTCTGATACTGTTGTATCACCTAGGGCTTCCGATACCAGTGATTCAAATAGGGTTTTCGATACCATGGATTCAATTAGGGCTTTTGATACCATGGATTCAATTAGGGCTTTCGATACCGCTGTATCATTTAGGGTTCCAGCTATCACTCAATCAATTAGGGCTTCAGGTTGCTTTCCTTTCGATTATTAAACTGTGACAGTAACTCAAGATTAGAAATATACTTATATTCGTTATTCATATAAATCATAAATGAAAAGCAATCCATGAATCTATCTCTTGCATCTAGGTGTAAAATAACGGTAACAATGAAAAACTCAATTTAATCTTACCTTCTCATAAATAAAAGTGATAATACTTGTTTCCGCTAAACAATTGACTGCATAGCTTATCTTTGTTTGATACACGACTAACATCTTGGGGAGAGGTGAAACATTGCTAGGAGCTTAACCACCCAACCTCGGACCACAACTTATCCCCACACGATCTCTAACGAGAAAGACCCTCCCTACCCGGAACAGACAGGGGTCATCTTGCCATCCACTGGGCTTCTTGGTAATTAAATCACCATACGACTTGGCAGCAGGAGATCACAATAATAGAAATATGCATGAGCTATTATTTTATTCATATTAAAAATGATAAACGTTGTTCGGTCATATTTGATACTGATTCATATTATTGATGATTCCTCTCACCTCATCACCCATCTCCTTGGCTACACAATTGGGTGAGTCCCAAGTAGTTGGAACTCTCAGAGCAGACGACTTTGTCAATTAGTCAAGAAGATTACATACATCCAACATTTCACACTTTGTGATTACATAATTATGTTCTTTAAAGATTTCAAAATCGAATGTTTAATTAATTGAATTCTCTTCTGCGTTCTTACAGATTATCTCCACCTCTTCACCATTTTATTCGCCTCTCTGCCAGGTGAATTCCTCGGTGTTAATAGTATACTGGATTTGTTCGGAAAATTGTAATAGCATGTGCATTGATGTTGATTCACTTAATCAATCAGGTTTTTAAACACTACTATTTGAATTCATAAATGATGCATTCTCAATGATACTCGAAGATTAATCTCATATGTACTTTAGGAAACCAACAACTAGAATATATATAGATCTCAACTATTATGCCTAGCTGGCTAAGGATGGATATCCAGTCAGAAAGGAAAAGGGTTGGAACATATTTGAGTTATTCTCTGACCAATCATTATGTTCTGACTGAATTAGATATTATACTCAGTGAAAAACAATCAAGAATTACGATGCTTTACCTGGTGTTGGAAATCGTCCAGACAACCCTACATAGCATGGCTGTAACATACCAATTTATCATAACCGTTGTAGAACAAATATGTAATCAGCAAATCCTTTTCACATAAGTTATAAAGAGAAAAATAAGTAATTCGAATAAGAACAATGTCTTATGGATATCATTATAGTTTCCACCTTTCTTAACTATGACCGAGTCAAACTTATGGATAATATTACTGCTGGAAACATGATAACAGATCCTGTGATAATCTGACTATGAGACTTCACTTTGCACACATTAACCATTCAGCATTACATTAATTGGACAGCAGCATCCAAAAGACAACTGAAATCACGAATATATTGAAAGACTGAGACAAAATCATAAAAATATAGAAAACTCTCAACCCGAAAATGCCAACTCTCAAAACAACAGAACTCCTATAAATCATAAAACTTTTGAGAACATTCTTCTCTTAGAAAGTCATATTAGTCCCGAAAACACCTTTCAAAATCGATATCGATATATGCTGGTTCTAAATGGCTTTTAACCTTTGAATTCGATCTGATTATGCATTAATATTTGAATTCTATGCATAAAGGCGCAGAGGATACACGACTGGTGTGACAATATGGAAAGAAACACAAACAAGATTCAGCGGTATATGAACTTGGTTCTAGTGTTTTACATGAATCACGACAGGCTTAGCATTATGAAAGAATATAAAAAGGAAACCGTTGTTCGGCAATAGTCTTACGTGACACCTCTGTTATGTTTCGGATTGCTCTGTGGTTGAGAGAATGGACTCCGCCACTGGCTTTGATTCCCGTGAACATGGAACGTGAAGGTGTTAAAGGAGAAGAACAGAAGAGCTGTAGTTCTTGACGGAATTACTCCCAGTCACCTTATGTAAAAATAGAGAGCCACCAATAGCAAGAAAGAAAGAATGAAAAGGGCCACTTGAGATACGATCATGAGACCATATAAAGAAAAAGAAAAGAAAGAGCTTGGCTCTATGACTTCCATCAGTTACAAGAAACCATTCGAATGCCAAATCAAATCAAATTTTAAAAAGAAAAAAAAGTTGAAAATTTATACAATTCAAATTGTCAAAGATTAAATTGATTTTTATGCTAAGTGTTAATCGGTTAAAAGTAAGAAATTATAATTCAAATATTATAATTCCAAACATTATTATAAATACTTATTTAAATTATAAAATTATAATGATGCCAACTCAATTTTATATTATATGCACGTGTATAAATAATTATTAAAAATAATATGATGAAAGATAAATCAAAATCCTTTGAGATATATTTTATATTTTAACTCAATTATTTTATTAATTTATTTAAAGAACTCATGCGGTTCCATAGATGTATCCTGTTTCAAGTCACCAGGTCCTCAACCCATTTGCTTAGTGATGGTGATGCTCCTGCCTAATTCTTTTTTGACAATGCTTCCACCCCATTGACATGCTCGCTGCAAGGAAATTCTCCACCGTTAAATTATATTATTATTTAAATAATCACAACTGTTAACCATCTTCTTAATTTCATGAATTTGTGCTTTATGATCAATGGACATGTCATCTTCACTTGAAATCATAACGACTAACTATCTTACCATTTCGCTAGATTATAACAAATTAAACTGCCAACTGACTTCATGCGAACCTCAATGGCTATTTTTCAAGTTAGGTCAAAAATTGGGATGTAACAGTTATCCTAGCATCCCTATCTGAAATAATTTTCTCCAAAATTCTATGCAACTTGAAAATCTCTCTCAAGAACTTATGGGCAATCTTGGGAGCTCCATCAGTTAAATTCCCTAGTATAAAATGAGCAACCTTTGTCAACCTGTCAACCATGACCAAAATAGTGTTGTGTCGATTCCGTGTCATAGGTAATCCTTGTAGGAAATCCATGGATATTCCTTGCCATTTCCATTCGGATACTTCATTTGGGTGCAACAGGCCTATTGGGTACCGATGTTCTGCTTTTACTCTCTGGGATTCCAAACATCTTGTGACAAACTTAATATATCTCCCTTTTCATCACCTTCTAGAAGTATAGAGGTTTTATATCAGATAACATTTTTGTTACTCCCAGATGTCCTCAATATGGGGCCGAATGGAATTCACGTAAAATCAATCTTCGGAGTTCAGGATTGTTGGGCACTTAAATTCTATGGTGATATCTCAATAATCCATCCTCTTCTAAGCTAAACTCAGAGTACGTAGGATCTTGTGGGTCTCTGACAACAGCTAGGCTGATCTCTGCATAAAACTTATCATGTTCTAAATATCGTAAAATCTGATCTCTTAACCTGAAGTCTATAGTAGCTATTGCCTAGATGTGTCTTCTCCGGCTTAGGGCATCTGCCACCTTGTTTTCCTTACCCTTAATATAACTTATGTCAAACTCATAATCTGCTAAGAATTCCAGCCACCTCCTTTGTCTAGCATTAAGATTTGGTTGGGTGAAAATGTACTTCAAATTATGATGATCAGATCTAAGCTCAAAAGGTTTCCCGATTAAGTAATGTCTCCACATTTGCAAAGCATGCACAATTGCTGTTAATTCAAGATTATGGGGTGCGTAATTTTGGGCATTTGCCACCTTGTTTTCCTTACCCTTAATATAACTTATGTCAAACTCATAATCTGCTAAGAATTCCAGCCACCTCCTTTCTCTAGCATTAAGATTTGGTTGGGTGAAAATGTACTTCAAATTATGATGATCCGATCTAAGCTCAAAAGGTTTCCCGATTAAGTAATGTCTCCACATTTGCAAAGCATGCACAATTGCTGTTAATTCAAGATCATGGGGTGCATAATTTTGTTCATAGTTTTTCAGTTTCCTAGATTCATAAGCAATAACCTGTTCATCCTGCATTAACACACCTCCTAATACTTCTCCGGATGCATTTGTTATAACTACGAATTGTTTTTGTGGATTAGGTACCCTTAGAATAGGTGTTGTAGTCAATTTTTCTTTCAAAAACTCGAAGGCTGATTGACACTTCTCTGTCCAGATGAATTTCTTTCCCTTCCTCTCAAGCGAAGTGATCGGATAAGCTATCCTTGAATTTTTTTTTGACAAACTTTCTATAGAACCCTGCTAACCCCATAAAGCTCCTAGCTTCGGATACATTCCTAGGTATGGGGCATTCCTTAATTGCTTTTATCTTTGCCGGATCTATTGCTATACCCTGGGCTGATATAATGTGCCCTAGATATTGAATTTCCTTTTGGTAAAAAGCGCACTTAGATAATTTTCCATATAGTTTGTGTTCTCTTAATCTTTGCAAAACTATCTCTAAATGCCTTTGATAATCTTCCTCGTTCTTATAATATATCAAGATGTCATCTATAAAGACCAATACAAACTTATTGAGACAATCTTGGAATATATTGTTCATTAAATTCATGAAAGCTATTGGGAAATTGGTTAACCCAAAAGGCAACATTGTAAACTTGTAATGTCCATACCTGAATCTGAATGCGGTTTTATGTATATCCTCATCCTTTATTTGAAGTTGATGGTATCCTAATCTCAAGTCAATTTTTGAAAATATTGTCGCACCCTTCATTTGATCAAAAAGATCATCTATCCTCGGCAATGGGTACCGGTTCTTGATCATCTAATCTCATGGTTCCGTCCTTCTTTCTCACAAACAACACTGGGGCTCCCCATGGTGAGACACTAGGCCGGATCAACTTCTTATCTAGCATATCTTGAAGTTGGATTTGCAATTCCATTAATTCTGTAGTTGTCATTCTATACAGTGCTCGAGATATGGGTTCTGCTCTTGGTATCAAGTCTATGGTGAAATCAAATGCTCAGGAAGGGGGTAGTCCAGGAAGTTCTTTAGGAAATACGTCTTGATAATTCTTTAAATAGGGATATTTTTCCTCAAAGGATTCCTTTAACTTTTCTTTGATTTCCCCATCTTCATAAAGGTAGTCATCCCCATAATTGGTGGTTTTTGGTTCCCTTGTGTCTTCAATCCTAATTGCAAAAATCTCACAGCCCTTTCTCCCATATCTTTTAAGTTGCATTGTAGAAATCTGTTTAGATCTAATTTCATGCTTAATCCCTAAAATGTTTGTTGGTCTACCTTGATCATCCACACAGTTTATAGTTTTGGCAAGAGAGTCTACTTTGGCCTTATGTTCATTGAGCCAATTGATTCCTATGATAATATTGTATGACCCAAGAGGTGCTACATATAAGTTCAGTTCTATTGAAAAATTGGGGAAGTCAACCTGAGCTTCAAACAGGCATTGCTCTACCTTATCCCTTGACTGGTTCGCATATTCGATTGTCCATGGTTTTGCCATAAAACTAGATCTTTTTGGAAACCTACTTAGCAGTCTAGGTGATATAAAACATTTAGATGCTCCAGTATCAATTAATATGGACACAGGGTTTCCGTAGATCTTACTCGAAGTTTCAATGGGGTCTATCTATTGTTCTACCTGCCTATTATCCAAAGTTGCGTGAATTCTTTGCTGAAAGATTTGCTGTTGCTATGGTAAAGGTGGTCGCTGAGATTGACTGATGTTGGGTTTACTGGGGCACTGCTTTATATAATGAACTCCTCCACAGTTAAAACATCCTCTTGACTGTCCTCTCTTTTCATTATTCTTGTTGTTTTTGCTCGATTAATAATTGCTTTTGGTATCCTTAACTCCATGGCCCTTTAACTCAGGTTTGTTGTTTTTGTAGTCCTTAAATTGCTTCTTCTAAGGTCCGAAATCAACACCATCTGAATTCTAGGTTGTCTTCCTCTTGTTGTCTCAGATGGAGTTATCCTTTCTGATTTTTTGTTCTTGCTGAACAACCTTCTCTAGGGTTTCTTCCATGGTTCGGGGAGTGAGAACATCAATAGCTCCTCCTATCCTATTGTTCAAACCCATGATGAATTTTCTCACCTTCAAATTGGTGCCCTGTTGATATGGTGGCACGTATTTTAGCAAATGAGTAAACTTCTCCCAGTACTTATGTACTGACATGTCTCCTTGTTTTAAGTTTTGGAAGTCTAAAAGCTTGTGATCATAAAAGGTTTGCGGCAGCCAACGTTTCCAGAATATGTTCACAAACTTTTCCCAGGTGATCTCAGTGGTTCTAATGATCAGTTCAATCTTGGTGTTTCCCCACCAGGTTGCAGCTTCTCCAGTAAAATGATATATTCCCCAAACTACTTTTGAGGTTTCAGAGAAATTCCTAATCGCAAAATACTGTTCCATCTTAGTTAACCATGCTTCTGCTTCTTCTCCAGACTCAAAACCAAAAAACTTAGGTGGTTTTATTTTCTTAATGTCTGCTGATAAATCAACCACTATCTCTCTCTTCTTTTGTTTCTCCGATTGCTTGGGAAAGGGAGTTTTGTTATGCTCAAAGACTTCTGTCTCCGCTCTAGGAGGTGGTGAGGTTTGAATTTCTTTGTGGTTCTGCCCTATCTGGGTTGCCATTTCACTCATTCTTCTTTCCATGGTTTTTAACTTTAGTTGTGTTTCTTGTAAGATCTAGAGTAGCAATTCATTAAAAGATTGAGGGTTTTCACGTATTATATCTTGATTTACATTGTTCTCGTTGCTGTTCATGTTTATGTTTATGGTTCCCACCTGGTAGTTTACAGTTGTGTTAATTATGTGGAAAAAGAAGAGATCTAAAAAGAAAAGTTTTACGACACATGATTTTCAAATAACTTAATTTAATTTATTTTTCCGTTGCTTCACTTAGAGCAACCTTATTTACAAAAATCTTCTTCTATTGAGGATGTTTACATCAACATAACATTTAATCTTGCTTTGCAGCACTTAGTTTTGATTCAATCTGATACATATCTCGCACCATCCAGGATCTATGAAATTGTAAGAGAGGGTTGCTCTGCCGAGCATTCCATCTTTGAATCAACTTGTTTCTATATGCTGTTTTGCTAGTAGGAGTCCACTTGACTCTTTCCTTCTTCATACGCTAAATTGCTTGATTCAGAGTTTCATTATCTCGGGGTATAGAACAACAGGTGTAGTCATATTTAGTCACGTTTTTAATGAGATAGGGAAAGATGGGGTGTCGAGTCTTCTTGCGGGGTGTTTTACGTACTAGCATCCTGTAGTCAATCTAGAATTCTTTCAGATTTCAAGAAATAATTGCTACTTAAACTATTTGTAATTTAAAAACTACGAATGTAAAGGAAATAATAAATGATTAAATTGCTATCAATCTAACATGTTCATCTATAAAACAGAGAAAGCTTAAATGAAAGGAGATTAAGAAATCTTGAAAACTAAAACCACAACCTGGCAAGTCAGATGATTTCTCTCCTGAGTTCGATGAATGACAACATCCAATCCCTTGCTGGTAAACTTAAGGACAGGGGCTTGCTGGTGGAGGAGGGAGGACAGAACAGGGATAAGGCCAGGTCGGATGATGACAAGGCCTCAATCAGTACTCTCACCAGTATGGATCAGGGCATGGAGAAGGTCCAGGATCAAATGGCAAAAGAGCAACAAAAGATAACCGAGGCAGCTCAGACAATGCAGGAAATGGAGAAGATAACTGAAGACTAGTTTTCTTGTCTTTTGTCTTTTTGTCTTCCTGGCGTTTGGCTTTTCGACAGGCTTTTTGTAGTCTGTTTTAGTTTGTTTGTTTTTTGGCCTTTCTGTGGGTCTTTGTTTTGGGTTGGGCCTTCGGGTCTTTTTTCAGCTGTTGGACCTCTGTTTTGGCTGGGCTTCTTTGGCTTATTATCAACCTTGTTTTTGTAAAACTTATGGGTTTCAGGATCCCTTAAGACCTGTTTTTCTTATCAAAAACATGTTCATCTATAAATAAAGTAGCAACTATAAGATTAAACATTTAATATATTCCTACATATGATTCTAAACCATATGCTTCTATGATTTCAAAGGTAAAAGAACATACAAAAATGATGGAGAGTTCCCTTTATCTTGTTGTCCAAGCCTCGACATTGGTGAGACGAGAAGCATTGATATAGGCTTAACCTCCCAACTGCGGACCATACTTATCCCCATATCCTATCTTAATAGAACGACCCTCCCTACCTCAGAATCGGGTTTGGGATGTTCTTGAGTCTAGCCATCTGAGCCATCTGGTGGTTTGAGTGTCCCATCAGTTATTACTAAACAACTGAAGCATCTGGACAAACAAAAAAAGATCTCATGATCAACACATTTTCCTATTTCTACCTTGGCGAAGGATTTCAAATTGGGTTCGTAAACCCGATCTCCACCTCTCAACTTGACAACAGGTTTCATCATTAGGACATGCATGAGTTATTATTATGTATTTTAGTTCTTAGTTATTTGATTTGAATCTTGATTTTGTTTGCAGGTTAGATCTTACACCTCTTCACCAATCATTGGCCTTTCTGCCAAGTGAATTTCCTTGGTGTCAATATAATCCAATTCCATGCAAGGTAGCATGTTTAAGCGTTGCAACATTTGGATAACTTCCAAATTATCTGGGTTCAAAATAAAATTGAATCACTGGTGTGAACTTAGGGTATTATTGTTATTTGACAAAATCATGAATACTCCAAATATATCAGCAAATGGTATAGTGGATTATTTTTAATATTACAGTCTTAACCGATTGAGGGGTTAAATCATTTTAGATTGAGAAAGAAGAATTAAGGTAAATGGAATATGCATGAGAATAGATATCGATTTACTAATTCAAATTCTTAGTCTTCCGTATGCAGATGTAAGACAGGAAACATGACTTTGGACAGTTTGACTAAATTATTAATTCAGCTCTGTAGCATTTGCAACATCAAAGACAATTTTCGACTTCTACAGATCTCTGAAAGTTATTAGATTGAATGATAAGGGAATACACTGAAAAATAAAAACAAGGATGCAAAACCTGATCTCCAACATTGGTTTCACTCTCCGCCAACTGAAAATCTTGATTCCTATCGAGTATAGCCTTGATGCGATTCTATCACTATGGTTTTCAATAAAAAATCAGAGGAACAATTTCAGATTTGCAGGGATAGAATGGTTTAACATTAGGGCGGGATTCTCAGAATTAAAATGTACCAGATTCTTGGGAGAATAGAGGAAATCGCAGAATGGAAAAGGTTCCTCCAAACGATCTCAAGGATGGACTTTTAATGGTCAGCCGTGACCTTTAGGCTACCATCATTATCAAGAAGCTTTTCTTTTGATTTCTTCATAAATTTGAATTTTTGAAAAGAAGAAATAAGGAGGGAAAAAGAGTTAAAAGTTGAAGGGTTCAATCTTTATTTTTTTATTATTATAAGCCCTTATGTACGTTTATATATGTGTATCAATGAGATGATATCAATAGATTATATAATTATAATTTATTGGTGCTACTTCATCTTTATATATATATATATATATTTGTATTTAAGAGTTTATGATAATGATTAAATAAGAGATTGTCGAAAATAAATCTTCCAACGTATGATTTATATTTAACTTAAATTATTTGAAGTTTTTATTTTATTGTTTTCCTAATAGCTCATGTGGTCCTATAATGCAATCTGTGGTCAAGTCTTCATATCCTTTCCAAGGTAGTCTTAGATCATACCTATTGATCTTGATCACTGAACCCATCGACCATCCCCTTCCGATGATCCTGTTTAGCAATGCTTCCCCTTTCCTCAGTCTTCTTCCTGCAATCACCCAAGCAATACATTCTCGCCAAGACATTAATTCAAAAATATATTTATCGTCAATTCGAATCAAAATAATTGTCAATCATCTAATGACAGTTACAGGTTGCTTGATTATTTTCCTCAACGTCTATATTAATTAAATCATTTCACATTAACTCGTTTTGCACGATCAGGAAAAGGAATCAATTTGTTAACAATTGATACAACGTATATAATTAACTAACTAGTTTCACATGACTAGGAAAAGAAATAATCTGTTAGTAGTTGATACAACGTATATAATTAACTAACTTGTTTCACATGAACATGAATAATTCGTTAAACCAATAGTTATGATCAAATAAAAAATAAGGGCAAAATTTGGGATGTAACAATTGTAAATGTTGTTTCTGGTTAGGGCTTTGTCTCAATCCAAATGAGAAGTTGTTGGGCTTTCAAATGCCTAAAACAACAGTGAAAATAAAATATTCTCATTTTTAATTTGCCTTTTCTCTAGGGACATGTGAAAGAGTTCTAATTTTGTGGCAAGAGACTTGGAGACTTCAACATGAAGTCGCGAGGCGTCTTTGAAGACTTTGGAGACTTGAAAGGTCTCATAGATGCATCTCTATTTGTGGGATGCATCTTGCACAAGGGGGCATCTCCTAGTGACACTGAAAATAATTAATATTATGTCATTTTTTTGAATTGGTGTTTTTCTGGATAACTTAATTAATTAATTGATAAGTAGAGATATTATTTACAATAAGTCAAATTGTTATGTTGCCATCAGGATTCAACCATGTAGTTTCTGAGTTAAACTCAGTGACCCATGTTTCATGAGTAGTGATTCACAAGAATCAAATGCAACACTTAACACTCATTGCATCTAGGTGATGCTTACAGAGGTGAAGCACTGGAACTTCTTGAGAGTTTACCTGTCCCAATATTACTTCAGCTCAAGCATGCTAAATATGGAGTTTCCTTCACCGTTAGCCCAATTTGTTTGCAACGCCATTTGCAAAACCATCATCAAGTGTTGTGCCTCCTGAACCATCATTAGAAAGCTCCTTAAACTCATCAATTGATAAGTAGGGGAGATTATCCACAAGAAGTCAAATTGTGATATTCCTATCATGATTCAATTATGTAGTAGGATTTGTAGTGCATGAAAAACAGTCTCATGTATGCAGATTGAAGAAAGCTTTGTATGGTTTCAAAAAAACTCCCTGAGCTTGGTATGAAAGGATAGATCATCATCTATCAAACTTGGTTTCTCCAAAAATGATGCAGATCCATACTTATACTTCACAACACAAAAAGGAGATATGTTGATTTTGTTACTTTATGTTGACGATTTGTTGATTACAGGAGAAGATCATCTCATAGCCAAAGGTAAACAAGTTCTTGCATCTGAATTTGATGTGAATAATTTATGATTACTTCACTACTATCTGGGTTCAGAAGTATGGCAAAATACCAATGAAGTAATTGTAAATCAAGGAAAGTATATAATAGATATCCTAAAAGGAATTCAGAATGCTATACTGCAAGCTTTTTTCGACTCCTATGGATACAACTTTTTTTTAAGTTAAAAGAGGCAACTGCAGACTCAGAGAATGCTGATCCAACCCTCTACCGATAGATCATTGGTTCCCTGACTTACTTAGTAAACACCAGAGTTGATATCAGTTATGAAGTAAATGCTGTTAGTCAGTTCATGTATGAATCTAAGCAAGTACTTCTAGCAGCAACCAAACATATGCTAAGATTTTTCTGTGGCACAATTGGGTATGGTTTAAAGTATAAAGATGTAGATCTTAGTCTATATGGGTACACTGCTTCGGATTGGGCAGGAAGTTCAGTATATTGAAAAAGCGCTTCAAGATATTGTTTAGCCTAGGATCAGCAATGATATCTTGGTGTAGTAGAAAACAATCATCAATCACTCGGAGTTCCACTAAAGCAGAGTATAGTGTAAGATTCATGGGAGCACAAGAAGCAGTATGGTTAAGAAAACTACTAGTTGGATTGTTTGGAATGCTACTAGAACCTACCGTTATTCATTGTGACAACTTTAGCCATATCAAACTCTCCTTGAATCCAGTGTTTCATAACAGACCTAAGCACATTGAGATACCATATGACTACATCTGAGACATGGTTGAAAAGAATATAGTAGAGTTGAAGTACTTTAGTACAAATAACCATATAGCAAACAACCTCACCAAACCTCTTGTGAGAATAAAGTTGGAATAGGTCTGAGATAAACTTGATATGGTTGTAATTATTGAGAACGAGTCTTAGTACATTTGATTATTGTACTAAGATAAGATAAGATAATATTATTAATGTCCAACAAAAAACCACCAGGGTTTATGGGACTGAGCATACAAATAGAAGAGCCGGCCAAAGCAGGAGCACCAAACGGTGGTTGAGAAGAAACAAAAGCAAGACATAAAACTAGAGAAAAGACAAGGTAAGGACTAAGGGTCCTTCCTTGTCACAAAGAAATCAGTAATAGAGGGATATAATTGTGAACGATCCATAGTCTTAGAATGTTGTGTAGAGCCGCTGTAGGATTGTCGTTGCCTGGAGAGACTGGTGCAGTGTCTAACCGATCTGGAATGAGAAGTACTGGATGGCTTTTTCAAACCCCGTGGAGGAGACAAGGGAGAGAAAAAGGTGATGATAAGCTGGTCTGAAATATGCCCTTGAGGTATGAATGAATGTAGGGTATTCTCCTGAAGGTGGGTGGCCTCCTAAAGATAAAGTGCAAGACACCGTTGGTCGATATAGCTGAAGAACGCTAAAAGACAAAAAGTCTTTGAATAGGTAGTAAAATTTCCCTTAGATCTCATAGTAGAGAGGACATCGAAAAATGAAGTGGGTCTCAGTCTCAACCTCTACCAAAGTACACAACTGACATATTCGATCAGCCTGATCCATATGGTGATTGTTCGAACCCTAAGCCAGTGAGAGCTAACTCTAAAAGAGCCTAAAGAGAACCGTAGGGCATGACTCCAATGCCAATAAAGATAAGCAGGGTGAACAATAATACTATTCTGAATCTCAAGAAAATGCTCAACATAGAAGAGCATCTTAGGTCGCAAACCCCCTGGGGGATTACTTCAGGTAGTGGTAATGTACTGTCTATATATATCCTATCTGACATGCTCATTCAACTCTTAATGTGAGGGGAGAAGATGGACATGAGCATCCAACGAAAACTAGTAAGGAGGAAGACGATCGATCTCAATCCCGATCGAGCCCAACAAAGAGGTGGCCTGGGCGTACCAACAATGAGACCTAGTACAAGTGTCGGATCTCATAATCTCAACAAAAGAACAGTATGCCAGAGGAGAGTATCTGTGCCGGTCGACACCTGTCTCAATAAAACCACGAAGCCAATGAAGAAACCAAATCAAGTCAAAAATGGCTCCGAGTTTGAAAGGATGAGCTCCAAACTCAGCTAAGACAATGCTGTGAGGGGTGAGTTTGTGACATTTGATGATACGCCGTAACAATGACGTCTGAACCCACTCAATAGAGGCCCAATCAGAAGCAATATAAGAAGGCCCCCAAACAATTGAGCC
This sequence comes from Cupressus sempervirens, assembly GCA_028749045.1. Lineage (NCBI taxonomy): Eukaryota > Viridiplantae > Streptophyta > Pinopsida > Cupressales > Cupressaceae > Cupressus > Cupressus sempervirens. The sequence continues at coordinate 476,788,761 of CM053784.1, forward strand.
ATACAGAATGGTCAGTCAAACCAAGAAGTCCAAAAAGGACAGCTTGGACGAAATATCCTGGAAGTGATGCCTAAAACATTGTCTTTCCAGCAAAGCCAGAGAACTCATGCCCTTACTAAATTTGGACTGAATAGCCGGTCTCAAGCTGAAGCGCGACCTCGAGAACTTCACGCCAAGATACATGTAAGAAGAAATAATCTCGACCTCCTGGCCCTGAAAGAAGAAATGAAGATGAGAGGTCTTTAAACAGTTAAAGATCATAACCCGAGTCTTAGACAAATTGACCACAAGTTGCCATTGATCACAAAAAGAAGCCAGACCATCAAGGAGTCTCTGCAAACTGTCGGAAGAAGAGGCCAAGAGAATCACATCATCAACGAAAAGGAGAATAGAGATCAAAACCTGATGTAAATAGCACTCGTCCCTAGGCTGCGAGGAGTTCACAAGGAAATCCTGAAGCTCATCAATATAGAAACCGAACAGTGTAGGAGAAAGAGGGCAACCCTGCTTCACCCCAATGGTGCTCTGAATCAGAACAGAAAAGCCCTTCAGAGTCCTGAGCCTACCGGTCACCTTCTCATGAAGCCTCATAATAGCAGTTTGCAACATATCTGAGATCCCAATCTCACGAAGTCTTTGAAATAAGGCCAACCTAGGAACAGAATCGAAAGCCTTACAGAAGTCCACAAAACAACAATAAACCTTCTGAGAGCGGTGCGTAGCCTCCTCAATAATGGTCCACAATGTGAAGACGTGATCCATAGTCTGATAGTATGCCTGAAAACCAGTCAGCCCTTTAGCTCTACAGTCTCTTCTGTCAAGCTCACTAGATAGCATGGTGTTCAGAGCAGTGGCATAAAGTTTGGCAAAAGTATGCCTGATCATGATAGTCCTGTAGTTACTCGGGTTGTAAGTAGGCCCAGACTTATGAATTGGGTAAACCACATGTCTTGACTAGGACTCAGGAAACCCAGTACAAACCACTCTATTAAAGAGTGTAGGAAGGTAAGATTCGAGAATCGAAGCACCAGGCTTGAAAAGTTCTGCCTGGAAACCATCCTCATCCGCAACTCTACTGCATCTCAAAGATCTAATGGCCTCAATAATACTGGAGTAGGTGAACAAATGGCAATAAGGAGGTGGAGTGGAATGAAGAGGTGGCTGCCCAAGAAGGTCATAAAGTGTAATGATATGGGAGGTTAGAGAGTGGAAGTAGAGAATGGAGGATGGGGGGGGGGAACACCGAGGAAAAAAGCTACGCCAAAAGATCTGGGGATTCTGAATAAGTGTGGAGCAAAGGGTTCTGCATTGAGAAGAGGCAAATTTTTTTTTCTTGTGGCGAAGAAAGTGGAGGTATGGAAGACGCAGGTGGATGAAGGCCAAAGAATGAGTCTCAAATGCGACACGAACAGAGTAATGGAAAGCCTTACAATCTGTATCAAATCATTTATTCATAGGACAAGTATTCTGATGCTTAGCTCTGAGCAAGGGAGAGGAATGGTGAGGGATAGAAAGAAGAGCAGAAACCTAGATGGTAGAGGCAAGTAAATCAAACATATTGGAGGCCGCATGCGACTCACTAAAACTAGCAGGTGTCAAAAGTCTCTTAAGATGGTAAGTAAAGAGCTCACCATCACTCTTAGGGTAGTGAAAACGAGTAGGAATAGATACCGTATTAGTCGGGAAGTGGGAAGATTGGAGAGAAGGCGACGAGTAGGGTGAAGCACAGGTAGCAATGCTAAGAAGAGCATGATCAGCAAAGGGGAGACGAGAAATGGTGAAACTACGAATGGAAGAAATGAAGGAGAGGTGATGACATAGTCAACAACGCTCGCACCCCCACAGTGCAACCAACAGGTAAAGAGGTACGATCTAGGAAGGAAGGATAAACTGTTCAAAATCAACAACCCAAAAGACTCACAGAGCTGGAGGAGATGTTGGCCATAACATGAGAGTGGTCCAAGAACATCCTCCGAGGTGCACTGAAGTCCCATACTAGTCGGGTTTAACTCAGAAGTGCAGTTTGAATCAGAACCACGATCATGCAAAGGAGTTTGACGACCCCTGGTCCGAGCATTGAAGTCTCCAAGAATAACGATATCACCCAAAGCCGCAAATTGTGAAATGGTCTCTTGAAGGTCACAAAAAGGATCCAAATTCTTAGGGTCATGAATGGCATAAGTGGAGGAGGTCGGTGTACTAATGAAACTATAGTTTTATGAGTATTATTTCATAACTATTTGAGCCCTGTGTACATTATATAGAATTGACGACTTCTAATGATTATCACTTGTATTTCAATAAGTTATTGCAAGGTGACGTCCTTACAATAATTTCAATCTTTTATCATGATGAATAACTAAGTAGATTATGATAAAAGAAATCTTGTAAATCAATGTAAAGGTATCATTCTATGGATATCTATGAGTTACATTTTATAGATATATCACGGTGGATTCAAAATCTGTGGGCAGGCCATGAACTACAATGTCCCTATCGTTAAGTATCATGTGAGTGATACATGTGCACATACCGTATGGACATTTTGAGTCATTAGATAATGGTGGATACCTTGTAATAAGATATCCATGAATATGCCATTCTATCTAGTGATCAGTATGGTGGATGTCGTAAGATATCTGTGGATATGCCATATGTTATGCTGGGTATCTTGTAGTTAGATATCCGTGGATATGCCATACAATATGGTGGATATCTTGTAGAAGATATCCGTGGACATGTCATATTATCGAAAATTAATCAATATAAGAGTGACATTTATTTGTCCCCTCTAGCTAAGAGGGAGCATTAGAATTCTGTTGCTTCAGTCAGATAAATGTAATATATATATATAAAACGAAACATAATGAATATTCTTTCTTATACATGAGCAAATGAAGAAGTTTAGAACTATGGAAATTTTGTATATATATATATATATAATTTCATATTAAATGACATAAGTTATCAACTCAAATAATTTATTATTGATACCAGTTTGTACCTCAGTTATTAAGCAGCAAATATGCTTAGTGACTGTATAGTCACGTACCTTGGAAAGAGCCGTGTGTATAAAATAGAAGGGAGGCACACCCAAGAATAGACGTGTCTCCCAAGTAGGAGTCATGTCTATTCTTAGGCGTGTCTCCATACTTATAAGGAATCGGAGGCAGGCATAATATCATCGATGAAAACATAAATTAATAAAGTCTTTGACGTGATCTGACTCCTGCTTGACATTAATTACAAAGTGAGTTCTATCTGCAGACAAGTTTAAGGAATTTTCTATAATTGTGAGATAATCTGAAAAAAATTGTGAAGTTCTGAAATTCACACATTATTCAAATTCACACTATCACTACTTGAATGGATTTTGCATAGGGGCTGTTTGACAGTTGCAAACTTCACATGGCCATCAAATTAAGTTTGAAGAGACCTCTTGTTTTCAGTTTACCCTTGAGCATCTTTCCGCAATTGCAGACCAAATTTACCCTTGCCATGAGTTTGAAAAATTTGGAGCTCCAGAAATTGGACAGAAATTAATGTGTTCTTGGGCTCCTTTACCAAAGGTGTTGTGGAAAGTTGGCCAAGTGTTGATCCTCAATCAGTGTGGAGAATGACTTGCAATTAGAAATTGCTCTCACCCACTACAAGACCTTGCATCTAAAACTGACTTGCCCAAGATTTGTACCTTATCAGCCCTTCAAAACTTGGAAAATGCTGTGACAACAGGAATAAACTAAACAGTTACTGACAACCAGAGTGAATAGAAGGGGATCCCATTTTCAATGGATTGATGGTGTGAAAACGTCACAAGAAGTACCTGGTGTAAAATTTGGAAAAATTAATAGTAGATTTGGGTAGAGCACAAAATTCTCAAATGATGTGCAAGAAAATCACAAAATCAGGATGTGCAAGATATGGTCTAGAAAGTGCAAAAAAGATCTGTTTTCAAATGCCTGTAGCAGAAAACAGGAGCAGAGGTTGAAAAAAAGAACATGACCACTGGGTATGCAAATGTCATTTCCAATTTATTGAAGGCAGATCAAAATGACATGCAAAATTGTTGATGTCGTGTTTGCACTTCTGGGATCAGCATGATGTCATATCAACATCCACAGTATCTGCTGAGAATATTCCTTAGCTCTAGGAAAAAAATCAGGTCGCTAGAAGAATAATTCCCAAGATATGCTCCTTGGGATGCTTGAATATTTTGCAGAAAAAAGAATAATCTGGGGTTGCATTTTCATGTGCAGGCACAGTTAACTAATGATGTCAGCAGCTTGGCTGCTTGCACAAGCTGTACAGTGCAAGCATAGGTGCTGCACAGAGGTGGTATGACTTCCCCCAAAAAATTAAATTTTTGGTTGCAACATTTTTTGGTTTTACTGACAATATTTTGAGAAACTTTTCTGCTGAATTTTTGGAGAAACTGCCGTCATCTCTATTTTTTTGTGGGGGTGATAGGGCCATATTCTGGTGCAAGGAAACTAGGCTGTGCATCATACTGATTTGTGCAGTGGTATAATCTTTTGTACAAATCAGAACAAACCCCCAAAAATGTCTTAATTTGCACACAATTGGATTGTTGTGTTTGGATAGGTGATTTTGCAGTTTTCAGCTCCAGCAAATCTATTTCACTCCAAAGTGCCCAGATCTTTTGTTTACCGCCAGATATTGCCTTGATTTTCATGCTCTCGAAAACAAATATCCAAAACGTTTACTTCTCTGATTTTGATGGAATGTCAACTGATCTTATAGGTTTTGGGACACTTTTTTTTTAAATGGAGGATTCAGATCCGCAAGGCAGCCCAGAAAAGGCACAAAGCCTGCAAGCTACCAACCAGTTAAGGCCACCACAGAAATGTTTTAAGGACCCGATATGGGCCCAGTCGTGCTTGAAAACCTCTTCAGTTTAGAGCCAAGGATTAAGGGGTATCCACACCGCCAAAATTGCCTAGGGCACGATCCCGTAATCATCCCTTATGATGTCGGAGCTTTGCACTCAGCGAGACTTGATTCCTGGTGGGCTCATTGAGAACCTTTCAACTTCACTAGTAGACCAAGGGCCCATTGATGGTTTTAAGACACTTTGAATACTATGGCAATGTCCATTTGAGCCCACAATGCACGTGAAAATTGCTGAAGGTTGGTTCTCTCAAAATTTGAACTAGAACTTAGCAGATTTGGAGCTCTGATATGACAATTAGAGGTTTTGTTCAAACCCACAAGCCCATGAATCACTTGCAAGCAAAACACTTATCACAGTGCTTAAGTGTTCCATTTATTTTCATGAGAGATGGGTTCGTGTGAATCAGTACTCATGAAACATGGGTCTATGAGTTTGACTCAAAAACTACACAAATAAATCCAGATAACAATATCACAATTTGACTTGCTGTGGAAGATATCTCCTACTTATTAAGATAGATTTTTTCAATAACCTTGGAATTGTATTGATGAACAAAAAATATGATACAAATGAATGAATGTATCTAGACTAAACTGTAGAGCAATATTAAAGTATCTATCCCAAGTGTCATAATCATAATGAATGAGACAACATAAGCTAATGTTTGCCTAATCTGCTAAAAGGGAAAAACTTATGGACTCTCAAGTTTAGTTTAAGTGAATAAAGTATTAACTACTTCGACAATATTGTTGTGCACATGATTTGGGAAAATATTTTTATAAATCCTTAGATTGAGTCTTGTGCACCAACTGGTCCTTGATGGTGTTACTGTGAGGATGTCTTGTAGATTGAGGAATGTTTCTACAAAGAGAGGTTGGTGGGCTTTAGATAGATTTGAAATAAATCTGTTATAGTCTTGGTAGGTCTAAATGTCACAGACCCTTGTGGAAAGCACACAGATTTTTGGGAAACAAAATTGCTAGGTTTGTGATACAGATTAAATCATTTTTCTTTAGAAGGATAGTTCTTTTGGGGTTTGTTGTCCCTCGGATGGTATTTGTTTCTTAGCATAAATTAATAGCATTAGCCAACATATAAATGCTCTGGTTCCCTTGATTAATGTTGTTGTAAATGCTTCCTTAATTTATTGTTGTTGTTGAAATAAAATCTGCAATAAAATATGCCATTTTCACATAGTCCTCATCAGAAAAAGTCTGAAAAACAAGTATGTAGAATCTACCCTACAAAAGATTAACGAACATACCACAAGATAACACCAGATGCACCTTGGGAAAACCTTTTCAAGGTAAAACAACTAGCCTTTAAAAGCACTTACACATTCAATGTATTATCTCAATGAACATGATTGCAATACACTCGTAATTTTTCCATGCAATACTTCTGAAGCATCAAGCATCCTAGTTGTATTCTTTTATGTGAACAAGCAAATCAAAACTATGTAGACACACAACCCAACCCAACCCATATGTCCTCCACTCACATATGCAACCTATACGAGATGCTTCCGACATTTGAATTGTTTGAAAGTCCATCCATGGTGGTATTTTACTCTTAAAAACCTGTGAGAGCAGAATATTGTTGTGGCTTTTAAGTTGTCATACCTACATACTGTGTCACGTTAGGATGTGATATTGTTCTCACCATATCCCAGTCTTTGTTGAAGACAATGGACTTATATTCACTGTGGCTCCATCATTGACTAGAGCTCTCTTAATGCACGTCTCAGCTAGGGTCTTCTCTTTTAGTCATTTTTACCTTAAAAATCATTTACTTGGGTGCAAAGAAGGAACCCGGATCTTGCAAATAGGAGTTTGGCAGGTCAAGAATCAAGTCCATTTGGTTCACTTGCTCTTGGGGTGGGGTTACATGGTATGGGTATTTTAAACCAATAGCTTCCAGCAGTGCTGCTTATTGGGGTGGAAAACTCTCAAGAAGTCGATGAAGGATACATGTTTGCATTGTTTCTTTAAAACCTCAATTGAGCAATGTGGACCAATTGAGCTAGGAACTGATTTAATTGAAGAGATTACATGACCACTGCATTTGAGTTGGTTAGCTGTTTGGACATATTCATTGTGAACAAGTTTAACCAAACCCAACATATTCTTTTGTTATAATACCCCCAACTGAGGCACCAAGTCCAATTCTTTAGGATAACCAAACCCAACATATTCTTTTGTTATAATACCCCCAACTGAGGCATCGAGTCCAATTCTTTAGGATGTGAAATGATGTTTGACTTTGATGAAGAGGGAATGGACTGGCTTTGACATGCTGTGTTGTGCTGATGATTTGGGAGAAGACTTTGCTAATCTGTAGATTAGAGTTTAGGGGAGCATCATATCTATGGTTTTTGGATTGTTAGGGATGTCTTGTGGATAGAGCAACATGTCAATGAATGAATGTTGTTGCTCTGAAAACTCCAAGCCAAATTTTATATTAATAATCAATCGGATGGTGGAATATCAGGTTAGATTATTGAATGGATTCCCAATGTTGATTACTATGTGGCAGTTGCAGCGAGATGTTTGTTTTTTAGGCTGTACCACCAAGAAAAAACATTTTCATCCTGAAGAGTCAATTACCAACCTGAAGATATGCCGTTCTATTCCCTGGCTGTCTCTGGAGACTTAACTGTAGTTCTAAGTTTATAGTAGACTTTGCTTTTGTTGACAAATGTATAGCTTCCTAGTACTTCCATTCGTATATTTTTCTTTTATTTTCTACTAATACATTTTTATATTTTATCAAAGAAGCTATTACTTGCTCATATCCCATTTGCAGGAAAAAGCAACAGAATTAGCTCAAAGTTCTATATTCATTGGACGGTGCTTGTAATTCTTTACATATGCATTTGGATAATTTTGTGAATTTGTTTTTGGTGATTCTGTAAAGTTTGTCTAATTAAGTAGTAAAATGTTTGGCACAGGAAATGACGATGATCAAAGCTCAGGCTGGAGTTAAGAACAATATGAGAAGATTAAATAGAAGCATAATACAGCATGGTTCTAGTCATGTAGTGTATGTGATTACCTTTGGTTTGTTAATCTTCTTCATTCTCTATCTGTTATCCAAATTCTCAAGAAGATAAACAATATGAATTTGTAAAAATGAGAGTTAGTTAAGTTTGATTTGAAGGTGGAAATGCACGAGCAAAAGTGGGTTTGATATTTGAAGAATTTGAAGTTTCTGCTAGAAGGCTTTATTTGTGGAATATAATCTTTTTTAATATGGACTTAAGACAGGCTATGGCGCCAAGGTCAAATAAGTTGGCCATGTGATACATGGGCAGACCAATGTTTACGTAAATAATCTTAATTTCATGTTTTCTTGTATACAATTCTTTGTTTAAAGTGAAAGCTTACTTTACCGTTCAAAGATTGTTTACTGTTACAATGGACATGTCATAGTTGTCAGAAGGACTTGAGAATGTGAGACCAAAAAAAAAATTATATATTAAGGGTGGGAGTCAAGTGCTGTTGATTAGCATTTGCAGTTTTGTGCTCCAACAATTATTTTCTTTGCAAAAATCCCTCTACAAGGTCTGAATATACTTGGTTAATACGTGTTTTTGGAATATGGGCTTGGTAAATAAAGGTGGATATTTTCTGATTGATTTTATTTGCAGGACAGGTGTATGTTTCATAACGAGGTCCATGCTTTTATTCATTTTTTTGGTTCTCTAATGTCTTCAATGCACCTCGAGGGGGCTGTATCCAGTTACATTAATAAATTATCATCTATCATCTCTCTCTCTCTTTATATATTTTAATATACATTTTTGCTTAATAGTTTGATCTGTTTTCTTTCTTTTACGTATATTTGCCCTGCATTTGCATACGTGATTATCCAACATTTATGGTTCTCTCTTCGATTTTTCTGTACAATATGTTGCTCTGCCGAGGGAGTTTCTTTGTCTGTCCTATACTTCTCCCATAAGCTTACTTGAAAATTAGGAAATATCCAACAGACACTTTCTCACATATATTAGATAAATTGCATTGAATTTTCTTTGAGTGGTAATAGATGGTGGACAAAAGTTAGAACCAAACAAATACATTGTTAGTAGTAATTTTTCTTTCCTTTATCCTCTAGAAGTTACGTGCTTAATAGTGATAATAGATGGTGGACGAAGGTTACAACTAAATGAATATATTGCTACTAGTAATTAGCCTCTTTTATTCCAGAAAGAAGTTACACGCTTAATAGTGGTAAAAGATGATGGACAAAAGTCAGAACACCTAAAGAAGTTACGTGCTTAATAGTGATAATAGATGGTGGACGAAGGTTACAACTAAATGAATATATTGCTACTAGTAATTATCCTCTTTTATTCCAGAAAGAAGTTACACGCTTAACAGTGGTAAAAGATGATGGACAAAAGTCAGAACACCTAAACATTGCTACTAGTATTTTTTCCCTCCTAGAAGCTACATGCTTAATGCTTAATAATGGTAATAGTGGTAATAGATGGTGAATAAAAGTTGAACAACTAAATGAATACATTACTACTAGTTTTTTAAAATATATTTTTAATAATTTTTAATATTTATTTTTTATTATTCTATTCCCTTGGAAGGTACATGCTTTTTGGGTGGTGGATAGTAGTGAAATAGTAGTGAAATTATATTGCCATCCACCTCTACATGTAGGGGGAAATATGAAGCACCCTTCACTGTAGAAGTATTTTTCGTAAGTTGAATATTATTAGCATTGGTCAACAGTAAGATATGCTTCAAAGATCTTCATAATACTCATAAGTCCCCAAGGGTCGTTTATTGTTAACTATATTTTTTCACAATATAAGGATATAATCAACTATTTTCTTTATAGACTTGAGATCGATCATTGACTAGTCTTTACTGTTAGTGTTAAGGTTAGAGTTATGGTGAAATATAGCTTAAGGGTTGCAATTAGTCTTAATTAGTCTTAATGTAAGAATAAGTGTAAGGGTTAGGGGTAAATGAGAGTTAGGGTTATTGGTAATTGGGGTTAGAGTTTGGGTTTGGTTAGGGTTATAGTTGGAAACTGAATTAGGATTAGGTTAGGTTTAGGGTTAGAACTAGTTTCTAGTGATATGGATAAGAGTAAGGTTAGAGTTGGGATTACATTCATAGTTAGGATTGTAGATAGAATCATAACTTTTATTACACCCTAGCCCTAATATGTCACATATTAACTGTAATTGTAATTTTAACGTTAACCAAAATGTCAATTTAACATTCACAGTAATACGAACCTAACATTGACATCAATACTAATCTCATTAAATTATAATCCTAACTCTAAGCTTTAAACTTGAATAACAATCATATGCTTGAATTGTAATAGTAACTATATACATAATTAAGCTCTAAAACTAACCCTAAGACCAATGTAAGATTCATTGTATAATGAAAATCTCAATTTTAATAATCACTTACATGTAACTTGAAACCCTAATCAACAATTAAAAGAAGGTATATTTAATTTTGGTATAATATTATTTAATATTTATATTAGAAAAAGTGAGATGACCTATTGGGATGAGAAAATGAGAGGAAGATGGAGTGGTTTGAAAATGACTCCTTTTATTGGGGCAAGCAATTTTAGTATAGAGTTGACGGAGTCGTGTTAGTGGAAGGTCCCCAAGAAAGGCTGGGCTAAGCTCAATTTTGATGGAGCTTCTAGCAGGATTCCAAGTATCGCAAGTATAGGGTGTTGTCTTCATAATGACGTAGGGATGGAAATTGCAAACCTTAAAGCATAACTTCTAGCTTTGGTGAGATTCTTCCATTATCATTGATGGCTTAAGGAAGGGATCACTTTTATTTGGAAGCCGAATAAAGTTTTGTTAGGAGCTCCTAGCCTTGTCAAGTCCTTTAGGAAAGTGACATTCAATGTCATCTATAAAGAGGGTAATTCTAGGGCAGATGAACAACCAATGGAGGTGTAGATAGGTAGCATATTAATCAAGCTATATTTAAAATGTGAGTTAGATTAATCATCCACATAAAAGAGATCAGTAGACATAAATTCTAAGTCTCTTGTCATATATAAACATATATATTACACACACATAGACACCCCCACACACACCCACACACACACAAAGGGACACATATATATTACATAGATGCAAAGATAGCTACATGCACACACACACCCACCCACCTGCCCACACACACGTCTCACTCAATTGGACAAATTGTTTAGAGTAGTGGAAATCACTGAATTTGGAGTTGCTTGATGAAGTAAAGATGATTCTATAGGATTTATCGCCGGCTTTAGATTGAGATAATTTTCTACTCGTCTTTTATCATTCCAAAATTTGAGGATTAAGACCATTCAATCACCAAAATAAAAGCTTCTATAAATGTAAATAGACCCAAAATACCAAAACTCATAGCCCACGGATAGAGAAAGACTATTTCCACATCAAAAACAACGAAAACTAAAGCAAACATATAATAGCGAATTCTAAATTAGATCCAAGTAATCTCCCATTGGTTCTATACGTGATACACACACACATAGACACAGACACAGACACACACAGACACACACAGTTTGCAATTTTTTTCTTATTTGAATGTATATTGTAATTTGTGTGCATAATTGTGAATGTTGTATAGTAGGACATATAAAAGGAAGTATGTAGTATTTACAAAATAAAGTAGGCTAATTTGAAGTTAAATATTTGAAGCATCCAAATAAAATATTGTTTGAAATATTAAAAGATGTCTTACATGTTTGGCCATATTGTATTGAAAGCCTTTTATTTAATTTTAATTTTCAATTTTTTGAAATTGAAGATTCATTACACTTTTAATGAATGAGTCCTAAAAGAGTTATTTGACATTTCTTTGATTTCCATGCCTACACATTGAAACACAAATTTAGTGTGTTTTGATATAGAATGTATGGATGGGCGCATGTAAAAGGAACCATAAAAAAAATTTAAATATATATAGTGCATAATGTGAAGTCAAAATTGTGTATCTTTTCTCATTGCAACGAGAGATGTTGCAATCATGACTCTTTTTTATTGATAATTGTGCATGGATTGTTATTCATGTTTTAATATAGGTTAAAGGAGAATGGTGGTTGTATATGTAGGTCATTTATTGATATAACCCTTGATATAGTTGGAAATGTTAAACCCTTGTCTTTCTATTTTGCCTGTATCAATTGTTGTTTTGTGGAGCATTAGTCATTAGGAATTATGTGTGGCGATCGACCATGCCATAGATAGTGGTACTTGTCGATAACTCCCTAGGGATATTCATTAAGGTCTAGAGGAGCTATTTGTTTCTACTTAATAGCATCTCTTATAAATTAAGTTATTTCAACAATAATGTTTCTTGTTAGAAACATGACATTTCTATGATTAGGAAACTGTGATAAATGGTTTTTGAGGCAACCAATAATTCCTTTAATTTTTTAATTTTCTCTTCTTGCCATCATGGTTAATAAAAAGAAGGAAAGAAAAATCGTGTGCTTTCATTCTAACTAGGAAATTATCCTTAGAACCTTCCAAGTTCTTAGTTCATCATATTATGGTTATTTATTCCTCTTGTTGTGCATGAAACTACTAGTCATTCTTATATCGTCGCCTTTTGTTAGATCATTCCCAAATAGGAATGATTAGATTCAATTTTATTTTTATCCTTATCTTCTTATGCTTTCTAACCAAGAGATTTAGTTAGGGTGATAGATCAAAATACTTCAACAATAATTACAAACAAATGATAGGATTCAAAATATTGCTTCTAAAATCAGCTAAATCATATTTCTAAACATGACATTATATTGAATAAACTATAAGAGTAAATGCTCCATCGTCCTCAATAACTACTAAGTTCTATTAAACGAAGTTAAGATAACAATCTCATCCTACATAGGAAAAAGTATTGAGAAATTGAAGATTTAATGGGAAAATTTTATCAAAGGAAGAAAATACATCACATTCAAAAACTTTCCATACAACATTTATATAGATGGTGGGAACTTAGTAGCATTAGAAAACATATAAAAACCTCAACAAAGAAATGTTTTAAGTGTTTTTATCAATTTTAATGCCATGAACGACACAAACTATATGAGGAACAACACAGATTGAGGGTAGCCAATAAAACAATATTTATAACTGGGCTTCACTATTGGAAGTACTTTTAGTATAGCATGTCGAGCTTAATTTTTTCTTTAGCCATCTCTATCTGATAAGTGAAACTTTTGTTCCGAATAATAAAACTATTTGTAGTAGAAAGCATGTATGACATTAATAAAAGTAGATGCATTTAATCATGAATATTAGAAGGATGCATTTGTTGCAAGCCAAAATTATGTAAAGCTTTTAAACGATCTTACAATTAGAGGAAGAAAATCTAGCTAGAAGTATGCATGTCATCTTGCACTATCATCAATGCATCCAAATGCAATAATGTTATTGTCGTTTCTTACTATAAGACTAAATCACAATGTAATTAACTTGGAACTATGGAAGCACACAATATTTACATATAACATAAATGTTTATCTCAATTTCAAAAACGAATGTCAATAGAAGAATAGTCAATCTCCATGCACACAAGAAGTTCATTTCTACATATCAAAATTCTCTACATCAAAATGATGAGTAGGGTTATGGAGATTTACCCTCCACATTAACAATGACAATATGAAGAGAAAATTTTCAATCAATGGAAATAGTTCTATTGATATTTGAAGTGTCCAAATTCTTGGTGCATTATAGTTTCATGGTTTTTATATTTGTTATATGCATTTATAATGTGTGTATTGACATGCCTTTATAATATAAGCATATATGAATATGCATGCCATTAGTGTTAGATATTGTTATGTTATTGATGTCAAGCCTTAATTGGTAAGAAATTATGCTAATTCAATAGAGTGCCATATCATTTAATTGATGAAGAGGATTTGAAGAAACTATAATGATGATGTATGTCTTGATAAGTGTATGGTATTCAATGGACACTTGAATTAGTTAGGCTCTGAGAATATAACATTGGTTTGATTCTTATACATGATTTGATTAAGTGTTGAGATTAGTTATAAGAAAGACAAAATGGTTGGTGAATGAAGAATCCTAGTATTAACCGAGCTACTATAATTGTCACCGAGTACTTGATGAAGAAGTGAAGATGTGTATTATAGATTGAGCATAAACAGTGTTAACCGAGCCTAGTTTTGATCGAGTAGATGTAATGTTAACCAAGTAATGAAAATGAAGAACAATATAAAAATAATTAATTTGAGACTAACATTTAATAAAAATAAAGACCAACATTTAATGAAAATAAAGATTGTTTGAGAAGTTTCAAAGATAAGGATGAAGTTAGCTATGAGATCAATGTCTAGAGAAATTCAAGAAAGATTTGATGATTTGAATTGAAGCACAAAGTTCAAGGTGAAGGCATGAAACCTCAGTGTCTAGATTAAATGAATTTGAGTTGGATGAAGATGAGACGATTATGATTAAGTGACAAAACATGGAAGAATCTGGTGAAGAGGCGAAAGGTTTTCTATTTGAGGGATGAACACATTGTTCATTGTTGCTAATCAAGTTGAAGAAGGAAGGTGATAGTTAGAGGATAAATGAGTAGAACTGTATTGTGAAGATCAAGCAATAGGAGTGCTAAGTGGATGTGTTAGTGAGTGGACCGGCCAAAAGAGAACTGAAGGAAGAAAGACGATAAACATAGGAAAGAGATAGAGTGAAACTGAACAAGGAAGGTAGTGGTAAACTAAATAAATAATTTCACTATTATGCTCTAACCATTGTAGCAAAAAATCTCTTAACTAAGTAGGCCTAACAATCTTATTTGTAAATCCATTCTGTGGTGACATTCTGTTGAATATTTTGTAAGTCCTTTAGTGCAGACCACTCTATAGTTATTTGAAGAGTGTTAAGGTCTAGATGATCTTTGGTGAAAATCCTCTAACAGTGTCACATTAATAATATGTATCTAACCTTTAATAAGGTTGACTCCTAACAAAGCCCACTTCAAAAGAGTAAACATTTTGGGTTGTTGGTCATAGGTGTTTTTCCCTTAACAAGGTTTCCATGTTAGACACTTGTGTCAAAATTGTGTGGATGCTTATTGTGTCACATGTTATTTCATGTTTACTATTTATTGCTACAACTTAGTATATACTGAAAGTTTACTCTCATATTCGGTATATGAAGTTAACTATTTTCTGATATGTTTACTGAGGTAGTGATCTGAAAGTTTAAAGAGTTTAAGCTTGTGGAAATATTTTTTGGATAACTAGTTATAACAGATTCACACCCCCTCTCATTTATTGAACAATTGGTATTAGAGCTTAGTTCTTGAAGGAGGAAGTTTAAAAGGACTTAAGCTAAAGATTTGAAGATGTATAAGAGAGAGGTACCTAAGCTAAACAAGGAAATTTTTGTTCATAACAAAGTAGGATGAGGCTGCACCTATCAGGAATTGAAGATTATGCATTGTTACTGCTAAATTTGATGTTTTCAAAGATTGTGCTATTGCTAAAGAGATGTGGGACACGATATTACTTGTGCATGAAGGAGATCAATATGTGTTGAGAGCCAAATCTGAAAGCCTAAGAGGAAGGTATGATGACATGAGGATGAAGGAAAGAGAAAATATTGTTCAATACAATAACCAGATCACATAAGTTGTTAGTGCCATCACAACTGTTGGAGGAGTCATAAGTGATGAAGAAGTTGTAAATAAAGTCCCAAGAATCTTGCTACCTATTTACGTTATTAGAGTATCTACTATTTATGAATTTAGAGGTATGCCTAGTAATGTTCTTAGTCTTGATGCCCTTGTTGGTAGATTGACTCCATTTGAGTTAAGTAACTTTGATAATGGTGTACCTAAAGTTGAGAATGCTTTCAAGACAATGCTAACTATTGGAATTCAAAGAAATAAAAGTGTAGAAATGATGATAATGATTCGGATTCAAATGACAAAGAGATGTACGAGGTTGAAACAATGTCGACTAGGAGGCTACTGAGAGGTAAAGCAAGATTCGAAGCTAAACTTCCTCTAATATGTTTCAAATGTAATGACGTTGGTCATATTGTTGCTAGATGTTCCAACAAGAACATGAATGACAAGAATGAGAAGAAGGAGAACAAATACCATAGGAATAAGGATTACAAAGACACATGAAAGAACCCATGCTACATTGCTAAGGAAGAACACACCAAGTCAGGATCATATGATGAAAATCAAGGTGAGGAAGTTGTATATGTTGCCATGAAATAAGATTTAGATGAGGAAAGGTACTAAGAGGAAAAATCCCTTAATTATCATGTTAGTAAAAATGATACATGGATTATTAATAGTGACTGTTCACATCACATGACTGGTGATATTTATAAGTTTGATAAGTTAGAAGAATATGATGGTAGAACTATTAAGATTGGAAATTATGTTCCATGTCTTGTGAAAGATAGAGGTTCACTGATGTTAAATGAAAGGATTAGATGTGATGATACTTATTGGGTTTAAGGTTTGAAATATAAAATTTTGAGTGTTACACAACTAAATAACATGGGTCACCGATTGGAGTTTCTAAACATAACGGTGAAAATATTTGGTGTTGATGAAAAATTAATTGAAACTGGAGAAAAAAACAAGAAGTAATCTATTTCACCTCAATCCTACTGTAAGTATATGCCTATTTTCTAAAGTTGAATATGTTTGGTTATGACATAAGATACTTTTTCATGTGAAATTTGATAATATGATTAAAGTGAGTAGAAAGAAGAAAGTGAAAGGCTTACTAAACTTGCATAAATCTGATAATGCTATGTGTAAATAGTGTCAACTTGGTAAGATGACTAAGTATAGTTCTAAAGAAAATCAAATTCATCTAATGATATTCTGGACTTGGTTCATACTAATTTGTGTGCTCTTATGAAAGTTGAGAGTTACTATGGCAATATATACTTTATTCCATTTGTTGATAACTATTCAAGGATGATAGATAAATTATATTATCCAAGTCATAAGTTACTTGTGCAAGTCGGCTCGATGGCTTCCCGCTCCTTTGAAAGTTTGAAATTCCTTGCACACACATCTGTGGATCCTTCCCTGGCTCCCGCTGCATTTGGTTTCATTGACGTCAACTTCCCTCCGCTATGGCGAACATCGCCGTTGGAGGGAAGGGTTCTCCTGTTGGCATATGTGTTATTGTTGCTTCAACCTCACCCATTGTAGGTATTTCTGCTGGTCCACGAGTCTAGTCCTCTTTCGCTGATGTGGCCTCTTTTGAGGCCAAATTCCACAACGCTCCTCCTCCTATGGGTCTCTCTTTCGAGCCTTCTTGTTCTCGAGAAGCCTCTTCGATGAGTGTCTCTAGCCCTGCTAGGGTTGTTTTAGACCAAAACATTGATAATGAAATTTTTACTATGGCAAAGGATTTCTCTGCCCTAGCTGCTATTTTATGATTATGAGGTTTTTAGCCCTCTCTTTCTGATCGTCATGCATGGATCTCCAAGCATTGGGATCCATTCTTGGACAATGGTGTTCAGATCTTCCCAATTGCTAAAGGTTTCTTCATTGTCAAGTTTGCATTTGCTGAGGACAGGAAGTCTATTCTGTCTGGTTCTTTCTTATGGAAAGGTTGTTTTGCTCTCATGGCCAAACCATGGCATATGGACTTTGACCTGCTGACGAAGTCCTTCAACAAGGTTCCTATTTGGGTCAGGCTTCCAAATCTCCCTATGCATCTTTGACTTGACTTTGTTTTGGAATCTGTGGGGAATGCTATTGAAATTTTTTTGTTTGTGGACTTGGCTACTTCTAATAGTCTCCATTCGACATGCACTTGTATTCTTGTTGAGTTGGATGTCTCAAGGGGCCTCCCTGAGCATATCTGCTTGGCCTCTTCACGAGGCTCTTGGGCTCAAATACTGGATTATGAAGGTATCCCTTTCCGCTGCAGGAAGTGTCATATGACTGGTCACTTGGCTACTCGTTGCTTTTCTGTGAAGAATAATTTGAGGCCTCCTCCTTCTTGGTGGCATGGGGCCTCCTCCAGGCACTATATGGTGCATAAGTCTGATCTTAGGGACGACTCTTCCCCTGAGTTTGTCCTTGAGGATGGCTCTTCCCCTGTGGCTAGTTCTCTTCTGGCTATTGCTTCTTCGAGGACTTTGGATGCTGTGGATGTTCGGCCTTCGGGTCTGGACCCTGTCCCCTCTCTTGTCCTAAATTTGGCTGCTTCTCCTAGTGCTAGTGAAGGCCTGTATTCTTTGGTTCCTCCCAGGGAGTTTGAACTTTTTGGTGCTTCTGCTTCCCTTGGCCTCCTCTCTACTTCTTTTGGGGATTGGCTTGGTGAGGCAGCAATAGTGGAGGAGGGATGGATTGCAGTAAAAAGAAATAAATCTAACCCTTCTCTTCCCCCACTAGATATGTTTCTCAGGTCGGGTAAGGGAGTCTCTAAATCAAAGGGCAAATCGTGAGATCCCTTGCTATGCTTGGGTTTAGGTGTTGGAGCCCATTGTTGGATTCTTTGGCTCCTTTTTTTTGGTGATAGGTTTTATCACCATGGTTACCTCCTTTCTTGGAGGGTAACCAGTTCCATCTTTGATTTTGTGCTTATTGAAAATCCTAAGCTTTGTACAGGGTTTTAGGCACCCTTCAAAACCTATTTTCCTTAATAAAAAACTATTCAAGGATGATGACAATTATGTTTCTAAAAGTTAATTTGATGCAGTTCAAATGTTCAAATGATATAAGGAAAGAGTTGAGAAGGAAATTGGTGAATAGTTAAAATGTTTGAGATCTGATGAATTTACTAACTATTGTATTGAACAAGTAATTGAAAGACAGTTGTCTCCATTGACAACACCACAAAAAAATGGTATTGCAAAGAGGAGCATATATATTGTTGATTGTGCTAGAACACTACTAATTGAAAAAGGAGTTGCACAAATATTCTGGAGAAAAGCTATAAGCACTGCTCTATACACCCTCAAACAAGTTTAGTTAAAGAAAGGCACAAAGAAGACACTCTATGAACTCTAGTATGGTCATATATTGAATGTAAGTTACTTAAAAATCTTTGGAAGTAGGTGTTATATTCATAAAGATGCAAGCAATGAAAAGTTTGATTCGAAAGAAGATGCCAATATATTCCTAGGTTACTCTACTAGGAGTAAGACATACAAATGTTTGAATAAAGTGATTGCCACAATGATTGAAAGTGCACATGTAATAATTGATGAGTTTATAGATAATAATGATGAGGAGAGCAAGAAAGAGATTGAAGATTATAATAGATTTGTATATGTACAAGATGATGCACCTAATAATATACTTGTGCACTTGAATAAGTCATTGAAATGGTACACTGAGCAAAAAAAAAGAGCTACCAAGCAAATGCCTATATTACTTGAGCCATAAACAAAACAACCGAGCAGAATATTGAGCCCCAACCGAGTGATGATAATGCTGTAGAATACATAATTAGTCCTATTTTAGAAAAGTATGTAAGAATGCAACATTCACAAGATCAAATCATTGGAGACAGTAGTACTGGATTCATGACAAGTAGTAAGTTGAGAGAAAACACATGTTTGATTGTTGAATTTGAGCCTAGAACTATAAGAGATGCACTTGAGAATTAAGGCTAGATCAGTGCTATGAAGGAGGAGATAAATTAGATTGAAAAGAATAATATATGGACATTAGTACCGAGACTTAGAAACAAAAATGCGATTGGAACTAAATGTAGGAATAAGCTGAATGAAAAAGTAGAAGTTGTGAGGAACAAGGTCAGACTTGCTTGTAAAGGTTATGCACAAGAAGAAGGAATTGAGTATGGTGAGATCTTTGCAAATGTTTCTAGATTGGAAGGTGTTAGAAAAATATTGGCATATGCAACTTGCAAGAGATTTAAAGTCTATTAAATGGATGTTAAAACTACATTTTTAAATGAAATTATGGAGGAAGAGGTCTACATTGAACAATCTAAAGGATTTGTGGAGCCAAATTGGAAGCACATAGTATGTAAATTGAAAAAATCTCTTTATGGATCAAAGAAAGCCCCAAGAACATGGTATGAAGGATTGCATTCATATTTGATCATAATTGGATTTATTAGAATAAGTAATAACAATAACCTATACTTGAAAAATGAAGATGAACATAAGGTACTGATTGTAGAAATATTTGTTGATGCTATAATATTTGGTGTTATGTTGTGCAAATCATTTTTTGACCAAATGAGCAAAGAGTTTGAAATGTCTATGTTTGGTGAGATTAAGTTCTTCATTAGTTTACAAGTTCATCAAACTAAAGGAAGAATATATGTGACTTTTTCTAAGTACATAAAGGAGATATTGAAAAGAATTGGCATGGATGAGTCAAGACCAGTTGGCACCCCTATGATCAATGGATGCAAATTATCTAAATATAATGCAGGAGAATCTTGGGTGTAAGGACAATCTCACATCACCCAAATATATTTATATTTCTACTTTTGTGTTTTCAATAAGGACTATTCATGTGCAGAGTTGCTACTTGTGGAAGCTTGATAATTTTAGTAAGCTAGTCTTATGTGCTTAGTTTATCTAATATCATATGCAGAGGTTCATCTTTGAAAAACCAACATGCAAGATGAGTTTTTTTACTAGATCATATGTATTAGTGCAGTTAGTGCATATTTTTGGTATAAATTTTGGCTATTCAAACTTTAGGTTCAATGATAAATGCTTAGATGACTTGAAAATAAGGTCAAACCTATACTGATGGACACTTGCACAATCAAACATTGTAGAAATTCTACTTCCATTTCCAAAAAGGGATTATAATAGACCACTAGATCAACAACTTGTTAGTTATGGTCTCTAGAAGTGGGCCACCTGAAAATGTAAATCATAAATTGTCTTGAGCCAATTCTATAGTAAAATTTAATAAAATAAAATAATATGACGTTGGTTGGCCTAAAGAGTTAGGGCTTAGTGTCAATAACCTTCTTGGGTGGTGAAAATTTCCTATATAAGAAGGCTCGAAGGTTGTCTAAGGAGTTCTGGGTGATGGTCATAACTTTGTCTTGCAGACTGTTGTAAGGAAGGAGCCCATGTGGGTTTTTCATATTGTAATTCTAAATTCTACAATTTCATACTTATGGAGATAATAAGGAGCCCATATTTCATTCTCTCAATTTTTTTTTATTTCTATATTTCTATTGTATGTTTGTAGTATTAAGGGGAGCACCCTTCATCAAGTGGTTTTAAAGCAGGAGTTCCTGAGTGTGTAAACTGATTGCCGAGTGTGAGACAAGTTGTGCCACGACTATGGTTAGTTTGAGCATGTAGATATATCATTGATTGTGAGGGTTTGCACTAGGGTTTTAGTGAAAGCATAAAAATGCCTCCATGAAGAGAGCGTGGTGTCAGAGGTGTTGTACCTGAGGGTTTTCGAGCCCTCTAGAGACACATGCAAGCATTGCAAGAACAAATACATAGAGGGATGAATTTTTGAAACTAGAAGAGGAAAATTTTTTTAGGGTCATTTCCAAGATTGGAAAAGATCTAAGTTCGAGGTTCCCACATTTTATGGAAATCCTAACCTAGAGGAATTGATCAACTGGATAAATGAATTAGAAGAATATTTGAAGGATGAAGATATTGAGGATCCTAATAGGGTCAAGTTCATGAAGGCCAAACTAAAGTGTCATGCGAAGATCAAGTGGTAGGAGATTCAAATGGAAAGAAATAGAAGAGGGAAAGATAAGATCACAAGATGAGATCAAATGATAGCTAAATTGAAGCAAAAATTAATTCTTGTGGATTATGAGCTTGACCTATTGAAGAAATTGCAAGGGTTGAAGCAATAAGGAAGATTTGTTCAAGAGTATAGAGAAGAGTTCTACCGAGTTCTCATCAAAATGGGCCATGCAGAAGCTAAAAAAGAGAGAGTTTCCCATTCTTAATGGGTTGACACCAACCATTCAAGAGGAGTTAAGTATGGTTCAAAAGAACTATATTGAGGAGGCATACTAGTTTTTCGTAAAAGTAGAAAAGAATATGAATAAGAATTTTGAGAGTTAGAAAAGAAAAAAAGGCCATGGTGGAAGATCTAATGGATAGTCTTATGGAGGATGAAATGATGAACAAAAGAAGGATGAGATTAGTAGTAGTAGTCAAAATTAGAGGAGAAACAATCATTTCTATGATCATAACAACAGAGATTAGATAGAAAGAAGAAGAGGGAAAGGATTTGATAAGGGATGTTTTTGTGGAACATGTTTTCCTTGTGGAGAAGAAGGGCATGGGGAATTTAGATGTCCCCAATGCCAAGGAAGGAAGGATAAGTGAACAGAAAGCCAAGCCAAAGTTGCACATGTAGATAAATATGACAAATAATGACATTATGAAGATGCTAACAGAGGAGAAGTCCTAGTTAACAAAAGAGTTCTGTTGAGTGGTGAGAATGAACCTGATCAAAAGAGGAACTTGTTTCACACAAGGTGCAAGCATGAAGATAAGTGTTGTCAAGTGATCATAGATGGTGGAAGTATTGATAATCTAGTATCAGCAAAGATGGTGATGAAATTAAAACTGAAGAGACAAAAACATCCACATCCATATTGTATTGCTTGGGTACAAGATGACCCCAAGGTTATGGTCACTGAACAGTGCGTAGTGAAGTTCAAGATTAGAAACTACTAGGATGAGGTAATTTTTGACCTTATTTTGACATCTTGAATTCATTTTCAAGATCAAAATCGAAATCTGAGTTCATTTTGATGGTCAAAATCATATTTTAAAATTTTATCTTCTTCTATGTAGCTAACCTTTTGAAGTCTAATCTTCAAATATTTGCTAGGGCATCTTCATTTCTTCATGTTTTCATCACTTCTACACTTTGTACCTACTCCAATTCACCTCATCTTTTTACTTGATTTGACCTAATTGTCATACTTTATCCTTCTTGGTCAACTCTAGTCAAACTAGGGAATTCTATCACTTATTTATGTTCACTCTTTGGTTTAATGACATATTTGTCATCTTGGACCTTGTTCTATCTCAATTTGATCATATATTTCTCATTTCTGCATCCCCTTTATCTTATTTCAATTTCGATCCCGAGTGGTTAGGAATATTTTACCATTGCTTGCTTGCTATAGCTATCTATTTCCTAAGAGCATATGCTTGATCCTTTCATTTTCTCTCGATCTATCTAATTTTCTTGGTATTAGTACTCTTTGTGAGTCTGGATATCATCTCTCTCCTAGTGTTTAGTACTATCACTATTAGGATGTGCATCAAGGACTTGTTGTCTAATTCTACATTCTTGTTCTTCAAAATTAGATCTCTCTATCTAATATGGGATACTTGTCTTCTTCATTATTTGAGGTAATGTGTTCCCAGATCGATCACACATTAGTCAAAGAGGAAAATGTAATCACCTAAAAAGGTCATCTAGACTATTAGCCCTCTTCTCAATGTTTTGGCTAATTTTATTTATTAATTTCCCTAGGCCAAATTGCTAAAAATTAATTTATTTTATTTAACCTATAGTTTGAACATAATATCCTAAGTCCATATTTGAATAAAAGAACATGTCCCCCTTTTAATTAAATAAAATACCCCATTCTTCTAACCCACTCAATGTGTACACATAAAGTCTTTTTCCTATTTACAAATTAAAAGAAAAGGCTTTTTGTCTCACATGAAAATTCAACCCCTTTTCATTGGTTGACTTGATCTTTCACACAGATCATGCCAAAAGTAAACCCCCACCCTTGATCATCCATTTCTTGGTCTTGATCTTAACCATCCATCTACCTTTAAAAGAGAGAGCTCTCTCCCTCTCTAAGGATCCTCGTTTTGAACTAATGTTATGCTGTATGTTTATTGATAGATTCCTTGGAGCTTTTGAGGAGAACTTATATTATACTTACCTCATTCTTGCATCCTTCTTCTTATCACTATAGTCATTTATAATATCTTGATTTCCTTTGTTATGACATAGCTCACATAGCCTAATTAGCAATGGTTGTAACACATTTATCTTGTTTAGCTTAGTTGCATTCTTGCATTTCATCATAACATAGTTCATTCTTGCATTGCATGTTTGAGAGCTCTCTTGGACATTTTCACTCTTTCTCTTGTCTAATGAATCTCCCATTGCATGGTTTACTAGCAAGGGTTGTGTCTGTAAGGCTTAGTTGAGAGCTCCTCATATACACAAAAATACACCTTTCCACTCCATGGATAGGGAGCTCTAAGTTGCCATTCAAGTGTTCCAATCCATGGGATACCTTGGATAAAAGGGTTTAGAGAAGTGCACTTTCTTTGTGTACATTAGAACCAAAGAATAATGGAGAATGGATGATGTGCATATATTCTTGTTCTATCAACAAGATCACAATCAAGTACAAATTTCTGTTGCCACAAATGGATGATATCATGGACTATTTGAGTGGAGCAATGTATGTCACAAAGATAGATTTGAAGAATGGACAACATTAGATTATGATCAAAGAAGGAGATGAATAGAATAATTACTTAAAGATGAGGGAAGGATTGTATGAGTGGTTAGTCATGCCTTTTGGGCTAACTAATGCACCAATCACTTTCATGCGACTCATGAATGAGGTATTGAAGGAGTTTCTGGGTAAGTTTGTCATTGTTTACTGATTCTATTTTGATCTTTAGTGATACATTGGAGGATCATATAATGCACATTCATAAGGTGTTTGAGAAGTTTTTGTATTAAAAAAAAACAAAATCTCTAGGCATTTTTCTTTGAGAGGGAGAAATTTGAGGTGGAAGCCCTTGTAATGCATTTTACTCCAAGAGGGAGAAATTCGAGGTGAAATCCCTTGTAATGAAATTTTCTCTAAGAGGGAGAAAGTTGAGGTGAAAGCTCATGTGATGCATTTTTCTTTGAGAGGGAAAAATTTGATGTGAAAGCCCGTGTAATGTATTTTTTCTGAGATGAAGAAACTTGAGGTGAAAGCTCTTGTTACTCTTTCCACTCATGGGAGTAGCCATAGTGGATGTCATGTTGAGAGATTCCATGAAAACATCACATTGAGTGGCTCCATGATGTGAGCTTGTGTTTATCTCACACATGAGAGTACCCATGGTGAACATCATGTTGAGTAACTCTATGATGCTATCACATTGGGAGAATCTATGATAAATTCTATTTTTCTCACAAATGCATGAAGCCATTGTGACTATTATGTTTAGAGACTCCATGACATGGGAACTTGAAAAAACATCTCCTTTTCTAAGAGGGAGTGTTGAAGTTAGTATATGAAGAAGTGTAGTTGTGTAAAGGAGTTGGTGCACTTGGGATTTGTAGTTTCAATAGAAGGTCTGTAAATGGATCCTTAGAAAGTGAAGACTATCCTCCCATGGCATACCCCAAGGAGCGCTACAGAGGTAAGATCTTTTCATGGATTGGTTAGTTTTTATAAAAAGTTTATCAAAGATTTTAGTAGTATTTGTGGACCCTTGATTGAAATAATAAGAGGAGATAGGAAAGAGTTTAAATGGACTATATGAGTAGCTAAGAGTTTAAGTTTGTTGACACATAAAGTTATAGAACAACCTATTTAGCTCTTCCAAATTTTAATAAGGTGTTTCAAGGAAACTCTGATGCTAGTGGCATTGGAATAGGAGTTTTTTGAGTCAAGAGGGTAGACCCATTTCTTATTTTAGGGAGAATTTGAATGATACCAAAAGAAAGTATTCTATTTATGCTGAAGAATTTTATACTATAGTTTAGGCATTGAAGAAGTGGATATATTATCTTCTTCCTAAGGAGTTTATTTTTTATACTGATCATCAAGCTTTGCAATATTTGAATAGCCAAGGAAAATTGAATCAAAGGCATTTGAAGTAGGTTGAGTTTTTATAAAATTATAAATTAATTTTGAAATAGAAGAGTGGGAAGTCTAACAGAGTTGCAGATGATCTTAGTAGAAGATAACTTTTGCTGATAGAAATGTAGAGTGAGGTGGTTCGGTTCAAGGAACTCAAGAATTTGTATCCAAAAGATCCTGATTTTGGTGAAGCTTAGAAATCTTGTACATAACTTGTCACTTTTGATAGAAAAAAGTGGTTAGATTTCACAATACATGATGGTATGCTATTCAAATTAAGTCAGTTGTGCATTCCAAGGACTTCTATGAGGGATAATCTCATCAAGGAGAAGCATAATGGAGAATTTGTTGGACATCTTAATAGAGATAAGACCATGGCTTTAGTTTCTAAGAATTACTACTGGCCACAGTTGTAGCAAGAGGTCAAGAAGTTTACACAAAGTTGTAGAGTTTGTTAGATGGAAAAATAAGTGAAGTACAATACAAGTTTATATCAACTATTACTTTTACCTCATAAACGATGGGATGATGTCAGTATCAATTTCATTCTTGGTTTACCAATGAATTAGTGAGGGCATGATTTGATATTTTTTGTGGTTGAAAGGTCTTCAAAGATGGAACATTCCATTCCTTGCAAGAAGACTAGTGATGTTGTTCATGTGATAGAGTTTTTTTTAGAGAAGTAGTGAGATTGTAGGGTCTGCCAAAGGGTATAGTTTAAGATCAAGATATCAAGTATTTTTGGTATTTCTGGCATACATTATGGAAGAAATTGAAGAAAAATTTGAAGTTTAGTTCATCACACCACCCACAAACTAATAAACAAATAGACGTGGCAAATCAAAGTTTGAGAAACTTGTTGAGATGTTTGGTTAGAGATAAGCGAAAAGGATGAGATCTCATTTTATCATAGGAAAAAAATACATAGAATAATTTTTTCACTAGGAGTACTAGTAAATCACCATTCTAGATTGTATATGGGAGTAGTCCCATAAATTCTTTTAAATTGAGGAAGTTAGATAAATGAGAGATAAGTAGTGGTAACACAGAGGATTGTGCAAAACATTTGAAGAAAATCCACAAGGAGGTCAGGAAGCACGTTATAAATATGAATATACAATACAAGGCTATGAAAGATGTGCAAATGATGTATAAGTAATTTCATATTGGAGATGAAGTCATGATTCATTTGAGGAAGGAGACATTTCTAGTGGGTAGATATAATAAGCTGAAAATGACAAAGTTTGGACCATGCAAGATACTAAAAGGACATAATTTTGGAACTACTTATGAAGTAGATTTTCCTGCCAAATTAAATATTTCACAAGTATTTAACATTCTAGATCTAATAGAGTATCATGAAGGGAGTGATGGAGATGAAGTTGCAAAAACACAGTTGAGTATTCTAATAGCTACTTTAGCAACGAAGGACATTAAGGAACGACTAGAAATTCATGTTCAAAGGAGCACAAGGAACCTAACATGTGAATAATATCTAGTCAAAAAAAAAGGGAGGGTAGTGGAGGATTCATCGTGACTAGCAAGGGAAGAGGTTGACCATCTTGGTTTTCCTTTACCTACCTGAGATGTGATAGAGTCTGTTGGTGTTTGAAAACCACTAGGTTGCAAAGGAACTGATATCAAGATGCAGAAGAAAAAAATTTAGTCTAAGGGTTAGCTATTTCCTATATTCAACTGGATTTTCTTTAGATCTGGACCAACATTAACAGAATCATAGGGATTCTCTACACTTTAGGCTCCACAAGGCCTAGGTGGGTGCACCTTAGGGATGAAAATGTGATTAGTTTTATGATTCTTTCTTCAAACATGTGCTCACTAATATTCTTCTTTCACATCTATCTCCTATAGCAGAAATAGTCAACAATTCTTCTTAGATTTGCAAATACTCCTTGATTACAATAGCAAACTACAATTTAGAGGGAAACCATTGCAAATAAGCAATGATCAGTAGTTTGATTCTTTATTACATAAAAGTAAATTTGATTTGATTTTAATTTGTGCTTTATGAAATCACATGAATTTAACAATTTGCCTGTGAATTGATGATCAGTGCCTTATCCATTGTTATACAGAGTCTAACCAAGAAAATTTGACCTATTTAATTGCCTTACAATTAAATTATCAATAGTTAACCCTAAACCCCATTCTTATGATATCCCTCTCATATGACTAGAAACCCTATCAATTCATGAAAGCATTTACTTAACTTCTTGAATTAAAAGAAATCAATGCAATGATATACAACCTATTCTAGTTGCATTAAATTTCATGAACCTTGCTTATTCAATTCCAAAATAACTAGCATATGAAAATGGAGACAAAATTTAAAGACACAAATATTGCAGAACATTCCTTTGTATTAATCTTCCTTTAAAACCATACGATATTGGTATAAACTCAAGAATAATTCAAGATATGAAAAATTGTCATTCAATATTCACTTGTATTCCCATATTTTACAAAATGAATACAACACAAAAATTGACACAAAGACTTAACTGGACTAATTGCAACATAGCATAAACACTAAAATTGCACGAAATTTAGACCTCAATTCCACATCTTGGAAATCCTTTTATAGGAAAGATTGCAACAAGCTTTAGATTGGAGAAAACATGTCAAAATTCTATTGGGAAACAAATACAAAGATATTTTATATTCAGTTACATTACAAACATTCTTTGTACTTGATCAAAATTTTGGATGTAGTTACAAAACTAGTAGGTGGCATTTTCTATAGGTGTCTTTGAGAAAATTCTGCTAGTCTTCAACTTCTTATTGCTTTCCTTTTCTTTTCTTTTCCTTTTGTCTCTTTTTCCCTTTAACTGCATCTTTATGCCGTATTAGTCACTATCACTGGATGGTAAAGCTTTGATATCTGCAATGACTTCCCAAATGGCTATGCCTGTGTCCATATCAAGTTAGGTGGAATCCCAAACTACATTAAATTCCTTGAGGCATTTATTCCATTTGGCATCTGTTATTGCCTTAACCTCTATAGTTACCTTTGAGATCTCTAATTTTAACTTGTAAAGCATGTCAATCAAATCATAAACTACTATTACACCTACCTCATCATTGCAGTATGCTAGGAACCTGGGATGATTTAGAATATTTTCAAAAGAGGATGACCACTCCACCTAGTCCTTAATTCCTCCATCACTATCCAAAATTGTAGGCATAAAATTGGGTGTTCTTGTGGAAATTTCTTTCATTTTATTTTGGATTGATTACAATTTGCCAACAAGAAAACCATTCAAATCTCTTATTTTATTGATCATTTTTATAGTATTATTAATAGTTATCTTTGACATATCTTTCTTCTATGCCAACAAAGGTACAAGGCTATCAAAAAATGGAGTACAAGGACCCCATCTGGTAAAAAGAGAAGATGATAAGGCAACTACCTCTAAACATCTATACTTTTCTCCCTGCAACACAAGATAGTTATCATGCACATTCTGGGAGACTAGTTTTAATGCATTTATTTTATGAATCAACAAGTTCTTGATGGTTCTTATTTTAGTCCCCTTGCCTGATTCTAGATCCTCCTCATCCACTTCCATTGTTGGCCTAAGGCATCCCCTATTTCAGGTACATGGCCCTTTGTTTGCACACCTCTATCCTGAATTTCTATAGCTGATATGATAGTGTTTTTTAGTGCTACTATTTGATTCTCCAAGTTGAGGGTTTTCTACTCCAAGAAATAAGTCCTCTTCATTTCTTCCTCATAGTGCCTCCTAGTCTTGATGTAGTACTCATAGGCCCCCTCCAATTGTATTTCAAACACATCCATCTTGTTTTTTCCTAGTAGTGCCACAAATGTCTGCATTCTATATATTTGGCTCCTAGAGGTGGAGTGCACATTCCAAAATATAACATTTCTCCTAGGGGATTCTTTGATTTCTATCAGAGTAGGATTTTGATATTCTGGAGCCAAGCTCCATATTTCCATGGTTTGGGCATCAATACTATACCAAAGCCTCTCAATTCTCCCAACTGGTTCCCATCCTCAAATGAGATAGATTTTTTCTGTCTCCTCATCTGGTCTAGTAGAGAAGAGGAGCTGATATTCCATCCTGGGAAGATAATCATACCACTTCTTCTCACTAGATATCTAGCCTTTTCTATAGTGAGGGTTTTACTAACAGGGTCATACTCTTATAGGTTCTGAACTAACTTAGCAACCACCTCATCAAAGTCACCTAAATTTATTTGCAAAGCTAATTCATTATGTTTCAACTTGAACAAAAAACTCTTGAATTCTTCATTTGATTCATCACTCATAAATTCATTGGCTTCAATGATTCTATCATCAATCATTTGAGCTTGTAGCTATAGTTTCTTTTCCCTTTGCTCATCCTTAGAGGCTTGAGCTATCAGATATCTCCTTCTAACATCATCAAAGTACTGGCTACCCCTAGGTAGGATTTGCAAGGCCTTATGCTAAGACTTTTGCAAAATCTCCACCATCTTTTATTTCTTGTTCCTCTACTTTCCCCACTCTGAGCTTTCAGGATGATCTTCTTCATCATCACTGACTTCAACTACAATTCCCTCATTAGAATAGTCAGGATCCACCTTCTTTCTTATTTCCTTAGGTACTTGGGCTGATATCTCATCAAAATTTTCAACACATTTGTCTAATCTAATCCAATACGCCATCTCAGGATAAAATTCTTTGAAAGACAGATCTACCTTTTTCATCTCCTACTCAAAATTGACAACATCCCAAAACTTGATCATTCTTTCTCTGCACACTCTCTCATATAATCTATTAGAAATGAAATCCTCTTCTCACATAGGTTTTTTAAGAGGTAAATTGTATCCCTTCATGCTTTTTAGGGCATTCTAATTACATTGCAAGGATCATATGTTCTAGCTGGCCTAGTTGGCAATTTATAGCCTCTCAAATAGGCATTAGTTTCCAATAGCATTTTTGCCTATCTCAAAATATCCTACCTTAGTGTATCTACACAAAAATGTTCCTTTCTTTACATTTTAACCTAGGTATTTCTTTGTTCGATGAGATTAATTGCCAAAATACTTCTAAAAACCCTAGTTTCCCTCGGACATACTTGGGTAGAATGTAAGGTGGTGGAGGGCATCCATATATTCTGATAATAGTATACTCCTCAAATAGAAAAACACTCCCCCAATCATGTATCAATTGTTTCCCAACATCAAAACACATGTTAGGCTTAATAACCTTCCTAACACTCCCAAGTATTCTTTCATTAGCCAATCCTATCATTCTTAAAACATGATGCACACAATCATTATAGAAGGAAATAACATTAGAGTATGGGTAGAATCTTTGCCATACCCTTGTCCATCTTTGCATTGGTAACCTTTCTCCCCATTCCTTTGTGTATTCGAAGAAGCTTTGATCAAAGGAATCAACATTTTTGAATAAGATCAAATGCATGATCAAAGAGCAATTAGGGAACCTACAGTTTTCCAATTGTCCCTGTTGTGCAACAATGACCTCCTCATAGATCTTGTCAATAATATATGTCACATAATCATACCCCAAATTTGTGTTAGGGTCTTGAATATTCAACACCATGATATAGTGTCCTCGTAGGACATTCATGGTTCCATTTGCACCTAGGGCTTTATTCAGACCAAAGATAATATTTTGAAAATACCTCTGTACGAAATCAAGGGGCATAAGTTTATCTGCCTCCTTCTTCTTTGGAA
This sequence comes from Cupressus sempervirens, assembly GCA_028749045.1. Classification (NCBI taxonomy): domain Eukaryota; kingdom Viridiplantae; phylum Streptophyta; class Pinopsida; order Cupressales; family Cupressaceae; genus Cupressus; species Cupressus sempervirens. Next base: position 476,820,271 of record CM053784.1, read on the forward strand.
TTTCTCCCTTCTCTTTATGGGACATAGGGATGTGCCTTGTTATTTCCTTTCCCATATAAAAGTTCTTCCAGATTTTGAAATTCTCATTCAGGTCATCAATGTCAATAGGAAATAACATTGGGCATGCCAGATTGAATGCCTCTATGAATATTTCTTTGTCTAAGGACAAGAAAAATGCTTGTCTCTTCTATGGAATGACTTGCTGACTAGATTATAAATTTTATTAATGCCTTTACCAGGTCCACATCTACAAATACTTCTGGCATAATTAATTTTCCCAAATTTCTGACCCAAGGGTTACAAACTAGAACCTTTCTCCTTTTTGTTGTTGTAGAAGAACTAGAACAATTCATATCCATTTATTTCTGGAACCTCTGCATCCCTAAAAAATGCATATGGATCTTTGAAGGCATGATCATTTTTAGATTGTGCATTACTAGAACTAGGAAGGATATGCATACATTCTTCCACAAACAAGCTAAGGCTTTTTGTCTGTGAAGTAGATTCTTCAATTTGTGCCTATGCAATCAATTCTCCTTCCTTCTAAGTCATCTTTCCAAGATAATTCAATCAAATTTGAATTTTGTATACTGGAAGGTCACTCTGAATCACTCTACAACTCAAGTTCACTCTAGAAACTCAAACAATTATGTAACTAGTAATGAAAATATCTATTTCTTTCAAAATTTATGTATCTCTACAATAAGAGCATGGCATTAATGACATTTAAATCAGCACACTTCAAAACTCCAAAAGATGGAAAAATCTTCACTTTTTCATATTTTGTACTTCCAACTCATACTCTTTTTATCTAGCTCAGACATGGCCGTTAAAAATTTCTTTTATTCTTTAAAAAATGAAAGCTGCAATGATGCAATGACCACCTTATCCCTACTTCGCCATGGTTTCTCTTCTTTTCTTATCTCTACCTGGGACCATAAGAAAATGGTTATTTCTACTATTTCACAACCTCACACCTCTTTTCTTTAACTATTAAGTTTGTCTTGTGATGGTGCAATTCCCTTTGTTTGCTGCTTTGCAATTGTATTTCTTCACTGACCACATGGGCTTTGCGAAGTTGCGTCCACTTTGTTTTATGCTTTCTCGCTGCTTCACGACCCTTCATCACATGATCTTTCTAACTATTACAATCTAGTGATGACTTCTTTATTCATTCCTTCACATCCTAATGATGATTTGGGACTTAACACTTCTACCAGTTGCGATGTTGCGATACTTGAAAAAGTTACCTTGTCACTCCTTTGCAACTGCCAAACATGATGCTTATTCTAACCGTGCAATGTTGCGATGAAATCTTTTTATCAACTGTTACTTCATCTCGCAACATCACAACTTAACATTCTAACTATCTTTGAATCCATGTGATACTACGATAACCCTTTGATCTTAACATTTTCTTTGTTTGCATGTTTGCAACTTTGATTCTTAACTACAGCTCTTGACCTGCAAAGATGCAATCATGAGAATTTTGCTCCTTTGCAAACCTAACCTTGAGTTAGCCTTTACTCATTGTGATGCTATGATAAAATTTGACCTTAACTATCACTTTACTTTGTAGTTTCACAATCACAAGATCTTAACTTCAGCTAAACCTTGCAAAAGTGCCATTTTAAGGTTTTACCACTTTGTGGTTGTATCCTTTGGTTAATTATGAACTCTTCAATGTTGTAAAAGTTCAAAAGTTAACTGCTTGATTACTTCATGCACCATCACAACTTAAGTTTTTACTTTATTTAAAACCCTTGTGACAATGTGATTGAGCATTTCTTCAAACCATTAGATGCCTTTCAGGGTTTCACACCTTACAATTTCTCTTCATGGCTTAGCCATGTGATCATGCAAAATGGTTTTTCTTAATTTTTTCTTCGCCAATCACTGCTTCACAACTTAAAACATTAGATTTCATTTTACTCGTGCGATGTTGCGATCAACTGTCAATTTGGCTATCTTCTTCATTTTTCTACTTCACAACTTGAACACTTAACTCAATATCTAACCCTATGAAGGCATGATTACAAGCTTTCGCAACCTCACCACCTTACTCAATTTTTCTCTTAACCACCTGTGAGCATGCAATCACCTTAAAAGATAATTATTGCTGTCTTTCTCATCCTCACAAATCTACCTTGAAGGTTTATCTAACCACTTGTGATGTTGCAATAACCATCCTATTGACTACTTTCTTCCATGCACACCATCTCAACTTACAATCCTTTAAGTTATAAATAGCTTGCGATCATATGATAACTATAAAACTTAATTGATTATATCTTTCACAACATCACAAATTGAATTTCTTGAAGCCTGAATTGACTTGTGATCATGCACTTTCCATTATATCACTCCTTTAGAACTCAAACTTGCATGCTAGCACTAACTGCTCCAATATCATGATGAACTAATGATGAATCATTTCACACCCTCACATCCTTGAACAAGGTTAGTGATCAAAATACGATTAAAAGGAATTCACAACATCACAACTTAAGAAATAATAGGATCATGAAATATAATGCGTCAATATGTCAAAATACTTAGCGATATAATTGCATAAGCAAGGTTTTTATAATTTATTCCTATTTAATATTTGCAAGTCAATTTCAGATGAATTCCAATGAAATAAAAGACAAGATAATTTCCCTAGGATTTTTTCATGAGGGAGAGACAATTTTTTAGAAACCTTAAGTAAATTACAATAACTTTCTATCTGATTTTCACAAGATTTCATAAATTTTAGGTAGGTGAAAAATCTGGCCATCAGAGTCAGTACTCAATTTACCCAAGGTGTTTGATTATAGGAGCATCCTGGGTGTAAGGGCAATCTTGCATCACCCAAAAAATTTCTATTTCTAGTTTTGTGTTTTTAATAAGGGCTATTCATGTGCAAAGTTTCTATTTGTGGAAGCTTGCTAATTTTAGTAAGTTGGTATTATATGCTCAGATTATCCTAATATCATATGTGGAGGTTAATTTGCATATCATATGTACTAGTGAAGTTATTGCATATTTTTGGTATGAATTTTGGCTATCCAAACTTTAGGCTTAGTGAAAAAGGCCTAAATGGCTCCGAAATGAGGTCAAAGTTCAATTGATGTATGCTTTTGCAATTAGCCGCTATAGAAATTTCACTTCCTTTTTGAAAAGAGGTTATAATGGCCTATTGGGTCAATGATTTTTTAGCTATGGTATCCAAAAGTGGGCCATCCAAAAATATAATTTATAAATTGTCTTGAGTCAATTGTATGCAATAAAATAATATAAGATGAGGTTGGCTGACCTCAAGAACTAGGGATTAGTGTGTAGAACCTTCCTGAGCTATGAAAATTTCCTAAATAAGGAAGGCCAATAGGTTTTCTAGGGAGTTCTAGGTTATAGTCATAACTCTGTCTTACATAATTTTATAAGGAAGGTGCCCATGTGAGTTTTCATATTGTAATTTTTAATTTTATAATTCCTCACTTGTGGAGATAATAAGGAGCTCATATTTCACTCTCTCAATCTATTATTGTTTCTATAGTTATATTATGCATTTAGTATTAAGGGAAGCAACCTTCATCAAAAGAAGACAACACTTCCAAAGTGAATGAGACATAGTACAGATCAATGATTGGAAAGTTGTAGTATGTAGTACACAACAAACTTGATATTGCACATTTAGTTGGTATAGTTGCAAGATTCTCATCCAATCCTAAGGAGAAACATATGACTATTGTCAAGAGAATATTCTGATATTTGGAAGGGATTGAAGATTCTTGATTGAAAGGATCTCTACATGTGTAATAACACTCCTAATTATTTCTATGTGTTCTAAGTGCAAATCCAAATGCATATATATATATATATATATATATATATATATATATATATATATATATATATATATATATATATATATATAAGAGTAGAAGAGACACGTCTCTACGTTAATCAATATTGGTTATGGTAAGTTAATTTCCATTAGACATTATTAACAATAAAAAATATTAAAAAATATAAAAATATAAAATTGATGATTAATCAAATACAATTATATTTAACCAATAACTATTGGGGATTAACTCTAGATCAATTCAATCTGACTGAAGGTACAAAATTAACACTCCAACTTAGCTAAGGAGAATTGTTGTAGAACACATTATTCTCTCAACCATATATAGAAATATCATCTCAATATGATATTCTTGGAATGACATATTTAAGGATATCAACATATATCCATCAAATCAGACATAGTCTGACTGATGCTATTTCATCAACACTCCCTCTTAGCAAGGGAGGATTTAAATGACACAACCATCTCACAAAATGGTGATATGATTTTGAAAAATCTTATCAATCTCACATTCTTGTGATATGAACACTAGCATCAAAACCAAGATGCCTATTGACAAGAATATCATATCCTAGACAGATATGAGTTACCTAATTTCTGGCACACTTTGGGACAATACTAAATGTAGTCTATCAAATAAAAACCTTGATCTTAGGGACAACAAAGTAGTCTCAATTATGACAAGTATCATGATCTCTAACATACTCTAGGACATCAACTCAATGTAGTCTACCATGATATGTTAATTATCATGAATGTCTCTGACACATTCTAGCATAAGAAGTTAATGAAGTCTATCATGATAATAAATCAAGAAAACAAGAACAAAAAATGTAGAATCATGATCTCTAACACATTTTGGGACAATAATTTAATGTAGTCTATCATGATACATTTGTTATCATGATCTTAGAAATATTCTGGGACAAAAATTTAATGTAGTCCATCATGATAACATGTCAAGCCATTGTTAAGATCATCACCTTACAGTAGAAACCTCACAAATACATCAATGAAAGATCATCACATTTCATGATGTTTTTCAACATAATCATGCAGCAACTTACATTATATCTACAATGAACCATGCCAAAGGGTGGATCCACCATAGCTTCTACTAGAGGGAAGAATAAGGGTTTTCACCTCAAACTTCTCTCTCACAAAGAAGGATGCATTACAAGGAGTTTCACCTCAAAATTCTCCCTCTCTTAATCTATTGAATTTTCCATCCATGGTTTCTTCCAATGTAATGTCAAACTCCATATAAAACTAATATCAACCTTCTAACCTCCTCGTATAAGGTTTCTTGTAATGAAGTATCATACTCCCTCTTGATATGGAAGGATACTCATAATCTCAATCATTAGAGGTATTTTATTTAAGAGCCTCACTTTATCTAGCTTGATCATCAGATGACTAATGAATTCTAGATCACAACTTCTTTGGAGATACAGTCATAAGATTGACTCTGCACAATATTTGGTAGCATGTGTAAAGCACTAACCTTATTTTCCTACAAGAACATACTCAAACATAAACGAAATGGTCAAGGAAAATAATTTTTAAAGTATGCATAGATTTACAACTAGGAGAGAGACTGCAAAAAATATAAGAATACTTATCTGCACATGAGGGCCCATAAACATTTGAGAATGGAACATCTCCTTTCTAAAGATGGTTCAAGTAAGAATGTAATATTTGTTATTATTCCCTCCCACAATGTAAATTCCCACCTATTCCATTATTTATAGAGTTTTTAGTCAAGCCCAAATGAGAGATAATTGTGCATGAATGATATCAACCTCTAACTCTGTTAGTCATCAACCTCTATATTTGAAGCGATAATCAGATGATTTTAAACCTCAAATATGAATTAGTCCAAAGTGTCTAAAGGAATTGTAGAATAATTGCAAGTGCAACAACAAAGAAGGATGATTCACCCGTCAATGAAGTCATTAGAGATAATTCATACATATCATTACAAGCTAAGCATGTATTTGACCCTGACCATCATCATATAAGTTTAGTGGATGATCAGAGAGTGTATGAATTTCCTTCTTGATCTTATTGAAAAGAACTTAATTCATTCTGTAGATACTTAATCAAAGTATTGGACTGAGGTTTAGTCCACCATGTTCTAAATTGTGTGTAAAACTGAGCACACTCTCTTGATTTGTTTGGCAACAACTCTTCAATTCAGATGAGTAATTGTATTTCAGAATGTATTATGAGTGATTGGTTAGCAAACACATCCTTCTTCCAACCACATCTCTTGGTGGAATTTGTCTTTAATCATACCTTCTTAATTAACATATGTATGCTCACATAGAATGGATTATAATAAACTCTCATTTGAAGATGTATAGTATTGAAGTAATGACCCTTTTGATTGTCAATAGAGAAACAATAATTAGTGCCTGATGACTACTATATTATATCCACTAGTTCATTGGATAAGCACGCTTTAGAAATAAAATGGGGTTGGTATTCATTACTCCTAGTCTAATATAATCTCCACTCAAGGTGACAAGGGCATGAACATAATTCATATATTAGTTCCTTAAGATATGCAAAAACCATACTGATATTTAAAATGACAGCTTTTTCATGTTCAAGAAATGCTCTTATCAATTTGAATAACATATCTACTATGAGGTTGATGTCAAATCCTTGAAATTGACTATATTCCAATGGCTTAAACATCACACACTAAGCTTAATTCCTAAACCAAAAGTGTTAAATAGTAAAAGTTGACTTTTTTTCCCAAACTTAATTCTTTCCTTTGTGTGTGATGTTTAAGGGTGGCCGACTATATTACATAGGTATGGAAACTTTTGCAGGTATTGGATATCAGTATTTTCTTTCCTGAGACCATATATTTCATTAAGATATAGCATTTATATAGTCATGGCCTATGTTGTACATGTCTCTACTTCTACATACAAATTCATATTGCACCCTCCATATCCTATGTCAAATATTTCATGTGATGATAATATCTTTGAGGAGAGCACATTCCTGGTTGTGTAGATTCTACATTTCAGTTTCTCTAACACCAATGGTGCTAGAGAAAATCAGATTTGTGCTCAACAGAAGAATGTTCTTAGTCCCACTTACAAGTTCTGCTAAGACTCTTCACCATTTGAAAATTAATATTCTGATAAGCTTCAATATATTTGCACCAATTCATGCCCGACTATAGTCTCTTTTGGAAATAAGATGGAACCCATCAAATCCTTAATCTCTAATTTTGTACGCTTCACTGAATTATTAACTCATCATAAAGAAATTGGTGAAGTCAAAAGTCTCCTTCTTAAATCACACACTAAGGAAGAAATTAAGCCTGGAAAAGTAAGTCAAACTTTGACTATTTAACACTTTTGCACTAGAAATCAAGCCTTAGTGTGTGATGTTTAAGCCATTTGCCTAATATTAGTTTTTGATGCATAGAAATATATTCAATAGATGATATGTGATTTGATCCCATTTATGAACTATGAATAAAGAAGAAATATACTTGATATGATAATTGTGTTCCTTTCGATACTTGATAGGACGCTAACCCAGAACATTCCTTGCTTGTTACAAAAAGCATGAGTAGCACTTGAACAGTCTAGTTATATCATTGTTAACCTTAGGATGGTATATGGGTACTCTTAGTTACATAAACAAGAATTTTATGAAATCTCATATAAATTATTAGTGAGAAATATATTAAAAATTAATTTAATACTCACAACCCTAACTCAAAAAACTTTACTCAGCACTTGAAAAATGCTCGGCACATGAAGGTGCCGAGTGTCAGTTTTGCTCGGCACTTGATGGTGCCGAGTGATAGGTTGCTCGGCACTTAAGGGTGCTGAGTGATGGACAACAGGTGCTGAGTGAGCTCGATACACAAAGGAAAATGTAGTAGATGCCGAGTTAGCTCGGTACTCAAAGAAGACAATGGATGCCGAGTAAGGTTGACTCCAACTAATAAAAAATTATAACTTAGAAATAATCTAACGTGAATGCTTTCATGATTAAAACCAGAGAGCCAAGCTTTAACCTTTCAACCAAGTTTCTCAAATACAATGAATAGAAGAGGAAGAACAATAGATTCAAGTATGCCTACTTTCTTTTCTATTCAACTAAGATTTAAACTATTACAAAATTTGGGAGCTTTTGGCTTCAACCAGAAAACCCTAAAATAACCCTAAACTGATAATACTTCAAACTTCAATAAACTTTTAAACTTGCAGCTCTAATGGATGCTTATAATGGTGCCCGAAGCAATCACTGCTTCAATAGGACGAATCTAACAATGACAAACTTATAGAATGAACAGGGGAAGCACGTGCAACTGCAGGCACAAACTTCTTTCCTTCTTCCTTCTCTGCTAAGCTTTGCAACTTCTCTCTGATCTGCTTGATCTGAAAACTCTATTGAATGAATGAATAAACATTCCTTTTTGTCATATCTTTCCCCCTCAACATCCAAATTCAAAATCTCACCTACCAAAAATAAATTCCTGCCGTTCATGGATGCCTGCGATGACCTGACAGGGTAGATGGGCATGGGGCTCGAGGACAACCTGCTAGCTCTTCAATGTTTAAGTTTTCCAACACTCCCCCTTTGTACCAAGCCAAACAAAAAAGGATCACAACTAATCCAAATCAACTACACCAAGACTCTCTCTTAGGTGTACAAAATGTCCAATGCATAAAGGCTTAGTAAAGATGTCTGCTAGCTGCTGCTTAGACTTGCAAAAATCCATCTTGATATCCCCATTCTCCACGAACTCTCTGATGAAGTGATATCTGATCTCTATATGTTTTCTTCTCCCATGGAAGACTAGATTCTTGGACAATGCAATTGTTGAGATGTTGTCACAATAAATTGTGGTTCCATCCTCTTGCCTTACATTCAAATCTGTCAAGATCCTCCTTAGCAAAATTGGTTGACATGCTGCTACATTTTCTGCTATGTATTCAGCCTCTGCTATAGATTGAGCAACAATAGGTTGCTTCTTGGATGCCCATGAAATTGCACTCGATCCCATATGAAACATGTAACCGAAAGTGCTCTTCCTATCATCTAAACTTCTAGCCCAATCACTATCAGTGTAACCAACCAACTTGAAATCATCATTTGCAGTATATAAAATCCCAAATCCCTTGGTACCTTTCACATACCTTAGGATCCTCTTTCCTGCTTGCCAATGAGAATCTTTTGGTGTTTCCATAAATCTGGAAATTAGACTTACTACATGCATTAGGTCTGGCCGAGTTCCAGTCAAATACATTAAACTTTCAACCATACTCTTGTATAGTGTTGGATCCACTCTCTTGCTAGAGTCTTCCTTGCTCAACTTCAAACCTATTGCTGTTGGTGTGGGGGCTGCCTTACTATTCTACATTTTAAATCTCTCCAAGATCTGCCCTGCATATTTTTCTTGAGAGATGAAAATACCATTATGCATTTGTTTTACTTCTATGCCGAGAAAGTATTTCAAGAGACCTAGGTCTGTCATTTCAAATTCACTTTTCATGGCCTCTTTACACTCACCAATTAGAGCCTTATCATTTCCAGTAAAAATCAAGTCATCTAAATACAAGACAATAATCAATACATTACCATTTTCTGCCTTGATGTAAAGAGTGGGCTCACCATTTCTTTTGCTAAAGCCATTGCTCATCAAATATGAGTCAATCCTATTGTACCATGCCCGTGGAGCTTGCTTGAGCCCATAAAGAGCTCTCTTCAATCTATATACTTTGTGTTCTTCACCTGCAACTTCATAACCAGGTGGCTGCTCCACATACACTTCTTCTTTCAATACACCATTTAGGAAGGTGGACTTCACATCCATTTGAAATACCTTCCACTTGTGCTGAGCTACAATTGCTATGACAGCACACACGGTTTCCATTCTTGCAACTGGGGCATAAGTCTCATCATAATCTCTTCCATACTGTTATTTGTAGCCCTTGACTATCAGCCTTGCCTTATGCCTATCAATCTTGCCTTCATCATTGCATTTGGTCTTATAAACCCATTTCACTCCAATCACTTGCTTCTTGGGAGGAAATTCAGTTAGCTCCCATGTCTCATTTCTTTCTATAGCATCTATTTCCTCATCCATGGCCTTACACCATTTCTTCTCCTTGATTGCTTCTTCAAAATATATTGGATCACTATGGGAAAATAATGCAAAATTAACACTCTGATCATAATCTTCATACCTTTCATCTTGGTATATATCCCTAAGACTCTTGGTCTTTCTTAGTAATAGGGAGGAGAGTGTAGGATTAGAATCTTCACTGCTACTGCATTGCCGACCAGCTCGATCTTCATTGGTACTCGACACTGACACTCGGTCATGCCTAGAGGAGCTCGACAATGTCTAAATCTGCTTGCCTTTTCTTCTATTTGCTTCTTCTTCTTGCTGTTCATCAGCATCTTCTTGATTCATAATTGTCACTTTACTAGAAGTGCTTGGTGACTCATTAATTGAACCATACCAAGACTGCTTTTCAAAAAATTTCACATCTCTTGAAAGAGTCATCTTGTTGTTCAATGGGTCATACAATCTGTATGCCTTTGATTCTAAGCTATACCCTGTGAAGATGCACTTCACACCTTTGTCATCCAATTTTTGCCTTTTTTCTTTAGGCACATGTGCATATGCAACACATCCAAACACCCTTAGGTGTTCAACTATCCATCTTCCTCATGACCATGCTTCCATTGGAATCCTGTCACAAACTACCTTTGTAGGACACCTATTAATTAGGTAAACTACTGTTGCCATAGCCTCTCCCCAAAATTTAGTTGGGAGACTTTTCTTCTTCATCATGCTCCTTGCCATTTCAATAGTGGTCCTGTTCTTTCTTTCAGCCACTCCATTCTACTATGGTGTGTAGCTAGCTATGAGCTCTTTCTTTATGCCATGTTTCCTGCAAAAATTTACAAAAGAATTGGAGGTATACTCCCCTCCTCTATCTGATCTGAGGACCTTGATATAGTGTTCACATTCTCTTTCAGCCTGGGGTTTAAATTCTACAAATTTATCAAATGCTTCAGATTTATTCTTTAAAAAATACACCCATGTCCTACGACTGAAATCATCAATAAATGTCATGAAATAAGTACTCCCCCTAATGGAAGTAACTTGCATAGGACCGACTAGGTCAGTATGCACTAACTCTAATGGATATCTAGCCCTCTTAGAATTTTCAAAATTAAAGGGAAGCCTATGTTGCTTACCCAAAATACAAGCCTCACACTTGTCACAAGAATTTCCTACACGTGGCAAACCTTCTACCATTCTTTTATTTGACAATAAATTTAAACCAGCATAGCCAAGATGACCATACCTAAGATGCCACAACCGTGAAGGTCTTCAATCACACTCCTTAGAGCTGATTGTGTGTGAGGTGCAGCACAAACTTGAGATGAGAAACATGTCTCTATTCTCAAGGGAAACATTCTATTCTTTGTCATCTGAACTGCTGCAAGTAAGTTCTTGCTCCCATCCTTTTCATGAATGACACACCTATCATTTTCCATCAGCACTTTGTATCCATTTTGAATGAGATAACCAATGCTCATCAAATTGTGCTTCATACCAAGGGAAAAATACACATTTTGTATTTCTTTCTTCTCACCTTTCTTGGTGCAGACCATAATTGATGCTTTGCCCACTATTGGTAGGGTTCCATTGTTACCCATCTTAATTTCAGATTTGAAACTCTTGTCAATGAATGAAAATAAGGTTTCATTACCACTCATGTGGTTGCTACATCCACTATCGAGCTACCAAACCTCAAGGTTTCCTTCTTCACCAACATTACACATGATGAAGGCAGTGGCATTGTTTCCACTTCCCATGTTCACATCAGCCACATTTGCTTGTCCTAACTGATCATTTTGCTTCTTCCAGCATTCATTTTCATAATGCCCATATTTATGATAGTAGTAGCATTCTACATTACTCTTATTTGAGTTGTAGTTTTTCTTACCTCCTCTTGAGGTATTTTGTGAGCTACTTGCTCCATCTGCTCTTCATGAGCTTTCTACTGCAGCATTCCTTTGTCCTCCATTACCTCGGCCTCTACCTCTAGTGTTTCTGCCTGAAACATTTCTTCCTCTCCCCCTTCCTCTTGGATTTGACTGAGCCTTGAATTCTTGCTCTTGGGAAGATGAAGAAGTAGATCTGTTGATCCTATGCTCATGGGTTTGAAGAGAACCCATCAACTCATCCATTGTCAAAATAGTGAGGTCTTTTGCCTCTTCTATTTTCATGACCAAATTGTCATATGTATGAGGTAAACTCCTCAATATCTTTTCCACTATCCTCTGCTCTTGATAGTCTTCTCAATTTGACTTCAGTTGGTTAATCACAGTGGAGGTCCTTGAACTGAAGTCTACAACTGATTCATTTTCCTTCATCTGAAGGTTCTCAAACTGCCTCCTTATATTTTGTAGCTTTATAGTACGAACTTTATTAGTCCCCTTGAAATTCATCTCAAGGATATCCCAAGCTTCCTTTGCATAATTTGCTACTGCAATCTTTGGAAATATTGTCTCTATCATTGCTGCTTCAATCAAACTTAATGTCTTAGCATCCTTCCTCCTTGACTCCTTCAAATGAGTCTTCTGTGTATTTGTGAGAGCAGCATACTGAGTGGGATCAGTCACATCATTGAATCCATTAACTAAAAACTCCCACAAATCATTTGCAACCATTATGGTTTTCATCTTCTTTGCCCATGTATCATAAATTTTCCCATTAAAGGATGGTGGCTGCTGCCATATCTTTCTTGCATCTCCTGCCATGATGTGGGGCCTCAAAGCTCTGATACCATGTGAGAAATATATTAAAAATTAATTTAATACTCACAACCCTAACTCAAAAAACTTTACTCGGCACTTGAAAAATGCTCGGCATATGAAGGTGTTGAGTGCCAGTTTTGCTTGGCACTTGATGGTGCTGAGTGACAGGTTTCTCGGCACTTGAGGGTGCCGAGTGATAGGCAACAGGTGCCAAGTGATCTCGAAACACAAAGGAAAATTTAGTAGATGCCGAGTTAGCTCGGCACTTAAAGAAGAAAATGGATGCCGAGTAAGGTCGGCTCCAACTAATAAAAATTTATAACTTAGAAACAATCTAATGTGAATGCTTTCATGATTAAAACCAGAGAGCTGAGATTTAACCTTTCAACCAAGTTTCTCAAATGCAATGAATAGAAGAGGAAGAAAAATAGATTCAAGTATGCCTGCTTTCTTTTCTATTCAACTAAGATTTAAACTATTGCAAAATCTAGGAGCATTCGGCTTCAACCAAAAAACCCTAAAATAACCCTAAACTAATAATACTTCAAACTTCAATAAAATTTTAAACTTGTAGCTCTAATGGCTGCATACAATGGTGCCTAGAGCAATCACTACTTCAACAAGATGAATCTAACAATGACAAACTTACAGAATGAACAGGGGAAGCACGTGCAACTGCAGGCACAAACTTCTTTCCTTCTTCCTTCTCAGCTCAGCTTTGCAACTTCTCTCTAATCTGCTTGATCTGAAAACTCTATTGAATGAATGAATAAACATTCCTTTTTGTCATATCTTTCCCCCTCAACGTCAAAATTCAAAATCTCACCTACCAAAAAAAATGCCTGCCGTTCATGAATGCCTGCGGTGACTTGACAGGGTAGATGGGCGTGGGGCTCGAGGACAACCTACTGGCTCTTCAACATTTAAGATTTCCAACATTATTTTCCTGTCCATGACTCTACTATTGGCTATGTGTATTGCTCGATGACTATTAGTTGTGGACCTTAGTGTGTTTGTAAATAAAATGTTTCTTGATAATATTTGGTTGATAGTACTACTTACCAAGAAGTAATTTTGTCTTACCTATTCTCTGATAGCTAAATATGAATTCTAGTTGTCATGATAAAGATCTCATACGGCGATTACTAAGCTTCAATCCAAAATCATTATTTGACTAATGAGGTGTCGCTAGAGTTATAGGTAATGGAATGTTGGAGTCAGCACCAACATTGATGAGTGTTTTTGTTTTCACATACACTGTAAGCATTATCAAACTTTCTATTGTGATTGATCCCTCCAAGTTTTATGCATCCCACATCCTATATCAAAGATGTGACTTGCCTTTGACTTTTTGTCAAACCCACTTCATAATTCACCACTCCTTATTACTGCTTTATTGATTTGTTATATAATTATTTATATGTAAGGCATGCTTACTCACTTGTCACTGCGCTATGTGTATCCTCCTTTTAATAATGTATTCTCCCTTGAATGTAGTTTTTCCCTTTTTCAATCTGGTTTCTTACATTTAATATTTTGATATGAACTTCCAACATATGTTATTGTGTCACAACTCACAGTTCGACATGATTTTTAATCAAACTTATTATGTTGATTGACTTTTTGACTAAGACTATGTATGACTTGACTTGAGTCGAATATCTTTATATTTTTGTTTTAGACCTTTTTAGTCAATGATATTAGATGGATAAATTTTACATGTGTCGATATCATGATGTTGCTTTATGTTCGACTTTATGGTTTGCGACATAGTGGTTAAAATAATGGTATCATTTACTTATTTATATTTGATGATGTATTTTGAATGTTTAAAAATACATATGTAAGACGTTATTTGTTTATCATGATAATGACATTATTGACTCAATGGATGATGTCGAGTTTGTGAGTGTGTAGGTATTGAAGGCAGAAGAGTGGTTGAGGTAGAGTTTAGCTCCTTGGCAGGGTTGGCCCAAAATTGGAATGTAGTCGCACACACACACTTAGTTGTTTTTATTTGAATATAAATCATTTGCTTTGAAATTTAATTTATCTAGATGGATCAAACGTTTAGTTTATGATTGTGTAGCGCACACAAATAAATGAATAAATGAATGATTAAATATTTTTTTTATAGAAATATTATAATCTAGATTTTAAAATAAGTATTATACTCTAAATTTCTTTTTCCTATGTAATTACAAGCATGAATTTGAAATAGTAAAAGTTAGTTGGAAAATTAAATGGTAATTAATAGTTTTTCTATTTTGAAAATGGTGGATTTGAATTAGATGTGGAAGCTTTAATAGAACTAAAAGTTTATTTAAAGTTCTTGGGACAAGTGGTAGCTATAGATCTAAATGAGTGGAAATTAATTGATTGATAACAATTTTGAAGTTAATGATCATGATGGAAATTGCATAAGAAAAGGAATGATAGTTTTGGGAAGAGGCATGTTGTTTTGAAAGAAAGGGGAGAACAATTTAAGTTGGGAGGATTTGATGAAAGGGAGACATTTTTGGTGTGACGGAAGAGCATAGAGGGAAGCCACACAGGAGAAAGACATTCTTCTTTGGCAAGAGGATTTCATTGAGATTCCAATGGCTTTTTGAAGAGGAAGGTTAGCATGTTAGAAGAGAGGAAGGTTAGTGTAAGAAGAGAGAAAGAGAAGTGGTGTTGTTGGAAAAGAGGTAGCGGTTGGGGAGGAGCTATTGGAAGGAAGGCAACAGTTGGGAGGTGAAATTGATTTCTGTATAGAAGCTCCAGACCTATGTGTTTCCCCAAAACCAAACTAGGTTCCTTCATTTTATTTTCTTTAAGTGGCTTTTCGTATTTGAAATTTTTATGGGTTGATTAGCAATGAAAGTTTTAATGAAGAATGTTTGAGATCTATGAAAAATGGGTTTTACATGTTGTTTGCGAGCATGATGGAAGAAATTTGGTTTATTCACATTGTTAATTTAGAGAAACGTTAGGCTATATTGCTCAGGAAATCAAAATACGTTTTGGCTATTGGTAATAATAGTTTAAATTTTATGAAAAAATTTGGGTTGTATTTGCATATAAATCTTAAATATTTCAACAACCTGAATGAGTCGATCTTAATGAACAAATCAGTAAACTATTAGTTTAATCAACATCAGTATTCTCTAGCGTCTCCTTTTTGGTTTCACAAAATTAGTTTGTATATTTGATATGTTATTTTTTTAAAGCATTTCACGAGGAAGTTGTTTCTCTAAGTCTTTGGCTGTAATCTTCAGCAATATTGAAGTCACCAATCATCATAGCAGTAGAGCTTTTCATCTTTGGACTTTTGGGTGCATATTTAAACATATACATGTTGTAGATGCCAGGGAATGTAGGAAGTTAACCTATAAAATAGTTCCATAGATTTTGAACTCACTGAGTAATCTAGTTTGGAAACTTGAATGTCTTGCATAGGTTAACAAGTGGTCTAGTTTTGATGACATCAACGTCAGTAGAAAAACCTAGTATATGCTCTGTTTCTTGTTGTTAGCATAGATTTTTCATGTTGATAGTTTAAAAAAAAAAAAATTCTCAGATGATTAAGATGAGAGTGGTTTACATTGACTAAAATATAAAAAAAATAGTGTGGGTGATTCTTAAAATAAAAATAATACTTTAACTTAAAAAAAAAGAAGTTTTATTTTAAATATATTCATCTGGACTAGTTTCTTCATTTAGAAGATACACCAGAATTAGTAACAGTTATGTAGGAAATATAACTAAAAATTTGAATAGCAAACCATGAATGAGATCTCAATTTCATAATGAACTTCAATTCACAAGTTAATACTGGAATGAATCAATTTTTTTTGTTTTGTTTTGTTTTATTGTTTAACTCATTCTCGAGAGCATTAGTAGTGTTGGGCTGCTTAAGATTGGTTGTAATTTTATTTTACTTGCTTCTTAAATGTAATTGATAGATTTTTTCATTTGTAACATGTTTTATTTTTAGTTAACATATATTTAAGTTTTTGAGGTTATTCTGTGAGTGAGATATTTACTAGTTTATCTAAAATTATATGGAAAATGAAAATTTTGACTTTTAGGAAGGGTGTTGAATATGGTTTGAAAGAGGAGGGTAATATATGGAAATTGTAGTGTTTTTCTTAGAAATTACCTACCAATCTTTTACATTAAACTGGTTCGTGATGCTTGGCCAAGCTCGGTAAAACATTTATGCATATTATTGAAATACATTGGTTATTTTATATTATTTTCCCTCTTCCATATCCTTGTGAATGTATCTACTAGACATAGGTGTAAGTAGATTTGATCACTTGGCTACACCTGATCTTTCCGATCCAACTGTACCAAGTTGCTAGCGTACTCGTGCCAGGGTTGGCTAGTTCTTCTTAACCAGAGAACCTCAAGGAGCTAACCACTCCATGGTTGGGCAGTAAAAGTGCCTGGAACACTCTTTCATCTCATTATAGCAGATGTATAATGATCCTACAGCTTGGAGACATGATAATGTGCAGATGGACTGTCAGGTCTGATGGCATGTTAATGTTTATGTTTATATTATTAAATATATGTTTTACATCATACGATACACTAATAGCAATAAAAAGAACTAATCTAAGTAAAAAGATGTGGAAAGGGATGATGCATATCATCAACATCCTCCCACATAGCACTATCAATAGAGAACCGATCCCATTGGACCTTATACTACAAGATTTCCTTTTCATGCACTTAGATAGTGCGCTCATCCATGAGGTCGGTAGGTAAAACTTGCACCACCCCTAGATCCTGAACCTACAAGGTATGCCAATCAAGAATATGAGATGCATCAGGATGATATGGCTTCAACAATGAAACATGAAAACATTATGGGTACGAGCCAGAGCTAGTTGTAGAGCAATTCGATATGCCACAAGATTTATGACCTCCAAAAGATCAAAAGGTCCAACATATCTCAGTGCAAGCTTAGAAGACTTGTTGAAAGAGATTGATCTCTTATGTGGATGCACATGCAAGAAAACCTTGTCCCCAACCTAAAATTGTCTAAATGTACACTTCTTATTCATATAACTCTTCTACCTATCTACAAATTCCTTTAGGAAAGCACAAATCATAACCATTTGTTCTTCCATCTACCTAAGCATCTCAGGACCAATTATAATTTGATCCTCCACTCCATCCCAACTGATAGGTGTGCAACATTTACACCCATAAAGTGCCTCAAAAGGAGCCATTCCAAGAAATGAATGATAAGAATTATTATATACAAACTCAACCAAAGGTAGGTATTCTTCCCACTTATACTGATGATCCATGCAATACATACAAAGTAAATCCTCTACAACTTGATTCACCCTCTTTGTCTGACCATTAGTTTGTGGATGATAAGCAATACTAAAATTTAACTAAGTCCCCAAAGAAGCATTCAAGGTTGTCCAAAACCTTGACATCATTCTCGTGTCCCTATCAGAGTTGATAGTCTCAGGTACACCATGTAACCTGAATACCTCTTGCACAAACATCTTGTCCAATGTCAATGATCCATCCTTCAAACTCCCCATTATAAAATGTGCAACCTTGGTCAATTTATCGATCATAACTAATATAACATCATGCCTTTACCTAGTCATAGGTAAACCCTGTATAAAATCCATAGAAATCACTTGCCATTTTTACTTTGGTATGTCATGAGGATACAACAATCTTGCCGGATGAATATTCTTAGCCTTTACTCACTGGCATTCTAAACACTAGGCAACAAGAGTGGTCACATCACGCTTTAATCCTGGCCAAAAATAAATTGGCCTCATATCTACAACCATCTTAGTAACTCCAGGGTGACCTAAATAAGGAGTACTATGCATTTCCTCCATCACAATTTTCCTCAACCCTACATGGTTGGGAATATACATACAACCCTGATATCTCAGAAGACCCTCTATGTCAAAATTATATCTGTCAAAACTGTGATTAGATGGATCAATGTGCAATGCAGTTTTAACCATCTCATAATGATCATCACCTATGAGGTTTTAAACAACATGCTCTTTCAATCATGTTCTAGTAGTAGATATAGCAAATATATGCCTTCTATTGAGAGCATCAGCCACCCTATTCTCTTTACCCTTAATGTACTCAATACTGAATTATACTCACCGAGGAATTCGAGCCAACACCTTTGTCTAGCATTCAAATTTGGTTAAGTAAAGATGTATCTCAAACCCATGTGATCCATTTTCAGCTCAAATGATTTACCAATAAGATAATGCCTCCAAACCTACAATGCATGAACAATGGTAGCCAACTCAAGATCATGAGGTGCATAATTAACCTCATACTGCTTTAGCTTATGGGACTCATAAGCTACAACTCTACCTTCTTACATCAACACTCCACCTAAATCATCACCTGAAGCATCAGTTATCATAGTGAAATGCCCATTGGGATTAGGAATCACAAGAATAGGAGTGGAAGTGAGCTTCTGTTTCAACAACTAAAAAGCCCTCTCACACTCATTAGTCCACAAATATCTCTTCCCTTTCCATTGTAGTGAGGTAATAGGTGCTAAAATTTTTGAGAATCCCTCTACAAATTTTTGATAATAGCCTACCAAACCCATAAAGCTCTAAATTTCACTCACATTCTAAGGAACCGACCATTCAAGAATAGCCCTAATATTGGAAGGATCCACTGAAACTCCATCAGCAGTGATGATGTGTCTAAGGTAGTGGATTTGTTTATGATAAAATGTGCACTTGGTAAGCTTCGCATACAACTTCCTATCACAAAAGTGCTGAAAGACAATACACAAGTGTTCCTCATGCTCCTCCATAGTTTTTGAATAAATCAAAATGTCATCAATGAAGATTTCAAAAAACTTATCCATACAATCTCAGAACACACTGTTCATTAGATTCATAAATGCTACAGGTGCATTCGTAAGACCAAAAGGAAAAACTACAAATTCATAGTGCCCATACCATGTCCTGAAAGCTGTCTTATCTATGTCTTCATCCTTAATCCAAAGTTGATGATACACAAATCATAGATCTATCTTTGAAACACCTTAGCTCCCTTCATCTAATCAAAAAGCTCATCTATCTATGGAAGTGGATATCTATTCTTTATGGTAACCTTGTTTAACATCCTATAATCAATGCATAGATGCCAGGTTCCATCCTTCTTCTTTACAAAAATCACTGGTGCTCCCCATGGTGACATGCTTGGACATATAAACCCTTTGTCTAGCAACTCTTGCAACTAAGTCTTGAGTTCATACATCTTGGTGTTGGTCATCCTATAAGGCACCTTGGATTGTGGCTCAACTCCTAGCTTAATATCAATGGAGAAATCAAACTCTCTCTTAGGTGGTAGCTCAAGTAAATCTTCAAGAAACACATCTCGAAACTCTTGCAATATTGGGTAATTGTTTATGGAAGATCTAGGATCTTCAAGATCTTTCACATGTGCAAAAAAAAGTTGACAACCCTTCCTCTTAGCCTTTTTCAACTGCATAGCTGAAATATGCCTAAGCACTATCTGCCTCTTAATCTCGTTCACTACTACTAAATTTCCAAAGTCATCCAAGAATTCAACTAGGTTATCCTCACAATTTACTATAGCCTTATGCTCAGTAAGATAATTTATGCCTTGACATCATATGACCCAAGTGGGGCTACATATAAATTTACTTGCGTGTGAAAAGTTGGAAGTTCTAACTCGCTACAGGATAAACATTGCTCTATTAGACACGTTGTCTAATTTCCATACTCAACTAACCAAGGTTAATCCATATAACCAAATTTAATTGGAATTTTAGCTACTAAACTAGGATCTACAAAAGACTTTGTAGCACTAGTATCAATCAAAATGGAAACTTCACAATCGTAAAGCTTACCAGTCAATTGCAAAGGAGTTGCCTGAAACTTTGCCTGCCTATGGTCCATAGCTGCATGAATTTGGTGCTAAACCTTTGGTCCATTTATAGGTGCACTCCTCTAAGGACATCTAGCTGCATAGTGATTACCTCCACATACAAAGCAACCATTACGAGGTCTTGTTTGAGTTGCTGATTTATCATTTCTATTCTAGTTCCTGTTATTGTTACCATTGTTATTCCTGTTGTTGTTACCTCCTCTAACCCTATTCTGACCTTGGAAATTCCTATTATTTCCCTTTTGTGATTCTTCTTGTCCCTTTGCTTTCATTTTATTCATTTTTTGTTGACCAACCTACTGCTTATTATTATCCTAAAATTTTCTCTTGAAAGATCGGTTATTGTAGGCTTTTACTAGTGCTAAATCTTTCAATCGTTGTTCTTGTTCTAGTGCCTTTCTTAGTGTATAGTCCATAGACTTTGGCTCATGCATTTCCACCTCATTATAGATTTCTATGCATAACCCCATGATGAACTTGTGAGTCCTAAACAAGTCATCATTCTGGTACTAAGGAACGTATTTAACTAGATGGAAAAATCATTCATGATACTGTGTAACTGACATGACTCCTTGGATTAGCTTATAAAATTCTGATGTCTTCTTGTCATAAAACAACTAAGGCAACCATCATTTTAAAAAATGTTGCAACAAATCTTCCCATGATATCTCACTGTGCTGTAGCTTCTTTTTACCCATAACATTTTCCCACCATGTTGCCGCTTCACCAACTAACTAAAAAGTAGCACATATTGCTCTTGACTTCCCAGTGAAATTATGAACATGAAAATAATTTTCCATGGTAGCTATCCAAGCTTCTACCTCTTCACCTATAGTCTTACTATTAAAGGTAGGAGGTGTGACTTTTTTGAGGTCCTTGTTGAGATCTTTTGCAATTTGGACCCTATCATGAACTAATCCAACCATCCTTCAGTCAACTTCTTCCTTCTATTACTCCTCAAACCTTTGATCTTCCTCCTATTTCCTATGAGCCTCAAGTAGTTGGTCCTCCTCTCTTTTCTTGTGTGCTTCTTCTTGTTGATGCAAAGCTTCCCTGGGCTCATCCTCCTTAGCCTGTTGTCCTCTTAGGGCATTTTCCATGTCATCCATGAGAGGAGTGCCACAATTTGGTCAAGACTTTGGTTTTCAGGTTCATCCCAAGGACCATTATTGCCTCCATCCCTATTGATTCTTCGAGAATACATGATGACATATTACTCCTATTCTAGTAGCAAACTATGCAACATTAGCATGAATAAGACCTTAGATCCTAGTGTTTAACACATCTTTGATACCACATGTAAAAAATGACTTCTCTAACATTTCCACATGTGCAAAACAACCATAAAATGCAAAAAAATAAAATTGAAAAGTCAAATGTCAACTACTTTTACATAAGCACTTATTCCTACTTCATCAAAGTTGAAAATTTAATTACAATGATATTTAAACTAGTCACAAAGAAGAAACATGTCATCATAATTATCATAATTTGGACATAATTAATGTCATTTATTTTTAATACAAGCCAACAACATGTCAGAACTACAAAAACACAAGATATTGATTTATACATATAACACATTAATCTTATGTCACAACTATGTTGACCTACATGCCAAACATAAGCATGTAGCATTAGTGTATCATATTATGTAAAACACACACACACACACACACACACACACACACACACACACACACACACACACACACACACACACACACACACACACACACACATGTTTTACATAATATGATACACTAATGCTACATGCTTATGTTTGGCATGCAGGTTGACATAGTCGTGACATAAGTTTAATGTGTTATATGTATAAATCAGTATCTTATGTTTTTGTAGT
Source organism: Cupressus sempervirens (assembly GCA_028749045.1). Classification (NCBI taxonomy): domain Eukaryota; kingdom Viridiplantae; phylum Streptophyta; class Pinopsida; order Cupressales; family Cupressaceae; genus Cupressus; species Cupressus sempervirens. The sequence goes on from CM053784.1 coordinate 476,842,731, forward strand.
TCTAACATGTGGTCGGCTTGTATTAAAAATAAATGACATTAATTATGTCCAAATTATGATAATTATGATGACATGTTTCTTCTTTGTGACTAGTTTAAATATCATTGTAATTAAATTTTCAACTTTGATGAAGTAAGAGTAAGTGCTTATGTAAAAGTAGTCGACATTTGACTTTTCAATTTTAGTTTACACAAAAATTAACATGCCATCGGACCTAAGAGTCCATCTACACATTTTCATGTCTCCGAGCTATAGGATCACTATCCAACCACTATCATGAGATAAAAGAGTGGTCCAGGCACTTTTACCACCCAAACATGGAGTGGTTAGCTCCCTGAGGTTCTTCGGTTAAGAAGAACTACCTGACCCTGGCATGAGTAGGCTAGCAACTTGGCATAGTTGGATCAGAAAGATCAGGTGTAGCCAAGTGATCAAATCTACTTACATCTATGTCTAGTAGATACATTCACAAGGATATGGAAGAGGGAAAATAATATAAAATAACCAATACATTTCAATCATATGCATAAATGTTTTACCGAGCCTTGCCAAGCATCATGAACCAATTTAATGTAAAAGACTACTAGGTAATTTCTAAGGAAAACACTACAATTCCAATATATTACCCTCCTCTTTCAAACCATATTCAACACCCTTCCTAAAAGTCAAAAATTTTATTTTCCATATAATTTTAGATAAACTAGTAAATATCTCACTCATGGAATAATCTCCAAAACTTGAAAATATGTTAACTAAAAATAAAACATGTTACAAATGAAAAAATCTATCAATTACATTTAAGAAGCAAGTAAAATAAAATCACAACCAATCTTAAGCAGCCCAACACTACTTATGCTCTCGAGAATAAGTAAAACAATAAAACAAATAAAAATAAAAAAATCAATTCATTCCAGTATTAACTTGTGAATTGAAGTTCATTATGAAATTGAGATCTCATTCATGGTTTTCTATTCAAATTTTTAGTTATATTTCCTACATAACTGTTACTAATTCTGGTGTATCTTCTAAATGAAGGAACTCGTCCAAATGAATACATTTAAAATAAAACTTAGTTGTCTTAAATTAAAGTATTATTTTTATTATAAGAATCACCCACACTATTTTGTTTATATTTTAGTCATCGATGTAAACCACTCTCATCTTAATCATCTGAGAAATTTAAAAAAAAAAATATCAACATGAAAAATCTATGCTAACAACAAGAAACATAGCATATACTAGGTTTTTCTACTGATGTTGATGTCATCAGAACTAGACCACTTGTTAACCTATGCAAGACGTTCAAATTTCCAAACTAGATTACTCGGTGAGTTCAAAATCTGTGGAACTATTCTATAGGTTAACTTCTTATGTTCCCTAGCATCTATGACATATATATGTTTAAATATGCGCCCAAAAGTCCAAAGATGAAAATCTCTATTGCTATGATGACTGGTGAATTCAATATTGCTGAAGATTTTAGCCAAAGACTTAGAGAAACAACTTCCTTGTGAAATGCTCTAAAAAAAATAACATAGCAGATATACAAACTAACTTTGTGAAACCAAAAAGAAGATGCTGGAGAATACAAATGTTGATTAAACTAACAACTTATTGATTTGTTCATTAACATTGACTCATTCAGGTTGCTAAAATATTTAAGATTTATATGCAAATACAACCCAAAGTTTTTCATAAAATTTAAACTATTATCACCAACAACCAAAACATATTTTGATTTCCAGAGCAATATAGCCTAACATTTCTCTAAATTAACAATGTGAATAAACCAAACATCTTCCATCATGCTCACAAACAACATTTAAAATCCTTTTTTTGTAGATCTCAAACATTCTCCATTAAAACTTTCATTGCTAATCAACCCAGAACAATTTCAAATATGGCAAGCCATTTAAAGAAAATAAATTGAAGGAACCTGGTTTAATTTTGGGGAAACACGTAGGTCTGGAGCTTCTATACAGAAGTCAACTTCACCTCCTAGTTGCTGCCTTCCTTCCAATAGCTCCTCCCCAGCCACTGCCTCATTTCCAACAACACCACTTCTCTTTCTCTCTTCTAATGATAACCTTCCTCTCTTCTAACACTAACCTTCCTCTTCAAAAAGCTATTGGAATCTCAATGAAATCCTCTTGCCAAAGAAGAACATCTTTCTCTTGTGCGGCTTCCCTCTATGCTCTTCCCTCACACCAAAAATGTGCCTCTCCCTTTCATCGAATCCTCCCAACTTAAATCACTCTCCCCTTTCTTTCCAAACAACACGTCTCTTCCCAAAATTGCTGTTCCTTTTCTTATGCAATTGCCATCATGATCATTAACTTTAAAATTGTTAGCAATCAATTAATTTCCACTCATTTGTATCTACAACTACCACTTGGCCCAAGAACTTTAAATAAACTTTTAGTTCTATTAAAGCTTCCACATCTAATTCTTTTCAAAATAGAAAAACTATTAATTACCATTTAATTTTTCAACTAAATTTTACCATTTCAAATTCATGCTTGTAATTACTTAGGAAAAATAAATTTAGAGTATAATACTTATTTTAAAATCTAAATTATAATATTTCTAAAAAATAATAATATTTAATCATTCATTTATTCATTTATGCTACACAATCATAAACTAAACGTTTAATCTATCTAGATAAATTAAAATTCAAAGCAAATGATTTATATTCAAATAAAAACAACTAAGTGTGTGTGTGCAACTACACCATTCAAATTCTGGGCCAAACCTGCCAAGGAGCTAAACTCCTCTACCTCAACCACTCTTTCGCCTTCAATACCTACACACTCACAAACTCAACATCATCCATTGAGTCAGTGATGTCATTATCATCATAAATAAATAAAACCTTACATATGTATTTTTAAACATTCAAAATACATCATCAGATATAAATAAGTAAATGATACCATAATTTTAACCATTATGTCACAAACCATAAAGTCGAACATAAAGCAGCATCACAATATCGACACATCTAAAATTTATCCATCTAATATCATCGACTAATAGGGTCTAAAACAAAAATATAAAGGTATTCAACTCAAGTCAAGTCATACATAGCCTTAGTCAAAAAGTCAATCAACATAATAAGTCTAATTAAAAAGCATTTCAAAATTTGAGTCGTGACATATTGCTTACATCGGGTGTGATCCGCTATGAATCTTCCCATGTCTCACATGGTAAAAATATCCGAGAAACGGTCCAATGCTAAGGAAAAATGTTTGTTAATTTTGGTTCTCCACCATCCGTTATATCGATTACATATTGATTGTCTGATGTTGTTCACTTATCAGATTTCTACTTTTTCTATTCTTTGGATTTGAGAGGCTTTTACCACGTATGTGAAGAAAGTAGCACATCCATACCTATTAGCATAATCTCCACAAAGTAAGTTACACTCTTCAAGATAGAGGAATCAAATTTTGTATTTGAACATTAATACACATTTGATACTGACTCTAACCAATGATTGAAGTGCAAAAATGACTTGTGAATTGAGACTGAAATTATATATATCCAAGACCCGATAATGGAAGGGTAGTAGCATAGGCTACAACATTTCTTTTACGCAATTTGCACACTTCCATATTTTATTGAAATTTATCATTGTTTTCTTGATTGTCCTTTTGTGCTATCATTCTATGTGTAGTCCTACAAGCCCTCAAGTAATGGATTTGGATCTCTCAAATTAAATAGGTACTTGTCAAGTTTCCCATCCTCTCTGACCATTCTATTTTTGCTCCTATTCATTGGGGTTCTAATATTATCTAATACCATGTTGATTGAATGGATCTCTTCAAATGCAATAATATTCTTGATTATTTCTATGTGTTCCAAGTATAGATCTAAATGCATATTATATATGAGTAGAAGAGACATGTCTCTATGTTAATCAATATTGGTTATGGTAAGTTAATTTCCATTATGCATTATTAACACACACACACACACACAATTGATGATTAATCAAATGCAATAATGTTTAACCAATAGCCATTGGGGATTAACTCTAGATCAATTCAATTTGATTGAAGCTACAATAGTAGTAAAGATTATGGTTTGTGGTATAAGAAAGATGGTGATTTTGAGCTAAGAGTTTATAATGATGGTGATTAGGTAGGAAATGTTGATGATAGAAAGTGTACAACTGATGGAGCTTCTTTTTTAGGAGAAAGGTTGGTAACATGGATAAGCAAGAAATAAACTTGTATATCACAATCTACTATTGAAGAAGAGTATGTTGCTGCTGCAATTAATTGTTTAAATATTGTATGAATCAAACAACTATTGGAAGGTATGCAAGAGGAAGTCATTGAACCTTTTACTATCTACCATAGCAATACAAGTTCTATTAACATATCAAAGAACCCTTTGATGCATGCAAAAACAAAGCATATATATATCAAGTATCACTACTTGAGAGAGAAAGTTCAAGAAAAATAAGTTAGATTGGAGTATGTGAAGTCCAAGGAGCGCATTGTAGATATATTCAAAAAGTCATTTCCTAAGGATTATTTTGAGTATTTGAGAGGTAAGTTAGGGGTCCTTCTGCTATCCAAAATTTACTAAGAAAGGATGCATGTTGCATCAAGTCATGGATGATCAAAATATCTTTATGGAGTTGATGCAGGAGTTCACTCTTTAGGGACATCCCTAGAGTTGTGAAAATGTTAATAATGAAATATAAATATTTGGTACATGCAAGGTACAAGGTATAACTACAAGGTTTTATAAGTTTCTAACTAAATCTTATAGTTACCTTTGACATTGATGTCAAAGGGGGAGAATATCAATAAAGGATAAGTAACCCTAAAAGAGGAGTTGTGTGAGTAATAATGAGTGATTGTTGATATGCTTATGAAACAAAAAGAAGAACTTATATGGAGATGTGAAAGTAAAGGGGGAGAGATGCAGAAGAAGGAGAAAATGATGCATATGAAACATAAGAGAAGATGTATATAAAGATGACTCAAAGGGGGAGATGCTACAAGTTGTTGATGTATGGAAAAAATGGAGTTGATGGTGTATGATGTTGATTATTATTATTAAAGGAGACATAAATTGTTGCAGGAGAATGATGTTAATGATGTTTTTGAAAAGTGAAGTATATCTAAAGGGGGAGCATAAGAATGTTGGAAACCAAGGAAAAGCGAACCTGATGCCAAGATCAAAAAGTTGCAAAGAACCTGAATGAAGTCAGAGAGATGAAGATGTGTTGGTATCTGATGGTATATTATTTCATAATCTGATGAATACAATAAAGTGTTTCCATCAATTCCAAAGGGAGAGATTGTTTGCCCCAATTGATAATGTTTTTAATGTATGTGAAAGAGTCATATAAGTTGTTATGTTGTCATTGATGTCAAGCCTTAATTGAGAAAAAATTATGGTAGTTTAGTAGAGTGTCGTATTATTTGATCAATGAAGAGGATTTGAAGAAAGTATAATAATGATGCAAGTGTTGATAAGTGTATGGTATCTAATGGACACTTGAATGAGTTAGACTCTAACAATATAATATTGGTTTGAATATTTTGCATGTTTTGATTAAGCATTGAGATAATGTATATGAAAGATAGTTTAGTCTGTGAATGAAGAATCTTAGTATGAACTGAGATACCATAGTCTTCATCGAGTGCCTGATGAAGAAGTGAAGAATGTTTATTATAGACAGAGCATGAACAATGTTAATCGAGCCTAGTATTGATTGAGTGAATGTAATGTTAACTAAGTAATGAAAAGGAAGAAAAATTTAAAAAATGATTAATCTGAGGCTAATATTTGATAAAAATAAAGATTGTTTGAGAAGTTTAGAAAATAAGGATGAAGTTAGTTATAAGATCAATGATTGGATAAATTCAAAGAAGCTCTGATGAAGGAGATTGGATGATTTGAATTGATAGAAAAAGTTCAAGTTGAAGGCATCATACCCGAGTGTCTAGACTCAATGAATCTGAGTTGGATGAAGATTGGAAGATTCTGATTAAGCAACAAAACATGGAAGAATTTGGTGAAGTTGTACAATTTTTTCTATTTAAGGGATGAACATAGTGTTCATTTTTTGGGATCAAGTTGAAGAAGGAAGGTGATAGCTAGAGGATAAATGAGTAGAACTACATTGTGAAGATAAAGAAAGAGAAGTGCTAAGTGGATGTGTTAGTGAGTGGATTAGCTAGAAGGAACCAACATGAAGAAAGAGAATAAACATAGAAAATAGATTGGGAGAGACAAAGATCTAAATAAGAAATATATAACTAAACTAAACATATCATTTCATTGTTACTTTCTAACTAATGTACCATAAAATCTCTTAACTGAGTGGACCTAATAGTCTTATTTATAGATCCATTGTATGGTGACATTTGTTGAATGTTTTGTAACCTTTAACAAGGTTGGATCCATATCACTTAAAAAGAGTAAATTTTTTGGGTTGCTAGTCCTAGGTGTTTTTTCACTTAACAAGGTTTTACATTAAATTCTTGTGTCAAAATTGTGTGGATTCTTATTGTGTTGCATGTTATTTCATTTTTACTATTTACTGATACAACTTGCTATATACTAAAAGTTTACTTTGATACCTATTCTATGAAGTTAACTATTTCTTGATATGTTTACTGAGTTAGTGATCAAGAAGTTTAAAGATTTTAAGTTTGTGGAAAAGTTTTTAAAGGATTGTTGGATGATTGGTTATAAATGATTCATTCCCTCTCTCAATTTTCTAATAATTAGTTAGTTAGAAAACACTCAAGTTTTCACACTACTACATTTGGGCCCGAATTGTGACAGTTGGACATCACAATTATGATGACCACCTATTGTCCAAGCAACACTAATAGGAATTGGCTCTCGCTAGACAGGTGTCAAAATTTTTCCATCACAAATTGTAATGGCAAGGGGTTCCATCTCAATTGCAATGCCAAAAGCTATCATGAATTGAAGCCAAACGGGGCCATACATTGTCACAATTGCGATGGCTATTTGTCAGAGTTGCCATTGCAAGTGCGACATTTATGAGATAACAATGCTATGGGTTTAAAAACTTTTAGTTGGAGATGCCATCACATGTGAGATGTTTATGTAATAACAATGTTGTGGGTTTGATGACTAGCCGTTAGAATTGTGACATTATCGCAATGGTAAAAATGGAATGTGTGATGTTGGAGAGAGTGCTTTCCTAACAAATCTATTTCTAAAATTCAACTTTGGTTATGAATATTATCAGAGACTGCAATGCTCTTACCCCTATAACTAGTTTTCCTATTATTTTAATCTTTTGGGAGAGACTAGATGATTTTTGTGACTGTCAAATTCTGCCCATTGTGGGGAGGATTGAAGACTAATGACAAAAAGTTTTTTGTACATTCAAGCTTGATACAAAATTTACATGAGGTGAAAACTCAATTGCAAGTGAAGATCTTGTCAAAGGTGATGGGGAAGAACAAGTGAATCTTGTTCTTGTCAAAGTAGGTATAGGTGCAGAGGGAGTATATGGTAGACTTGGAACACTTGAAATAAGTAAATATTTATAGGGTAAGATTCTAAAGCTAGCCCTTATTCAAAAGCTACACAAGCAAAATAGTTATCAGAATATATCATAAGTCTTGGTATCCTCTCTATTAATATTTTTTCTTAGAGGTGTTTCTGTGCTTTGTGGATCCTCTTGTCTAGTTGCTATTGCCAATGTGAGTGTTAGAAAGGTAATTCAATTGTGTTTCAAACTAGTTGAGGACTTTGTTCCTCAAAATATTGATTTATTATTACAACAAAAAAGGGCTCAACTTAATAGGGTAGGATAATAAAAATGGGTCTCTCACTATAGCACAATTATTACTAAAATGGAAGGAATTAGCTCCCTATGGAAGGGCCTCACATATTTTTCCACACTTTTGACCCTCAAGTACACGATCAAGATGAAGACTACTACTATATGATAGGTTGTCTTACAAGATTCTTTGACAAGGAATCTTAGCAATGCAAGTAGGATGATGGTTAGATTTGGTGCAAGGGTGTTGGACTCTAGTTGTAATATCACACCATTTGAGGTAGTGGTGCAGGGTACCTTGACCATCTCCCATGAAATTTGAGTTATAATTGGCATGATTTGAGTCATGTTAGATTAGGATATTAGTTGTTTCATATCAGGTTATTAGGTGTTCAAATTAAGGTCATGTTGACCAATTTCTTGTTTTAACTGTTATGGGTCAAAGTGAGTCAAAGGTGGAAAAATGACATGCAAGGGCATAAATGGAATATATTATAGAGTTACGATGTCATAATGTGATGTTGAACCTATTTAGGGTTCTTAGGAAAGTATATTAGAACTTAGAATGAAAAATGTGGGAAAAAGTGTAAAAATTGCCAATAAATGCTATCAATAATTGTTTGCAAAAATTGGCAAAGCGTAGAAGGTGAACAATAATTCATCTTGTTTGACCCATTAGGGAGGTGAAAAGTCATGTTATGATACAATGCAATGTAATCACAAAATAGTAACCACCATGAACCAAGTCAGAGGGTGGTAAAAAGGCTTTCACCTCAATTCTCTCTCACATAAAAGAATGCATTACAAGGAATTTCACTTATAACTTCTAATATTAGAGAAGATATCATTCACAAAGGATTACACCTCAAAATTTTCCCTCTGAACAATGATCATAGGAAGTCAAGTCCTCCTTCCTGTTGCCTAAGGATGGCTATCAGACTCCCTCTAAATCTAATATCAATTCTCTGATTTTCTAGGGATAAGTCATTACTTCCTTATGATATATATATATATATAGGAGTAGGCCCATCAAAATCATGTAGTCACACATATTTATTTCTAGACTTTCTCTGAGTATCAATCTTCTAAGCTCTTGTATTGCCTTAGAAGAAGTGTCATACTCTGTCTTAATGAGGAAGGATCTCATAATCTCAATCATCAAAGATATTTTCTTCAAGAGCCTCATTGTATCCATCTTGATCATCAACGTCTTTGGAGCTACTATAATAATATTGAGTCTACACAATATTTGGTAGCATGTGTAAAGTACCAACCTTCTCATCCTGCAAGAACATCCTCAGACATAAAGAAAAAAAAGAAGGCAAATAAATATTATAGTATATATATGATTATAAATAAATGAATAGATAAATGTAAAAGATACGAGTACTTATATTCCCATGAGGGTCATGGAACATCTCCTTTCTAATGATGGTTCAAGTGGGAATAAAAATTTGGTTATTATAATAAAACATTGGTTATTATTCCCCCCACAATGTAAAATTACCACTCTTATATCATTGAAAACTTTTGCATCACATTAAATATGAAAACTTCTTTGTAAGTTCCAACTTTCTCTTTTCATCCTTTGAAGGTCCAAATATTCTTTAAGCTTAACAGGAGAAGAAAACATGTCCTTCCATTTTCTTAAAATCATCCACAATACACCAATATCTTAATTGAGTATGATTTTTCCACATGAATGAATCTGTAACTCATACACTGAGTTTCATTCATCAAAGAGAGACTCATAGATGGTTCAAATGAATTCTTAAAAGCTTCATTAATGTCTCAAAACAACTCAAATTTCCTTTGCTCATGCAAAGGTATTTGTTTGATCTTTTGATTAAACCTATATTATGCACATCTTACAATCTGTGTATTCCAAATTCATATCATTGGTGAATCCATCACAATGTGGTTGACTCCCTCTAAATTAATATGACCAAGGTCACCAAAGGTTGACTGAATCATATCCTTTATATGCTCCCTCTCTTTTAAGGTTGCCTCAAATGTCAGTCTCCCTCTAAATTTCAATCTCTCTCTTTTTCCTATGAGAACATTCTTAGAGGAAAAGATCAAGGTATATAGCTCTTGGTAGGATATATAAAAATACAAATAAGAATATTAATTTGGCTATTAGAAATTTAACATTACCTATTACTAACTATAACATAAATGTCCAAAGTGCTCACCCGAAACCCACAAAAAAGGATTCTACCGAAGATAAAATGGATATGGACATTGAAAAGAATGATAATGGAAAAACCCTTATCATGAAAGAGCACAACCTGGGTAAGGAGAATAAAGAAGAGCTCAATGAGAAACATGACTTAAACATCAAGAACCAGGTCAATATCAAGGATAACCACAAAACTACCATTGACTCTGGGAATAAGTTTGCTGAAGGGCTTAGGGATGATTCTACTCTGGTGAACTTGTCTTTCCTCCATAGAGCTAATCTTAAAGATGATGCATCTCTTCAAAGAGACTCATTGCTCTATAATGAGATTATGATGCTTAAGGAAAAAGTTGGTCACATGCAGAAAGATTTGGATCATGAAATAATTTTGAGAGCCCATTTGGAAAACCAAGTTGGAAAAACTCTTGAGAAAATTGAGGAGTATGAACTGGAACTCTAACAATTGATCAAGGATAGTGGACAAAAGATGAAATTTGTTACTTCCAGCTTATGTACTACTATGGCTAGTTTAGGAAAGAAAAGTAATGAGGAGATTATGTCTCCAGAAACTATTGGGGCTAAGAGTCCAGGTGGTCCAAGTAAGAGAACAAGGAAGAGTATGAAGAAAAAGGTTACCGAGGCTCCTAAGGTTCCTAGATCTGCAATAGAAGACATCATCTAGAGTACTGCAAAGGCAAGCAAGGAGTTAGTGAATTCATCAAAGAACTCCTTTAGGTGCTGGTTGGGTTCGTTGGAGTGTTGGTTTCTAGTCTGTACTAGTTTGTTGGTTCTATTTTTTTATTGTTTCTAGCTTTTTGTATTGAACTCTAGGTTCCAAGTCCTTGTAAAACTTGGGTTTGGTTCTATTTGATTACTCTAGTGGTTTTAGGTCCTTGTAAAACTTGATTTTTTGATGTTTTGTGACGAACTTCAGGTTCAGGTCCTTGTAAAACCTAGTGATGCATCCTATTTATCTTTAGCTTTTGTATAAGGTTTTGGGTCCCTTCAAAACTTGTTTATGCATTAATCTAAAATAATAACATAAATGATTTTAGTATTTATATTAAATTTTCAATAATAAAAGTAAGAACTTAATCTTTCATACTCCCATATTAGATCTCACAATCATTATATCAACTTATTAAATATCATTAAATGTAATTATACATATATAAATACATGTATATATATTCAAACTTTCAATTATATTTATATATTAATACACATATAAATAATTAATCATTACCATTTTGAAAACATAAATTAATTAACACAATTGACTTACCTAAATACTTACCTTTTAATGAGATCAATGGAATTGATGCATTTATTACCTTAAGACCACCTTGAGTTTCACATCAACCAAAAGGTAGATAATTTAACTTTGTTAAGTGTGAGCCTCTTCTTTAATCCTACTAGTGACTTGATTTCCATATCTATTGAGGATGAAATTCTTGTTTTCATAAGTAATCCAATGTTGGAAGTTTTGATGGCATGATGACCCACTTCTAAGTCAACAATTGAGTCCCACATACACTAAGGCCCAATTTGGTTGGGGAATAGGAATTTGGCTCAAAACCTTATTATCTCATAACTAGATTTTTGAAAACTTGGTTTTACATTTTGGGAAGATAGTTGGATCGTTTGGTTGACATGGAAGATGAATATACAAATTCATCTTCTGGGTTTGGTTGCCAATTTAGAAATTGGAATTGGAACAGAATCTTACTGGGATAATCCCTTTCTTGCATTTGGTTGTTCATTTTAGAATTGGAATTAGAATTTAATGTAGATTTTTTAATCTTATTTTATTATGAAACACAAGTATTATAAAGAGATACCAACATTCAAATAACAATGTGATTCTAGCAAAAAAGTACAAAACGCCAGTGTTCCAAATATGTTTAAATTATGAATTTGATCAATAATTCAAAGTAACATATGTAGCATGAGATAGAAGATGGAAAAAAAATATTCATGAAATGATGGGAAAGTAAAATATCCATGATATGAATGGTTGTGTGAAAAAACATCCTTTAATATTAAAACATGGGGAAATCCACAGTCTACACAAACAATATCCATGAATTGATGGGAAAGAACAATATCCATGATATGAATGGTGATGTGAAAATACACTGCTAAATATAAAAACATAGGGAAATCCATGCTCTATACCCTTATGCCCCACATTCAGTGAGAAACCCTCTCATATGCTGCTCAATCTTCCCATTATTGCCTGTATTGTTAGATGGTCAATCCTACATATACAAACTAAACATGCTTGAAGAAGTAAAACCTGATTATTTTTTAATGGAATACACCAAGGAGTAGCTTTATAAATATTGACCATTTACAAATATGAATAGTAAATAATCATCAAATAGCTCATCTTTCTATCAACAATTTTCATCTCACAATATCAACAAATCAAGATCAATCAAAAAAACACAAAAGAAAGACACTTTGTCAGTACCATTGACAATCCTATAAAAAGGCACACATACATAGGAAACCAAATAGGGACAAAAAGAAAAGAAATAAAAAAATATCCAAGAAAATTAGGAATATACATATAACATGGGACAAAATCATGAACTGTACAATCATCTACCAGAAAAACACAAAAAAAAAGCACTTTCTAAATACTTTTGATAATCTTGTCAGCAAGAACATACATAGGAAATCAAATAGGGACAAGAAGACATGAAATAAAAACATATCCAAGAAAATTAGGACTTATAGATATAACATGGGACATAATCATGAAATGTACAACCATTTGCCAAAACACATTTCTATTAGCATATGCTCTCACGTTCTACAATTGAGCATTCATCATTTGCTACTTGGTGTATTCCACATGAGTACAGTTCAATTATAGCTCTAATTAGCAATGTGTTCCAATTTAGTGCTATCATAGATGAATGCAATACCATTAAACAAAGGTAACTCACCAACTAGAATTACTTCAGATGCCAATTATGCCAATGCCAATGAAACAAACAACTAAACTATGTAAAAATTTAGTGTTGTGACGAGTTCCAATTTAGTGTTGTCATTGATTCAATCTAATACCCCTAAACAAATCCAACTCACCAACTCGAATAAATTTAGATTCCAATCATGCCAATTCCAATGAATTGAACAACTAAACTATGTAAAAGTTTGCTGCTGTAATGAGTTCTAGTTTAGTGTGGTGAGAGATCAATGCAATACCATAATACCACTAAATAGAGCCAAGTCATAAACTGGAATTACTTCAGATGCCAATCATGCCAATACCAATGAAATGAACAACTAAACTATGTAATAGTTTGTTGCTGTAATGAGTTCCAGTTTAGTGCGGTGAGAGATCAATGCAATACCACTAAACAGGGCCAAGTCATAAATTGGAATTACTGCAGATGTCAATCATGCCAATGCCAATGAAATGAAATGAAAAACTAAACTATATAATAGTTTGTTGTTGTAATGAGTTCTAGTTTAGTGTAGTGGGAGATCATGCCAATGCCAATGAAATGAACAACTAAACTATGTAACAATTTGTTGTTGTAATGAGTTCTAGTTTAGTGTAGTGAGAGATCAATGCAATACCACTAAACAGAGCCAAGCCATAAACTGGAATTACTTTAGATGCCAATCATGCCAATTCCAATGAAATGAACTAAACTAAGTAACATTTTAGTGCTGTAATCAGTTCTAGTTTAGTGCTATGATTTGAATGGTGGTGTGAAAACACACCGTTAAATATAAAAATGCACTGTGAAAATACATCGTTAAAATGTCAATGAAATGAACAACTAAACTATGTATTGAACAATTCCAATCATGCCAATAAAATGAACAAGTAAACTATGGATAGATCAAGTATGTATAGATCTATGCCAATCTTGGATCTTATCTATACATAGTTCATCTACACATAATACTATACTATAATAGTTCATCATCTGTACCAATAGCAAGAAATGTACAACTATATCAATAATTTACGAGGTCATAAACTATGGATATATTAAGTATGTATAGATCCATGCAATACCATTAAATATAAGCAACTCATAAACATGGATTACTTCAGATGCCAATCATGCCAGTGCCAATGAAATGAACAACTAAACTATGTAATAGTTTATTGCCAGTCTACTTAGCAAAATAGTCAATATTTTCTCAATAATGGGTTCCACTTTAGTGTTGTGAGAGATGAATGAAATACCATTAAACAGAGACAACTCATAAACTAGAATTTCTTTAGATGCCAATCATGACAATGTTAATGAAATGAACAACTAAACTATGTACTGATCAATGCCAAGCATGCATAGATCAATTATGTATATATCATAGTTAAAGTTTTGATTATCTGTACTAATATCAATGAAATGTACAGTTATAGCAATACTTTATGAGGTCATAAACAGAGCCAAATCATAAACTAGAATTTCTTTAGATGCCAATAATGCCAATGTCTATGAAATGAATAACTAAACTATGTATTGATCAATGCCAACCATGCCAATGAAATGAACAACTAAAATATGGATAGATCAAGTAAGTATATATCCATGCAATACCATTAAACAGAGACAATTCATAAACTAGAATTACTTCAAATGCCAATCATGCATAGATCAAGTATGTATATATCATAGTTAAGCTCTAATTAGCAATATTAATGAAATGTACAACTGCAGTAATACTTTACAAGGTCATAAATAGAGCCAACTCATAAACTAATTTTTTTTTTTAGATGCTAGTCATGCCAATGTCTATGAAATGAGCAACTAAACAATGTATTGATCAATGCTAATCATGCCAATGAAATGAATAACTAAACTATGGATAGATCAAGTAAGTATAGATTCATGCAATACCATTAAATAGACAGAGCTCATAAATTGGAATGACTTCAAATGCCAATCATGCCAATGCTAATAAAATGAACAACTAAACTATGTAACAATTTACTGCCAGTTTGCTTAACAAAATAGTTAATATGTGCTCAGTAATGATTTTAAGTTTAGTGTTATCAAAGATCAATGCAAAACCATTAAATAGAGGCAACTCATAAACAAGAATTTGTTTAGATGCCAATCATGCCAATGCCAATAAAATGAACTAAACTATGTAACAATTTGTTGTCTACTTAGCAAAATTGTTGAAAGTAGCAGTTACTAGCTGAAATAGTTGTGCCTCTACCACTTGCACTCAACTGATTAGAATGATAAAAATATTCATCTAAATCCAGTTGGCTATCAAGAGGTGTATCACAACCAATATCATCTTCCTCAAGTGGGTGAAATGCATCATTCATAGAGTGCCCTTCTTCAACATCAAGAGGCAATGTAGTTGCATACCCTTAAGCATTGTCATTACTAACAATTATAGCCAACTAATTGAAATCTTGGAAGGGTGACCTCTTATAAATTTTTGCATTTTTTAATTCTCTCCTCTACATGTAAGCAACATAAATAAATGGATTAGGTTGTTAGTCTTTCATTATTAGAATAAGAAGGCAATATTTTTTCAATTAAAAGAGTACAAAAACCATCCTACCTTCAAAAGGTCATCCCACACAGAATCCTCAGCATCCACAGTTTGATTTGCTTCATTCCCAGCAAACCCACTTGTATTTTTCAAGTCCTTCATTACTCTATATCCTACTTTCCATGATTTTAGCTTATTCTTAAAATGATCTAGTGATAGATTCAAGTTCATCTCTACATTGAATGTCCTCTCTATGGTGGTCCACTCTTCTTTTTTAAAACCACCTTCACCTTTTCATCCAAGATGAAATTGTTCAAGGAGCAAGTCTATAGACTTGTGTTCCATTTTTTTTATCCACATTATCTTCTTTGAAGAAGAAGAGGATTTTTCACTCACACTGATGGATCCAACCATATTGCTGAAACTGATGGGAGAATACAACTCACTCATACTAATAGGCCTGTTCATGCTCTTCATGAGCTCAATATATGCCATATTCTACAATTTTTGTTCACAAAGTATATATTATTGTCATTGCTTTAAATGTATTACAATTTAAACTAATCATATGATTGAAATTGAGAGTTAATGTTGTTTAAATTTAAATGGAATGCAACAAGGACTAACATAAGAAAAATATGATTTTCAACGAATTCACTATTCTCTTGTTATTGGTGGGTTTATAATCTTCATCATTTGGTACTTCTTGTTGTATTTCATTTAAACATCCTAATGCAACAAGGCTAAGAGGGCTATCATTTTTAATACATCCTAATGCAACCAGGCTAACATATTCAATAGGTATAAACATCAAAAAAAGGAAATCGTCCATCATTGTATATGCATACATCACTTTAATCAAATAAAACACATTGTCCCATAAAAGTTCAATTATTTTGGGGATCTATAAGCTTTTGATATCCCACTTGCTAACATATTCAATAGGTATAAATGCATTTCAATTTAATCTAATCATTTTATTGAAATTGAAAGTTAATGCTATTTAAATTTAAATGGAATGCAACAAGGACTAACATCAGAAAAATAGGATTTTTAGTGAATTCGTTGTTCTCTTGTTATTAGTGGGCTTATAATCTTCATCATTTGGTACTCCTTGTTGTATTTCATTTAAACATCCTAATGCAATGAGGCTAAGAGGGATATCATTTGTAATACATCCTAATGCAATGGGGCTAACATATTCAATAGGTATAAACATTAGAAAAAGGAAATCATCCATCATTGTATATGCATACATCACTTTAATCAAATAAAACACATTGTCCCATAAAAGTTCAATTATTCTTGGGATCTGTAAGCTTCCCACATCCTACTTGCTAACATATTCAATACATATAAACATATTACAGTTTAAACTAATCATATGATTGAAATTGAAAGTTAATGCTGTTTGAATTTAAATGGAATGCAACAAGGACTAACATCAGAAAAATATGATTTTTAGCGAATTCACTATTCTCTTCTTATTAGTAGGCTTATAATATTCATCATTTGGTACCTTTCTGTATTTCATTTAAACATCCTAAAGCAATGAGGCTAAGAGGGATATCATTTATAATACATCCTAATGCAATGAGGCTAACATATTCAATAGGTATAAACATTAGAAAAAGAAAATCATCCATCATTGTATATGCATACATCATTTTAATCAAATAAAACACATCATCCCATAAAAGTTCAATTATTCTGGGGATTCGTAATCTTCCCACATCCTACTTACTATATCTTCTCAAAATTGTGCCCACTCATTTCTATCCTCCTAAGACAACCCATATGTCTCAAGCACTGGTACCTCTATCCCATCATGATCACCTTCCTCTTCAATGGGTACTTCCAATGGAAGGCCATCCTCTATTGTAATGAAATTGTGAAGTATGCAACATGCCAAAACAGTATAGGTTTGTGTCATGATACCATAAGATGTTGCATGTCTCAAGATTGGAAAATGTTGCTTCAGAATACCAAACATATGTCCTATTGCATTTTTAAGTGAGGAGTGTCGATAGTTGAAAAACTCATGTGCAAAGTTTATTGGGTTTACTCTTGACCACTCTTTCAAGTGGTAGCGTGCACATTGATAAGGAGCAAGAAATCCAGGTGCATTTGGAAATCCAACATCCACTATAAAATATTTTCGTACATAGAAAAAGTATATTGTTAATACTTGTAATATTTAGCTACCCTTGAGTATACTAAAATGTGATTTGGCTTACCAGGGGGAACTATAAGTGGATTTTCTCTAGACAAAGTTTAGGCTAGAACATGACTATCTGTAGCAGAGTCTTGCCAACTAGCAAGGCAAAACTAAAACTTATAATCAAAGGAGAAGACACCCATAAATTTTTATGATAGGTTCCCTTTTCTATCATGATATTTACCCTGTATGTCGACATTGACTCACATTGGAATGTGGGTTCCATCAATAGCTCCAACACAATCATATGGGATATGATACATTGATCAAATGTATACTCAAGCAATAATAAGGTAAGTATAACAATCTAGACAATAAGGATAACAATCTAGACAATGCATGATTTACCTTGAAGAACGGTTCAAAACAATCCTTCGCACTAATTTTGGGAGGAGTGCCTAGACCAGGTGGTATGAAGTAATCCCTATGAAGGGCTAAGAAAACCATCAACACCTTGTGGAAGTACTAACTTATTGTCTCTCTTGAGTGCCCAAAATTATGGGTAATCTTGCGGTTCCTTAGATTGTGCCCAAGGGTGTGGAGGAACATCACTAGTTGTTCCTCTACCTTCAAGTGAATTGTATATCTCAAGCTTCCTTTTAGCTTGAGAATACAAGTTAGAGAAAAGAAGGCTGCCCTACTCATCTAAATTTGGTCATGACAATCCACCTCATTGGAATGAATAATGTCTCTACAAAAGGAATTTCCTTTTCTTATTCATTTACCCATTTGATTGCCTTCTTGGGCTATTAGTACTTTGGCTATAGAAACAAAAGCAAAAAGAACTGTGAGAATGCAGGTGTATGTGGTCTTCCTAACTATGTGTCCTTGAACCTCTATGCTGTCCATAGGATCCATAAGTATCCTAAAACATGGACAAATTATACAGTATCAGTTATGAGATATCAACTATCACCTATCAAGATATAACATGATTATTTGCTAGCCTTATTGCATTAAGAAGTCAATTATTTATTCAAATACAACAAGGAGTACCAATTGGTGAGGATCATAAGCCCATAATGAACAATACAACAATAACATGTCATTCTACTCGATGTAATATGTCTGTACTCCTATAGAAATGAATGCATATTACTGATTCTGTTTGTCCATATGTACACATAAACATGTATATATGAACACAAACACATGTATATGCATACAAAGACACATGTATATATACACACACACATGTATGTATGTATACACACACATGTATAAATATACACACACATGTATGTATGTACACATACACACTCAAGTACAAATTATAGCCTGAATTTTGGTTTTTATGAATGCATTTTAATAAACCGTCGGGACCATCAAAACTGAGGTTCATCTTTTAGAAGATGAAAAGGAGCAACGTTGGCATATGGGACTAGGGTTTATCTCTGAATTGATATATACATAGTTTAGTTGCTCATTTCATTGACATGATTTTCATTGATCTCATTACTGAGCACATATTGACTGTTTTGCTAAGCAGTTTCAAAACAAATTGTTAACAACATATATTAATTGTTTTGCTAAGAAGATAGAAACAAAGCCATTGAGTTGATCCATACATAGTTTATGAGTTGGCTATGTTTAATGGAATTGCATTGATCTATACATAGTTTATGACCTCATAAACTCACAAACTATGTATAGATATTTGATCATACATAGTTTATGACTTGGCTCTATTTAGTGGTATTGCATTGATCTCTCACAACACTAAACTGGAGCTCATTAAAACAACAAATTGTTACATAATTTAGTTGTTCATTTAATTGGCATTGGCATGATTGACATCTAAAGTAATTCTAGTTTATGATTTGCCTCTGTTTAATGGTATTGCATGGATCTATACTTATTTTATGACCTCATTAACTATTTTTATAATTGTACATTTCATTGCTATCGGTATAGATAATTAGAGCTTTAACTATGATATATACATGTAATCAAAAGTAATGACATGAGCACATACTAGAACTCATTTTTGAACAAAAAACCAAAAAATGCAAAGGTGGGTGGGAGAAGACAACCAAACAAAGCTACCACCATTTTCCAAAGCCAGACAAACCCCACAACCACAACCGTCAACTAAGAAGAAGTGAAATAAATAGCCAGAGAAACCCAAAACTCACCCAAGAAAAATGGTGCTAGGAACCTAAAAAATTCATTGAAGAACAATGTCGCCTTGTCTTCCAAAATGACACTTTCATCTTCCAAAAAGCTAACTGCAATTTTTGTAGACCTAATGGTTTTATTAAAATGACTTCATAATCTGCAATACCCAGGTTTTCATTTCGAATTCTACCTATTTCTTGGAAGATGCATCTTCCAAAATTCGTCCAAAAATGGAAGACAAGGATATGAATTTGATGAACCAAATGTCTATGAAAAGCTCCAAAACCCAATTTTTTCCCTCATAACCTGGTTTCTACCTTCATCTTCTTGCAACCAAATGAGGTCTAATTGTATCTCTTTAGAAAAGATTTGGAGTAATTTAGAACACAATAAGACACAGGGAGATTAAATCAATTATCAAGAGGATTGTTAGGTTTGATTTGTCAAATGATACCTAGTAACATAATTATGTCATCTGGAACATATGGTAAGACTACCACAACCATTGTAATTAAGCAAGGCCATCTTTACGATTTATATTCCTTAAGGAGAAATTGCATATATGAGCACTTCTTTAAATTAAATATAGCTTTTGACATCCAATAGCTGTGATTGAATTTATCCATTTAATTATTCCTTCCATCTTTGAGTCTTTACAAATATATAATTTTGGATTCAATATTCAATTCAAGGAAATATCAAATGCAATATCAGATATATGGCCATTAGTATCATATATTGCCATCCCATATAGTTATGAACTCCATAATGGCTTAGAGTGATGCAAACATTTGATTATATATATAGATGAAGGTTGCATTAGTACACAATAATAATGCCTTTCTATTCAATTTCTTTAAGTTTCATACAATAACCACTCAAGTTGCATACAAGGTTTGACTCAGAACCAGCTAGGGGGCTTTGGTCTGATTATTCATGGGGATTTCTTGTGACTTTCATGGATCCAGTTCTTGGACCTCCATCTCCCCCTGAAGAATAATTCAATTTGTCAAATTCAAAGATTTTTCGTGTTCACTTTGTCGCTTTGATTACACTTCTTTGGTTCTAGATGGTTCTCTTAGTAGTGTTGTTCATACCTCTTATGATATTACTACAGTTGGGAATATGGGTGATACTTCTTATGTCTCCACCTGTGGTCATTAGGATTTATTTTATTTTGTATATAGAAAGACTATTTTTTGCACCAAGTATCTCCAAAAGACGAAGGTGAAAATTTTGACAGAAGTCTAATAGATGTGAGAATTCACCCTACTCACAATTCAAATCGATATCCTCTGATAGGGGACTTTTGGACAAGCCTTTTAAATGATATGCCTCCTCATGTAAATATATGAAGCACAGGGAAGAAGATCACAACCAATTAGGACTTCAAGACTTGATTTCCTGCTGCTCTGACTTCTTCCAGCTACCACATAAAGGAGAGATTTTAAAGAATCACCTCCAAGCAGAGACAATATCTCCTACAATTTTTTGATTTGCAGGAATCAATAGGGTCTTTTTGGTTCGTGGATTTTTAAAAATTGAGATTTCTATAAACTTTGGTTTAGCCAAATCAAGGTTTTGTAAATCTTCATTCCAATTTTGGGAATTTTACTTGAATCGTTTGTTTCACTCAGAAGATGCGTGTGAAGACACATTTTTATGCTTAAGCTTGGAGTTGAAGACAAATTTCAAAAGTAGTCCAATCTATTGTTTTTACACTCAAAAAATATAACCAAGTTTTGATTTTCAATTCCTACTTGCTAGTAGGAAGTTGGAAAACCTAGTTTTGAGGCAAAATTGGAAGTCCGATATGCTAATTCTATTTTGCCAATTTTGAAACAAACATAAAAAATTTCAAATCTAGATTTTGAAAAAGCCAATTCTTGTCATCTTCTAGGAACCAAATGGAACCAAACTCATAGTCTTGTTCTTATTATCTCCCTTTGCCATTGATTTCATGAGATCAAATCTAATCATTTTGATAACAAGTAAACCATCTAGTGGGTGTTGAATTATTGAGTTCCTTCGTACGTTGTAACATCGATAGTTTGTAGAGTGCTTTCAACATAGCCTTCATTAACACATCAATTTACAAAAAATAGATGCCTATGAGATCGAGTAGTCTTTCTCCTTCACTCAACCAAAAATATGAGAATCACAAACTTTCACTCAATAGTTTAGTCATAACTTTATTTTATTTTATATATATTCATATTATTGGCAACATAACCTACTTTGATACCATGTTGAAGTAACATGTATATTTTTTTGCAAATGTGCTAACATGACCATTGCAATTAATGTCCTCCAAATGCAGATTTGAAAACTCATAAATATGAGAGGAGGATACATGTCTCTATAGTGAAGCATCATTAGATAATATATTAATTATATAAATAACCAAATGTATAATATATATATTATTATAATATAATATATGTAATATATATAAGAATATTTATCTAATGATGGTTTACCATCAACAATGTATCTCAAGACCAAATCAATCTGACTTAAACTAAAAACTTAATAGTCTTTGTCGGCCATTGGAGGATCCTCTTTAATTTCATGCATTTATTTGTTTTATTATTATTTTCTCATATCATGTTGTAGGAAAATCAAATGGCTATGTGAATTTAAGTGGGTAACGTCTCTATGTGCTTACCCAATTTCTTTAATAGTTATGTGTTTGTCGCAAAGTCTTTACATGTTGAAATAGAGTAAAGTTTAGCATTTCTAGTTATCCAAACCCCACTAGATCATCGTCGATTTTAAGACACTACAAAAATGACCAATCACTTCCTGCCCTAACTCAAAATTCAAATCGACAAACTATGTCTTCTATGAAAAATTCCTATTAGAACGATACAATGCCACGTTAATATCTTTGAAGGTTACTTATTTGAATGCTCTTGGGTTATTCTCTATAGTCTGTGAATTCTCTGTGCTTGTTTAGGTTGGAAACATATTATTCAATTCATGTTTCTTTCCAATTTTAGTAGTTTGAATGCATGCTAATTTCCATATTTTAGTGCTTGTTATGCACATTTTGTTTCCCAATTTGACTGCTTCTAAATCACATATTTTATCCAATTTTACTACTTTAACTCCTAAGTGAATGCTTCATGGTCATTATTAATGTATATTATAATGTATAAGCGTTATTTTCTTTGTTTCATCATGCTTATTCCCTATTATTGTATGCATAATGTAGGCTTTCATAAAGTTCAATGCAAGTATTTTTTCTATTTTTGCAGTTTTTATTTCATGATTATTTTCAAATTTTTCTTCTTTGAGTACTTAGTGTCTATGCTTAATGAATTCTTTATGGTGACACTTAACACATGTTAAAAAAAAAAATCCTTTTTTTTGTCATTATTGTCTTGTTTATTTTTTTCTCTATGTTGTCAATGAGTACATTACTAAAACAAGTATGCACACTGCACTTTTAGTTACGTGATCTATTCATTGACAAAATGTACTCATCCTTGTGCTAAGTTGTATTCATTGTAAACCTAGAATTTGCATTACTCTCTTCATTTTATAATGTTGTCAACGAGTATATTTCAAAACTAGCTATACATTCTGTAGAATTAGTTTTATGATGTATTCTATGATAAAATACATACATGCCTATCTACTAGTGTCATTATAAGTGTACTCTCACATTTCACAACATTGTCTTTCTTTTATAAATTTTTAAAGAATACCATGCTATTCCCTTTTCTAGTTCAACAAGTACATTACAAAACTAAATGTACATTGTACACAATTAATTAGGTGATGCATTCATTAATGAAATGTACTTAACTTTACATTGTGCACAAAAATTTATGTGATGTATTCACATTGTTGTCTATGACTACATTAGAATACTTACTTTGTATAACACAATTAGATGCCATGATTTTGTGTACTTGTCAATCTATTTAAGTTGTGATCATTATACTATATGATTTGAGAATTCTATCTACATTTTGTAATTCAATCAAATAAGTCAAATGGTTATCATTTTTTATTTTTTTAAGGTGTTCTTTATGGATTCAAAAAATTCAATATTCTATGTTAGGTCTCTTTTCAAGAGTCAATGGAAGACCAATGTGATGTAGTGTAGAACCAAAACCCCTATTGGAGGTGATCTAGTTCCTAGAAAATAACCACACAACAAAAACAAAACACAAGATATAAGATCCGATACTAAATACTACTGTTTATTTATAAATCAACTAATTATGTGCAATCTATCAGGCTATAAGG
Source organism: Cupressus sempervirens (assembly GCA_028749045.1). Lineage (NCBI taxonomy): Eukaryota > Viridiplantae > Streptophyta > Pinopsida > Cupressales > Cupressaceae > Cupressus > Cupressus sempervirens. The sequence continues at coordinate 476,866,791 of CM053784.1, forward strand.
CCTTTCCAATTATGGCCAAATACAAAGCAAGTAATAGTTTTGCAAGATTCCTCAAGATCCAACATAAACCCTAGCTAGTCTAGATTTGTAGCATAATAATACTCTGGTAGAAACCTCCAACAAGATCTAAACTTGTGCTCGCAAGCCACCAAATAATCTCCTTGTTTCCCAAGCCGTAACTACTAGCTCTTCTCAACCTAGCTTCCTCAACTACTCCCTCTTCTCATGCTTTGATGATAATGAATAAAGACTCCATGAGACCCTCTACTTATACCCAACTAAGCCACAAGTCAGCCTAACAAGTTAAAAATTAAATAAACCCTTATATTAAATACCTATTTAAGCTGCAAGTCAACCTACAATAGATAATAAATACCAAATTCCTTAGAAGGCTTACAACACTAATTAAATACACTTAGGAAAAATAGCCAATACCTAAATAGGTCCACACAAACTCCCACAATTGCTTCATGTCATGATCTCTTGCCATATGCATTAAATGCTCCAAGTTGATTTATCAAATCTGCAAGAACTCAAACTACCAAGCGTCAACAAATAACACCAAGCATGACCAAGCTCCTACAAGTATTGTCGAGTTCCTCACATGCTGAGCAACATAGTATATGCTGAGCAATAATATATGCCAAGCTCCTTTATTGACTGAGCACCTCAAACAACACTAAACCCAGTATTGATTGAGCACCACTCCTTTGGCGATCGAGTCCTCAACTCAAAAGCTAAAATCTCTCCAACATGCTAGATTTATAACTACCCTAGGATGTTCCTACATCAAACACCCCCGATGCAAAAATATGTTGTTAGTAGATGGAAGAATAACTTTTGGGATTCAACACATAAATCCCAAACTAGTTCTTCACATACATATCCTCCAAGTCTTCAACTTGCACACTCTTTCCCTTTCTCCATTTATGCTTTGTTAAATATTTCTTTGGTGCTCCACATGTTTTCTTTATATGCTGATCTCTAACCCTCCCATAATTCTTCAACTCAACACAACTACCAATACACAAGTTACTCCTATAAAGTTCTTCATTTTTCAAAGGAATTAGGGAATGCTTCCTACCACCTTTCTCAATAGTAATGACATTCTTGACATAATCATGCATAGTCCTGAAATCATACTACCAAGGTCTACTAAGAAATATGTGATAACTACTCATGTTCACAATATTACATAACACTTGATCCTTATATTTCCCAATCTAAAAATAAACAAGACACTACTCCCTCACTTCCAAAGCATGTTCATCTTGTAGCCAACCAATCCTATAAGGGCAAGGATGTCTAATTCTCTTCAAACAAAGCTTCTAAACCATCTCCTAGCAACAAGGTTATCAATAATACAACCATCCACAATTATATTGCAAATTTTACCACCAAACTTACAATGATCCTAAACAAATTACTCATTTGATAAGGTTCTAGTGCCCTCTTACCAAATAGTACTCACTGAGCCAACAAACTCTCTCCATGCTCAGGTTCATTGACCAAGATTTCAACCTCATTCACAACCACAACTCTTCTATCGCCAACCTTGTGTGAAAATTCATAAGCTCTATGCACTTCTTCACTAGAATGAAAACAATTAACTTTAAAGGAAACTTTATCTATCCTCTTCCTCAGCTCAATAGGTTTCAGTTCATCTTTTGCATCTTGTTCATCCTTTGCTAAGTAATCTTTCTTCTCTTTCCCATGGGAACTACCTTGATTTCTTCTCTTCAACTTATCTTTTTCCCTTAGAGCATACTTATAACCATCCTCAATAGAAGCAATATTCAACATACCAATCTCATCCTAAATATTGAATCTCAATCCATTAATGTACCGATCCACCTTCTCCTTAGATAGTTCTCTATGTCTAGACTGAATAGTCAACTTTTAGAATTCTTCAGTATAATCTTTCATAGACAAATCCTTTTGTTTCAAATTTTGCAGCCTATTAAACAAATCAAGTTCATAATCAACATGAATGACCTTAGCCTTCAACTTAGTCACTATCAATCTCTAACAAGAGATATTCATTTCACCTTCCTCTTCTTTATCTCTTTGTAATTGTGTCCACCAAAGAGCAACATGTCCTTTCAAATTAAATTGTACCAACTTTACTTTGAGAGGATCTCCAATATCCTCTTTAACTCAAAGTATTCTTTCAATTCACTAATCCAATCAATTAGGTCTTTAAGATTCAAAGTACCAAAGAAATTAGAAACATCCATCTTATGCTTTAGGTTCAACTAAGTTTTAGATCTATCCAACCAACCAACTCTATCTTTCACAGATCTCTCTACACAATTAATTCTATCCTCACCACAAAATCTAGAAACCTCAAAGTCCTCAATGAATTCCTCATAACCATCTTCTATATCCACGTGCTAAGGTATACCAGCTATAATCCTCATGATCTCATTCTCCATCAACTCCATCTTAGAGTTGAAATCTATTTTAACCTTCTCTAAGATCCTTGCTTCCACAACATTACAAAGATCTTCAATTGCCCTAGGGTCCAATCTTATTAGATGCATCTTCCAAGATTTTAAAAAGCCCTCTTCAACAAATCTACAAGATTAACCAGATCCATGCTCTGATAATCTTCACAATAGGTCCTGGTGTAAACTACCTCAACTTTAGCGATCTATCGACACACTTAGGAAAACTTAGGCTTTGATACCATCTAATGCAGTGGAGAACCGAATGAACCCCCAATGGAGGTGATCCAGTTCCCAAAAAATAACCACACAACAAAAGAAATTCAAGATAGAAGATTAGATACCAAAAACTACACTTTATTTATACCATATCTAGTCTTGATCTATAGCACAAAAATACTCTGATAGAAACCTCCAGCAAGATCTAAACTTGTGCTTGCAAGCCACTAAGCAATCATCTTGTTTCCCAAGCTACAACTACTAGCTCTTCTCAACTTTGCTCCTCTTAGCTACTCCCTCTTCTCCATTCTTGGATGATAATGACTCAAGACTCCAAAAGACCCTCTACTTATACCCAACTAAGCCACAAGACAACCTAGAAAGTGAAAAATTAAATAAACCCTTATATTAAATACCTATTTAAGCGATAAGTTGGCCTTCAACATATATTAAATTCCAAACACATTAGAAGGCTTACACCGCTCATTATAGAAACTTAGGACAAATAACCAAGACCCAAATAGGTCAAAATAAACCCCATGATTGCTCCATGTCATGATCTCTCACCACATGCATTAAATGCTCCAAGTTGATTGACCAAATAAGTAAGAACTCCATTTGGAAAACCAAACTACCGAGGGTCAACAAATAACACCAAGCATGACCAAGCTCCTAAAAGCATTGAAAAGTTCCTCACATGCTGAGAAACATAGTATACACTAAGAAACAATAAATGTCAAGATCCTTTAGTGACTAAGCACCTTGGCTAACACTACACCCAGTAATGACTAAGCACCACTCCTTTAGTGACCGAGTCCTCAACTCAAAAGCCAAAATCCCTCCAACATGCAATATTTCTAACTACCCTAGGATGCTCCTACATCACAATGCTTCATATTACTTATTTCTTAACATGAAGATAGACACGATACTATTTTCTATCTTCTATGATATAAAATAGGTGACCCCCATCTAAACGATGGGGTTATCTATGAGTTTTTATTTTCTTGTATTCTTCAAGTTACTTGTACAATTGATTGGGTGTTGAACTTATTCACCCAAGTTGCAGTTCCATCAAAATAAGAAAAATATGTTAAGGGCATTAATAATATTAATCCTTACAACATAAGAATTACATGTTCTAGGGATGACAATAGTTACTTTTCAATTTTCATTACAAGAAATGATAATTTTTTTTACAGAAGATGAGAAAACTGTAATTCTACACTACTTCTATGGAGTAGCCTTTTTTGTGAAATAGTTTGTAGGTGCATGGACATTAGTGTGTGCAACAACTCCTAATTAAGAAATATTTCAAAAAATTGGATAGTTGGAACATTTTTTGAAGGATTACCAAATTACATTGTGCTCATGGTTTAATATTCAACCTCCTTACATTACTCATGTATTGATTGAATATGTTTGGAGATGATCACACCATAGTATTTTGGTTTGCAATGTATCAAATAGAATAAATTTTGTCGATGATTCACATTGCTAAGTTCATTTTGAATACATTACAAAACTAAGACAATGTTGTTCAACCTTAGATTTGTAATGTAATATATGAATACCTTACAAAATTAGGACTACACACTTTTTCATTCGTTTTGTAATGTACTAAAAAAAGATGTTCCTTAATTGAATTTGTACTGGTCTACACAAATATATTACAAAATTAGTTCAACCAATTGGTATTAGAGCTATCTAATGTATTCTTTGAAATAAAATATTGTATACATAAACATAATGTATCCAATTAGTAAATGCTTTTGTATGAATGAATTTTCACTTTATAATGTGAACCCACCCATTGGGTAGAAAGAGTGGCAATGGGGTCATTTGAATTAAAACACATTGTCTGCATTGTTAATCAATACCCCATCTTATTACACAATTCTAGGCATTCCACTTAACCAAAATAGACCCCAAACTCATCCACCTTGGCACCTTCCCATGTTTACCAAATTTTATGTTACCACCTTATGGTCAACCTAATTACTAAGATGAAGGAATCCATAAATTGATTCATTTTCTTCATATAGAAGTCACTTGCAAAGCTCACACCAACACTTTCTATCACTTTTGTCTCTACCATTTTGCTCAACCTTGTTCTTTTGCATTTGAGGTGATAAATCATAAAGTAATAATATCTTTTGCTATTATTTATCAATCACTTAGTATTTTCATGAATACAATATATATATATATATATATATATATATTTTATCAATGTAGTCCTTTTCCAAGCTTGCATTTATTGTATCCATTATTTAATTGACATTGACAACACATACATGACATTTATTGTATGGAACTCTCTAACTTGTTTTGACAGATTTTTTAAAAATGTTTATTTGGAAATGAATGCCCAATTCCAAAATTAATAGCATCAAGTTAGACAATTTGTTTTGATCATGGTTAAATTATGGTTGGTTTTCTTTAGTTGAGGGAATAAGTGTTTCACAAAATTACTATCACTATGAAGACAATATTACTACTCCTTGAAGGCAATAAGTGAAATGTGAGGCCTCACCCCGATCCATCATAACACATCTGATACATTTTTATTTTGATACATAATGACTTGATATGTCGAAACATTATCTGATAGGCTAGATATTATTATGCTATTTTATATCGTGTGATGCTTTACTTTAAGATGCTTAATCATGTTATTTGAGGTTTTATGAGCATGCATATTGATGGTGTAGTACAATAAATGAATTCAGGATTAGGAATATGATTAATAATTTAATTATGCAATTTTTAATGATTAAATATGTGTGCAGAAATGGTGAAAAAAGTTATTTAAATGAAAGATTGATGTTTTGATTAATATGATTATTCAGATGAGTTTTGAATATATACATGCATTTTTCTCAAACTACTAATGTGTAAATTGAGTGTGTAGGATTATTAGCTAGGAAATCTAATGGAGAATCAATAATCAACCCTATGTACAATCTGTGAAACACAGGGTTGAGTCTAATGAAAGATGCAAACCCCATTGTTTCGTATTTTATTTGTATTGTAATTTGAATGTGTATATCATTTTGTAGTCATAATGTGTTTAATGTTACATAACAATAAATCTTATAGTGTCACTTGAAACTCGTAATTTGTATATATGTATCAACATGATAATTAGGGTTAGCCGAATAACCTAATAATTTGAGATAGATTTAGTAACCTAAGACTAATTAGTTGGTAACCTAGATTAATTACCCTAATTAGGGTTTAGTGGTAAGTTTTCTTTCCTAGGGTTTTTTAGAAAGTTCAAATATTTTAAGCCAAATTAAAAGGTCCTAAAATGATCCTAGAGGCCTAAATTAATTAAAACCAAGTGCCTAGGGGGTATGCGTATGGGTTGGGGACATTTTCCACCCCTCTAGACCCTTTTGTTGACTTTTATGACCCCCTAAATATCTCATTTTTCCTTTAGTGTGAAAATTTAACTTCTTGACAAGTTTACCAAGTTTAAACTCCACCAAAAAGGTTGCCTTAATGGTATGATTAAGTTGGAAGACCCTAGAAGGCCTTAGTCAAGTATGGAGTGATTACAATTTTAGGTGGGTGAGTTTAGAAGCCTATTTAGTTGCAAATTTGAGGGTTGAAGATTGTTCACCCATTCTCTACATTTAGAGAAATTTAAGTTCGGATTGCAAGAGGAGGAAGGATTAGCTCTTCTCAAAATTTCATTTTCCACAATCATTTGTGAAGGTAGGAATCCTTCAAGGTCTTGTTCTTCATGCTATGTTTTTATTTTCTTAAGTAGACCTATTACATGTATCTGTATTTATATGTATGATAAAACATGTGAGGGATGGGTTATTGTGGGGTTCTTAATTGTTTTCCTTTCATGTTTTGCATTTTTTTGTGTGGGGAATACTGTATAGGTTGTGTTAGCATTACTCACCCTTGGATAAGGTAGAAGTGGCCATACACAAGAGGAGGGCCTTAGTTGGACTTTGGGTTAGTTTAGAGTCTCTCCTCAGATGAGGAGAGGGAGAAAAGTAAGGTGTTATGGGCCCCTACTTGTCAATACAAACCATTTTGTGTTTGGGGAGATAAGAAGTGAAAGAACACAAGTTCTTGTGATTATTAGCCTCAAAAGAGACATTTGTTTTGGTGTTGTGATTGACTTCTCCTACCCTAGAAAAATTCATCTTCTCCCTAGTCTTGGTTCGATAAGGAACCTGTTGTGCAAATTTGGGATGGGAGTAATTGGTTGAATGTGTCTATGTGTTGAATTTGATTGTCACTTGGTCAGTTTCGGTTCTCCATGGTTACCTTGATGTAGTTTGCAGATTTCATAGTTGATACCTTGATATGGAGCAAAACTAGATTTAGAGTTTTGGTGTTTGATTCAAATGTTTTGGAGATGTCTCCTCAGGATAATGATCCTCATGTAAAATTCATTGTTAACCTTATAAATGACGATGACATTAGGTTTTCTTCCCTGATTCTTTCCCAATGGAGTCCTTGAATCAGGTGTTTTGAATAAAATAAATATGAAGTGGCTAGCCCATGTATGTTGAAAAAAATAAAAATGAGCAATTTCCTTTCTTATGACAATTTTTATAATTCATTTCATATGCATATGATTAATTCTGATTAGATGTAATGATGATAAAGTTATGCAATTTGATTACAAACATGTGTTAAAGGAAATTCAATTTATATGGATGATACTTCATTTTGCATTTTAGTAACTATTGATAAGAAAAATACTCCTACTCGAATGCATAAATATAACATTAAAAGTCTATGCTATAATTCATCCTAGAAAAAAAATACCCCCCTTATGCCATGTTTAAAAATTGTATAAGAAAATTTAACACTTGTGGGGAAAATGATCCTTAAGAAAATTTATCTTTCTATAGAAAAAATGCTCTGCCTTTTGTATGAGAAGTTTTAATTATCTTTGGAACAGAGCATAGTTCCACAAAGATTGCATTTTTGAATCCTTGTCATATTTCAAACAATTGACTTGTAATTATAAATTGCAATGAAAACATAAATAAATAAAATTGTTAAACTATGGAAATAATCCTATTCTACCCTTATCCTATCTAGACTCACCTAAATTTTTTTATAACATTACTTTTAAATACCTTCCCCCAACATAGGCCCTACAACAACCCCTCAAGTCTTCAACCCCTCACATGTGCCCATGATAGTGTTAGTGGGCTGAGTGCATCACATTCAAGGAAGGAGTTTATGTCAAATGGGGGGGGGGGGGGACATAATAAGTTGGATGGGGATTGGTTTTAAGTTAGCAAGTGGGGAGGGGCCACGTGGTTATAGGTAGTTTGTGTTATGAAAACAAATCAAATCACCCACCTCTCCTTGTGCAGGAAGTTTACTATCCACACATACTCACTGAGTCTTAATGGCACACATCCTCCTTGGGAAGTGCTCTTAGGAAGGGTATGTGGACCTAGGGAAGGAAAGTAAGGGGCTTGGGGGTAGTATGCCACGTGGGGAGTAGGGGTTAGGTGTTAGTGATAGGGATAGTTAGGAGTTATTAATAAGTTGTAGTTAATATTAGTTAATGTTAGATAAGAGATGTGGGATTAGTTTAGAATTAGATTGTTAGATTTGTATTAATTAATTTTTTTTTTGTCAATTAGTATTTTTTTAATTAGTATTGTTTTAGTTTAAGTTAATATAATTAAAATATAATGATATCGTGTAAGAATTAAATGGGTTAGAATTAGAATGTGATTAGAAAATAATGTTAATTTGATTAGTTTTAGTTATGTAAATGTTTTTATATTAATAGTAGTTTAGGTTTGTAGATTTAATTTTTTTTGTTATATAAATTTATTTATTTAAGTGGTAAATGTTTTCTTTATTTTTAATATTGTAATTATTTTTAAAATAAAGTGGTAGATTAATAATGTATTGAAGGGTCACATTTTACAATTGGAAGTGGTATAGGGTTTAATATAATACAAATAGATGAAAAAATTGATTAAATAATGAATATATATAGAATCATGTCAAAACCTAATGGGTCTTAGGTAATCAGTCAATCTTAACAATTCAACTGTGACCTAGGAACTAAGGAACCTAATGCTTTCCTAGATTATGATATCACTCTCTAACTGAGATGTTGACATTGCATCATGTTGAATCACAACTATAATTCATTTCTAATCTTCTCTTAGCCTTTCTAGGTGACATGTATTAATTTAGTGGATTAATTATCTCTTTAAATTTTTTTTGTGTATTTTTGCTCTGTTATTTTAGTATCAGAGCTGTGTTTTAATACTAGGAACCTAAAACCATTACATTTCAACTTATCTAAATTGTAATCTTTGTAGGATGTCTCTCATCACACAAAACAACTGACAAGGTAGAGGTTGTAGAGCAATAAGTGCTAGGGCAGAATAGGAGGATGGACCACCACCTCCACCACCACCACCACCGAACCCTAATCAAGATATTTTGGATGCCCTCCTAACCTTGATTGGATTAGTCTAGCAGAGGCTACCACCCATAGTACAACTAGAGCATTAGATTCCTAAAGGGGAGGCATAGGATCCTAGAGGAAGTAGGGTAGGTGGTAGAGAGAGGAGTAAGAGGCCCCCACCAAGGTAAATTGAGGGATAGGGGATCATGAGGGTGAGTTGGTACATCAATTAGGACCACCACCTGATAGACATCCTAGACATGTAGGAGATGAGATCAGGGAGTTGATATGACTCCAGCCACCATTGTTTCTTGGTTCCAATGACGGAGTAGTAGCCGAGGCTTGGTTATAGAGTTTGCAATGGTGTTTTGGATTACATCCTTATGGGAGTAATCTAAAGGAACAACTAGTAGTCCATTAGCTGAGAGAGAGTGCTTCCAACTGGTGGTAGCATGAGGAATCTATAAGAGGAGTGAGGATGGATACCCTCACATGGGAGACATTTTTGGTTAGTGTTTCATTCTCTACATCAAAGGGGCCTTATAGTAGCTTAGTATGAGAGTTGGTTTCTTAAGCTCCTTATGTTGAATACATGGAGGACGAGAAACTACAGGTCCATCGCTTCATCATGGGCCTGAACTTCACACTCTAGGGTGCAGTCTGTTTGGCCTTCCCTATCACTTTTAGATAGGTAGTTGTGATAGTAATAGTTGCTAAGGATACTTGGGGTAGACAAGAATCTCAGGCTTGGTCACAGAACCAAAAATCTACCTAGTAGTTAGGACAACGGAAACCCCCTTGGAAAGGGAATCAGAACTATGTAGTAGGGTCCTCTAAGGGCCAACAGTCCTAGAAATAGCCAAAACCATCATAGGTTTAGGGCTCTAAGCCCAAGAAGTGGTAGTCACAAGGTCCTAAATAATATTAGAAGGTATAGGCCCCACAGTCATAGTCAATGAAGACTCAATAGTCATCCACAGGTGGATACAATGGATCTAGTAGGTCTGGGAGTCCACAACAATCTAGATCATAGGGTATATAGGCTTATATTTGAGGAGAATGCTACACTTGTGGTGGCATGGGTCATATAGCTAGAGAGTATCTATAGTGACAATCAATCGATGGTTAGAGAGGGGCTATCTTAGAGCCGACAGATGGTGACATGGGTAGATTCCATAGAGTATTTACAATGGTTGACAACCACTAGGTTGAGCATTAGGCCATAGTTACCAAGGCCATAGGTATAATACAGGGTAGTATGGTTGCAATTTTATTTGATTCTAGAGCTACTAACTCTTTTATATCTCCATATTTAGTGAATCATTGAAAACTAGTGGTAGTTAGAAAAGATGTTAGTTGGGAAGTAGAGTTAGCCTTAGGAGCTAGAGTGTTAGTTAGTTCCATGGTGCATAATTGCTAGATTCAGATTGGAGACATGACCACGATGTTTGATCTATGCATTACCCCTCTAGGTTCTTATGATGTTTTCCTTGGTATTGATTGGCTTTATTTCCACAATGCCAATCAAAATGGATTGTTGACAAAATAGGGTAGAATGTGTGGATGATTATGGGATCTCTAGAGTGATCTTCAAAGTGAAGAGACTAGTATCTCTTTGTATGATTTCTGCTATGTAGCTTAGATGGTGGATGCAAAAGGGATGTCAGTTTTTCACTATTACATTAGTGATAGAGGAAAAGACTAAGAGGGAGAGCCATCGCTTGATGATTTTCCTATTCTTTAAGAGTTTGCAGATGTTTTTTCTTCAGAGCTCCCTGGTATGCCTCCACCTAGAGTAGTGGATTTTCACATAGATCTTGTGCTAGGAGCCAAGCCAGTATCAAGAGCATGTTACAAGTTGATTACTCATGAGCTTGGTGAGCTAAAGAATCAATTGGAGGAACTCTTAGAGAAAGGGTGTATTTGACCTAGTGTGTCACCTTGGGGTGCACCAATGATCTTTGTAAAGAAGGACATATCACTTATGTTGTGGATTGATTATCAATAGTTGAACAAAGTAACCATTAAGAACTGATGCCCACTTCCCAAAATTGATGATCCCTTTAATCATTTACAAGGTGCTTGAGTATTCTTGAAGATATATCTAAAGTTGGGTTATCATTAGTTGAGGATTGTGGAGAATGATATCCACAAGACTGCATTCTGTATGAGGTATGGTCACTATGAGTTCACTATGGTGCCATTTAACCTCACGAATGCTCCAATTGTATTCATGAGCCTCATGAATGGATTATTATATACATTTTTAGATAATTTTTTGGTCATATTCCTTGATGATATTCTAATATATTCTCATAATGAGAAGGAGCATGAAGAACACCTGAGACAAGTGTTACAAAAGTTGAGATTGAACTAGTTGTATGGTAGCTTGTTGAAGTGTGCAGTCTATAGACCTAATATATATTATTTGGGTCATGTTATATTAGGAAATGGAGTCTTAGTAGATTCATTGAAGATTAGGGCCATCATGGATTGGCCAACACCCACCAGTGTCACTAAACTGAGGAGTTTTGTGGGATTAGCAAGATATTATTGACACTTTATTACAAGATTCTTTAGATTGGTAGACCCAATTACATCTTTTCAGAGGAAGGGGAAGAAGTATGAGTGGAGAGAAAAATGTAAGAGAGCTTTCCAAGAGCTCAAGAGAGCCCTCACAAGTGTACCAATCCTTGCAGTGCTAGATCCTTCTGCAGATTTTGTGGTGTACATAAATGCATCTTTGAATGGTATAGGGGTAGTCCTTATGTAGGATATATGACCTATTTCCTACGAGTATAGGAAGTTGAAGACTCATGAACTCAATTACTCTTCTCATGACCTAGAGCTTGTATCAGTTTTTCATGCTTTAGAGAGGTGGTGACACTTCCTTCTAGGTCATGGATTCAAGCTTCATTCTGACAATTAGAGTTTGTAGTACATATTTAAACAACCAAACCTTAATGCTAGGAAAATAAATTGGATGGAGTTCCTTTGTGAGTATGATTTTGATGTTCATTACATCAAGGGAAAGGAGAATATGGTTGTAGATGCCTTAAGTAGAAGGTGCCATGAGCTTTCATCTGTGACTACTTGCACTAATTTGAGAGAGCAAATCCTACATCATTTTTCAGAAGATGAACTTTATGTAGAAGTTAGTTAGTTGGTGCATTCTCAAAGATCCTTAGGAGGGAAGTACTTAGTCGATGGAATTTTACATCATAGAGGACATATTTATGTACCTCCCATTGGGGGTTTGTGTGAGCTCATTGTACTTGAGGGTCACAAAGCACCTTATGCAGTGTACCTTGGTGTTAAGAAGCAACATGTAGATATGAGGAAGTTATATCACTGGCTAGGCATAAGAGTGTAAATTGCTAGCATTATTGTGAGATGCCTCGAGTGTGAAAGGGTGAAGGAAAAGCACTATCATCCTAGTGGGCTTCTTCAGCCTAATGAGATTCCAGAGTAGAAGTGGGATGCTATATCTATGAATTTTATTGTTGGTCTTCCCATGTCTTCTCACCACCATGATGCCATTTTGGTGATGGTTGACACATTGACAAAGGTTTCCCACTTCTCACTTGTGCATACTACATACACAACATGAGACATAGCTTAGGTATTTTTGCAGGACATTGTCAGACTTCATGGCATTCCTCATAAGATCATCTTAGATAGAGACTCACTATTCACTTCATCCTTTTGGAGAAAGTTGCAAGTAACATTGGGCACCAGGCTCAATTTTAGTACAAAATACCATCCTCAGACTAACAATCATATTGAGAGAGTGAATCGAGTATTGGAGGACATGTAGCATATGAACATGATGGACCACTAGGTCAAATGGGAGGAATACTTGCATTTGGTCAAGTTTTCCTATAATAATGGGCACCATTCCTTTATAGATATGCCACTATATGATGCCTTGTATGGAAGACCTTGCAAGACACCCTTGAGTTGGGATAGGATCGAGGATAGAGTATCTATTGGTCCTCAGATAGTCAAAGAGATGGAGCAATGGGTGACCTTGATTAGACATTGTCTTAGAGAGGCACATGATAGGTAGAAGAAGTATGTTGATGCAGATTGATCAAGATTATAAGGTTGGAGATAGATTCTTCTTGAGAGTGTGACTACATAAGAGTTTGATTCGATTCAAAAAGGGCTTTAAGTTGGCACCTTAGTTCATTGGACCATTTGAGATCCTAGAGAGGATAGGACTAGTTTCAAACTGTCTAGCCTTACCATCTAGCCTTACCACCTAGCCTATCATGCATCCACAATGTGTTCAATGTTTCTACAATGGATATATTGATGAGTCTCACATTATAGATTGGGATGCCTTGCAGGTGGAGTTGGACAGACAGTTAGTGTTGGAGCCTATCTGTATTATTGCCTAATGGACCCTAGCTCTTCGAGGCCAAGAACTAGACCAAGTTAGAGTCTAGTGGGATTATTATGATGATGTCATGGCTTCATGGGAGGATGCACCACATATGAGATCTCAATACCCATACCTTTTTGATGAACTCTAGGAGGAAGTTTGTGCCTAGTAGGGAGGATGTGAGGCCTCGCCCCGATCCATCATAGCACATTTGATACATTATGACTCGATATGTCAAGACATTGTGTAATGGACTGGACATTATTATGTTATTTTATGTCATGTGATGCTTTACTTTAAGATGATTAATCATGTTATTTGAGGTTTTATGAGCATGCAATTGATGATGTAGTATAGTAAATGAATTCAAGATTAGGAATATGATTAATACTATAATTATGTAATTTTTAATGATCATATATGTGAACAAAAATGAGAGAAAAAATTATTTAAATGAAAGATTGATGTTTTGATTGATTTGATTATCTAGATTATATTTATATGTGTGTGTGTGTGTGTGTGTGTGCGCGTGCGTGTGCGCGTGCACGTGTGTGTGCAATTTTTTTTGAACTATTGATATCTGAATTGAGTGTGTAGAATTATTAGCCAAGAAATCTAATGAAGAATTTTCAATCAAACCTATGTACAATCTATGAAACCTAGGGTTGAGTCTAATTAAAGATGCAAATCCCATTTTTCATATTTTATTTGTATCCTAATCTAAATGTGTGTATCATTCTATAATTGTAATGTGTTTAGTGTTACATAACAGTGAATCTTATGGTGTCACTTGACACTCATAATTTGTATATGTGTATCAATACGATAAATAGGGTTAGTTGAGTAACCTAATAATTTGAGATGGATTAACTTAGTAACCTAAGAATAATTAGTTGGTAACCTAGATTAATTACCCTAATTAGGGTTTAGTGGTAACTTTTCTTTCTTAGGGTTTTTTAGAAAGTTCAAATATTTTAAGCCACATTAATAGGTCCTAAAATGATCCTAGAGGCCTAAAATAATTCAAACCAAGTGCCTAGGAGGTATGTGTATGGGTTGGGGACATTTTCCACCCCTCTACACCCTTTTGTTGACTTTTATGACCTCCTAAATATCTTATTTTTCCTTTAGTGCAAAAATTGAACTTCTTCATGAGTTTGCCAAGTTTACACTCCACCAAAAAGGTTGCCTTAATGGTACGATCAAGTTGGAAGACTCTAGAAGACCTTAGTCAAGTCTAGGGTTATTGAAATTTTAGGTGGGTGAGTTTAGAAGCCTATTTAGTTGCAAATTTGAGGGTTGAAGATTGTTCACCCATTCTCTACATTTAGAGAAATTTAAGCTTGGATTGCAAGAGGAGGAAGGATTAGCTCTTCTCAAAATTTTATTTTTCATAACCATTTGTGAAGGTAGGAATCCTTCAAGGTCTTGTTCTTCATGTTGTATTTTTGTTTTCTTAAGTAGCCCTATTGCATGTGTGTATATTCATATGTATGATAAAACATGTGAGGGATGGGTTATTGTGGGGTTCTTAATTGTTTTTCTTTCATGTTTTACATTTTTTTTTGGAGAAAGCTATATGGTTTGTGTTGGCATTACTCACTCTTAGATAGGGCAAAATTCGCCATGTATAGGAGGAGGGACTTAGTTGGACTTCGAGTTAATGTAGAGTCTCTCGTCATGATGAGGAGAGGGAGAAAAGTAGGGTGTTATGGGCCTCTACTTATTCATACAAACCATTTTATGTTTAGGGAGATAAGAAGTGAAAGAACATATGTTATTCTGATTATTAGCCTTGGAAGAGGCATCTATTTTGGTGTTGTGATTGACTTCTCCTACCTTGAAAAAATCCACCTTCTCCCAAGTCTTGGTTTGATAAGGAACCTGCTGTGCAAACTTGGGATTGGAGTAATTGGTTAAATGTGTCTATGTGTTGAATCTAATTGCCACCCATTCAGTTTTGATTCTCCATGGTTACCTTAATGTAATTGGCAGATTTCATAGTTGATACCTTGATATGGAGCCAAACTAGATTAAGAGTTTTGGTGTTTGATTCAAATATTTTGGAGACCTCTCCTCGAGATAAATGAAAAATTCATTATTAATCCTATTTTTGAAGTGAAAATGATATCGGCTTTTCTTCCTTGATTCTTTCCTGATGGAGTCCTTGAATCAAGTGTTTTGAGTAAAATAAATATGAAGTGGCTAGCCCATGTATGTTGAAAAGAATAAAAATGAGCAATTTCCTTTCTTATGGCATTCTTTATAATTCATTTTATATGCATATGATTAATTTTGATTAGATGCAATGATGATAAAGTTATGCAATTTGATTACGAACATGGGTTAAAGGAAATTTGATTTATATGGATGTTACTTCATTTTGCATTTTAGTAGCTATTAATAAGAAAAATACTCCTACTTGAATGCATAAATATAACATCAAAAGTCTATGTTATAATTCATCCTAGAAAAAAAAATTCCCCTTATGCCATGTTTAAAAATTATATGAGAAAATATAACACTTGTGGGGAAAATGATCCTTAAGAAAATTCATCTTTCCAGAGAAAAAATGCTCTTTTCCTTTTGTATGAGAATTTTTAATTCTCTTTGGAATAGAGCATATTACCTCAAAGATTCCATTTTTGAATCCCTATCATAATTCAAACAATTGACTTGTAATTATAAATTGCAATAAAAACATAAATAAATAAATAAATAAAATTGTTAAACTATGGATTTAATCCTATTCTACCCTTATCCTATCCAAACTCACCTAAAAAACTTTATAACATTAATTTTAAATATCTTCCCCCAACATAGGCACTACAACAACCCCTCAAGTCTTCAACCCCTCACACTTACCCATGAGAGTGTCAGTGGGCTAAGTGCATCACATTCAATGAATGAGTTTATGTCAAATGTGGGGTGTTGTCACAAAAGTTTCTACCCTTGTCAAAAGTTTTTACCTAAGGACAACCTTGTGAAACATGGAAACAACCTCCAAGCTATGGGACTTGAACTGTGAGGTTAAGTCTTTGGAGAAGGCCGACTTCCTTTACTATCCAGATGCACTTAACTACTCTTGGAGAGGAAAAGGGAGAAAGATTGCATAGAAGCAAACTACCTAACCTATTCTAAGGAGGTGATGCACCAAAATAGAGTGTTTGATCTTATCTCTACCCATAAATGCACAATTAACCAGTTATAACCTCAAAGAATACAAATTTAGACTTTTCTTAATCCAACAACCACATGTAGATCAGATAAAAAAAGAATGCTATACGAAGAAACTTCACTTAATATCATTCAAATGCAAAAATAGATACAATCATTCCAATTGCAAAATATAGGAAATAACGTTAACCAGAGGAAAAGGAGTCTTGTATAGTGTGTCAATGGCTGAAAGCAATACAATAGAGAGTTACAATGGCTTAGAGGCACAAGGAATTATAGTAGTATGCATGGAAAGGAATACTAGAGAATCAGAGAAAGATCAACCCATCAAAAGGGTACAAAACTTGCTTTTATAGTTGAAGCATAACTGAGAAACTTTTACCCCAAGGCAAAGCACAACTATCACCATCAAGATTGCATAGATGAATCATAAAGATAGAGAACACCTGATCTTGGAAAAAACTCATATGCAAGAAATTCCAATATTTTTCCAAAAGAGCAACCTTAAGAAGACATAAATGATGGTCATTAATTCATAGCTGGGTAGATGGATAACTAGATGATGAGTGTGCATGGTCCTTTTGCATTTATTAGGCATGGGAAATGCTAAAAATAATCTATAGATGATCAAAAAATATGATCTGCCATTAAAGAGTCATTTCTTCCTCGCTATCAACATGCCAAGTTAGATGTATCAGTAGGTCAATAATATTCAATGTTCATCCTGTAATTTTTTGGCAATTCTATTGGATGAAGACCTTTTTCTTTTCTAGCTTGGACAAGTGAAAAACCTTTATCATGGTTAACCTAGGGGCCCATGATCTTATGATCTTCAATAAAGTCATAGCCCTTGTATCATCTCTAGCCTAGAAGCTGAATCCTATGATCTTATGACACATTATATCTTCTTGTTGAGGGCATCTTTCATCCTTCCTATGATCTTATAATCATCAACTCATCTTAACGTTGGGCCTCCCTTGAAGTCTCTTCATGATCTTATGATTGCCTCGATGCTACAATAAACCTTTGCCTTCATGTCTTCAGAAGACTTTGTCAGCTACACCTATGATATTATGATAACTACTGTACACTCGATTTGTGTCACACTCTAAACCCTTCTATCCAAACGATTCCATGAGTTTGGAATGCTTGAATGCCGGCTTAGAGCTCCCTATCCATGGAGTGCAAGAGAGTATATTTCAAGAATAAGAAGGCTCTCAGATGAGCTTTAGAGATACTCTTCTTGCTAGTAAACCATGCAATGGGAGGTTCCAAAGACAAGATGCAAGAATGCAAATGTCCCAAAGAGTTCCTCAAGAATGCAATGCAACTAAAGATTAAACTAGAATGAATATGAAAAGTGCAGCTATTCTAAGCATGGATGAGAGTGTTACAATCCAAATATTAAGCTATGTGAGATAGATTATTGCAAAATAGAAGCTAAACTAACATGCAACATGAATCTAAGCTAAAATGCTATAGTATGAGAGAATGTAGATAAGAAATAGAAGTTCTCCACAAAGCTCCAAAGAAACCTGTTAGAAAACCTGCAGCATAACAATATTCAAAAGATGGATTCATTGAGGGGGAAAGCTCTCTCCCTTTTAAAGATGTATGGACGGTGGAGATCAAGATGAAGATGGTGGATGATCAATGGTGGAATTTGAAAATAGGAGTGATCCATGTGCACACACAAATCAACCAATAGAATATAAGTTGACTTGTCATATAAGACAAAAGTCACAAAGCCTTTTCTTTTAATTGCAAAATAGAAAAAGGACTTTATGTGTGCACTTTAAGTGGGTTAGAAGAATGGGGTCTTTTATTTAATTAAAAGGGGACATGTTCTTTTAATCAAATAATGAACTTAGGATAGCATAGTCAAACTATAGGTTATAATCAAATAAATTGATTATTAGCAATTTGGTCTAGGTAAATGATTAAATTAATTTAGCCAAAATGCTGAGAAGGGGGCTAATAGTCTAGATGACCATTTTTAGGTGATTACATTTGCCCCTCTTTGAATAATGCGTGATCGATCTGGGAACACATTATGTCAAAGAAAATCGAAGCCAAGTAGGCGATGATAGATATAGATGTCTAATTCCGAAGAGTGAAATGTAGAAATAGATAGCAAGTCCTGAATGCACAGCCTGATAGCAGTAGTACTGAACACTAGGAAGAGATGATGTTAGAATTCAAGAAGAATACTAACACTTAGAAAAGCAGATAGAGTGAGAGCAAGTGAGAAGATCAAACAAATGCTCCTAAGCAGTGATAGAGTATTTCTGCCCCCTCGGGATCGAAATTGAAATGAGGTAAGGGGATGCAAAAACTAGCTAGAAATGAGAAAATTAGAATATAGCAATGTCCAAGATGATAGATAGATGATTAGAACCCAAGAATGACTATATAAAAAAATTGATAAAATGCCCCAGTTTGACTAGAGTTGACCTTGAAGGATATAGCATAAAAATAAGGTCGAAATGAGTAGAAAGGTGATTTTAGACATGAAATAGTGAATTTAAGTAGATATGAAGTATGGAAATGATGAAGACATGAAGAAATGAAGATGCCCCAATGATGATTTGGAGATTAGACCTCAAAAGGTCAGCTAACTGCTTAGAAGAAAGTAGAATTTTAAAAGACAATTTTGACCATCAAGATGAACTCGAATTTGGATTTCGATCCCAAAAATGAATCTAGGACGTCAAAATTATTTAAGAGGTCAAAACTTTATATAATGTGATGACAAGATAGAAAAGTGATGAAGCGAAAGATTAAGAAGGTGAAAAGACATGAACAAGAAGAAAGTAAAGAAATATATGAAAGGAGTTAGCCGATATGTCCATAGAAAGATGAAGAGAGAGCTCTCCCCATATGCAAGAATGCAAGACTAAGCTAGAAAATGAACCTAAAATGCAAGCTAATATGCAAAGTGGTTTACCAGCAAGAAGTGCATAACATTTAGACTCTTAATTTCATCATTGAGCATTTATTAGGGACATCATGAGATCATACAACCATCACTAGTATAACTATGAGGATATGAATATGATCGATATTAGATAGGTATGTGGAAATCCAATCTAAGCATCAGAGACATGTAAGTCAAGATAACTACACGATTAGATTCCCTAAGTTTAATTTAGCAAGATTACACCTGTATCAAGGCATAAGCGCCAGGATAAACCCTGAGTGCGATCTTGCAAAACAATCAAGGATGATACATTTATAAGTCAAAGTGTTGAATAGGACAAGCATGAATGCTTACAACACTATAGACAAACAAAAGTATACCCACAAGCAGAAATCAAGAAAATATGTCCCATGCCCCCAGTCTTCTAGTCAATGACATCCTTGAAAGACTATTAGGGAGGGAATACATGGAAAAGAAATCATCATAGACAGCACACAAAATAGATAAATGTCAGCATAGCTCAGTCGTTTAAGTGTTAAAGTGTGTGTGTGTAAGTCACTTGGCCATTTCTTCTAGACTTGATTCTGATAGTGAGATATCGCGACATCGGAGACCTTAGGTAAACTATCTGTAAAGTGTTAAAAAAACACTTGATGTCAAAGTGGGGGAAGTGTTGAGAAACACTATTTTGTGAGTTGTCAAAGAAACCCTAATCCACAAGAATACCTCAATAGGCTAAGTAGCTATGCCCCCAAGATGAGGACAAGAAACAATTCCAAGCTAGGAAATGTGTAGCAAAGTGGATGATTGAGATTGATAGACATAGGTGCAAGGGTTTCAAGTAGCGCCTGTTTCCAGGTTTTCACCACTTTGACAGATTTTTTTTTTTTTTTTTGGTGATACATCAAGGTGAGGTTTTCACTAAGATGATCATTTTTTCAGGAAATTTTTTGATTTTTAGGATTTTTTCAGGATCATATATGATTTTTTTTGGAATTTTTAGAAGGTTTTAGAGATTACTAGTTCTCAAGCAATATCGCATCATTTTCTCCCAATGTCTAGCAAGGTGTAGGACATGATGGAGCAGAAAGTTTGTGGATAGACAAAGATGGATAAGAAAGGAGTATGAAGCAAGTGAAAGTGATCCTCAAGGACTGACTCCTCAAGAGTACCCAAGCTAGGGAAAGAGGTGAAATAGTCATATGAAGCATATTTTGGATAAGCAATGGAAGTAATGAGAAAGATAGCATGTAGAATAAGCAGTGAAGCCAACAAGTGAGATAGCATATAAGATAAGCGATGGAAGCCAATGAGTAAGATATCATGTAGGATAAGCAGTGAAGCCAACAAGTGAGATAGCATGAAGTGTGTAGTCCAAAAGAGTATCCATGTCAAGAGACCTATGAGAACCATGTTTTATTTATTATGATCAAGACCAAGGGGTCAACTAGATAGTATAGCAATGGGATAGAGCAATAAGAATAAAGCTCAAGATAGAGGCTATGAGTGAATGGGAGAGCACAACAGAAACTCTCATGGATAAGATAACCAATTTGCAAAGATAGCTCAACATTGTCAAGATCAAAGAGAGAAGAGAGGATAGGTGGATGATAGAAGAATTACGCATGATGCCTATTTACTAGGTTTTCATCATGGTACTTATCCAAGGTGCCACAAGAAGTAGTTTTCACCATAGGATGCATTTATTTCTCTTTACTTTTGCTACCAAGGTGCCACAAGATGTGGTTTTCACTAAGGCACATTTTCATTTTTTTCATTTTTTTATTTTTTTTGAATTTTTAGAAAGAGCTCAAGCTTTTTGAATTTAGATAGTGATTCTATAGGAAAGATAAGCCATGATAAGCCAAGACCATAGAAAGGTATGCTCAAAGATGTTGATAGGGTGATGAAAGAGAAATGGTAGTAGGAAGAGTATATGGAGGATAATAGTTCATGTATAGAAAGTAAGTGTAAGCTTTAGAGGATTTCATGTGGGTAGCTAAAATATTGGACAAGATCAACATTGACACACACCTTGAAGGGTATTGGAACAATGGAGGAATCATGGATGAAATAGCTTGAGATTTAGATGTATGAGGTGGTAGAAGAGATTTGGAAAAAAGTGGAGTGGAAGGCTTTGGAATATTTTTAGAAAGATTTTTGGAAGAAGATGGAATGGAAGCCTTTGGAAGCTTGAATGTCAACTTTGAAGTATTTTCAATATTCAAGTCTTTTAAAAGAGACTTGGGAATCCACATAGCTTTATATTTTCCTTGTTCTTTGGGTGCTTGAGAGTGCATTTGTATAATGATGGATTTAGGAACCCATATTTCCTTTGGTTTAGCTCTTTGAGTAGTGGACCTTTGCGGTCTCTTTTGTGCATTCTCCTCCTTAGCATTCACATGTCGATTAGATGGGACATAGTGATCTTTCTTTTTCAATGGATTCTTATCTTTCTTTTTCAATGGATTCTTATGGATATCATAAGATCACAACCCTCCTTATCATCTTTTGTGACCATATGCTTCTACAATGCTACGATAATCAAATATTGTAACATCAGCGGCTCTGAGAATTAACTTCATGATCTTATGCTAAATTGTAAGATCGTAGCATGGAAAAATATTTGTATCATCGTAACTCTAACTTTTCACACTTGTGATAGGAATTGTAGAAATTGGGCCCACTAGGGACACTTGTTCGGACCTCACCATGTCGCTATAACTAAAGATTGATCATTTTCTCATAGTGACAGAATGAGATTTGTTGATCTTCTTCCATCTGACAGACCAAAAACATGCAACCAATTTACCAACCATGCTACCAACCATGCCATAATCCAAACCAATTAGAACTCATTTGTATGCCAACCTATCTGACATTGATCCACCTCACTTGACAAGTCTTTACTTTTTCTGCCTACCAAGTGAATGACATTACCTAGTCCACATGTCACAATGTCACTTTGTTGCCTTCCATAAAAACCTTGTAACTTTCTAAGGCGACAAGGTGATGACTATAGATCTAGGAAGATCTAATAAAAGATGAAAACTTGTTGATGAATGTGCTGACCAAAGAAGAAAAAAGGCCCCACCTGGACATGTGTCATACTATCACTTTGTCACATGAAATAAAGTTCATGTTTTTTGCAAAGTGATAAAGCGATGCTCGTCGATCTAGGAAGATCTGACAATGGGGAAAATGTGAGCCTGTAGGGATATTAAAACATGAACTTAACTTTGGGACTTAATGCATATAACCAAATTATTCTTGCATGCCCTAATATTTGAAATTTCAAATACATGAACATTAGGGTGTGCTTAGGCCTTTGGATTCAATTCTTTAGCGAGAAGGCATTTTTGGTTAACAATTCTAGTGACTCAGAGGGGATAAAAATCTGCTATGCACACAACCAATGATCAAAAGCATCCATTGGGCTATAGAGTCAAAACATAAAAATTTGCCCTACCAAAAACCATAATATTGAAAACTATGACCATATGTAACCTCAAAAGTCAGGAAAACTACCTTTGCCACAACACATGTGCTTGACACTTCTTAGAAAATAGGAACAAACGAGAAGCAAATTACTCTAACTATGTATAGGAAACATCATTTTTCCTTAGAAACAAGGTTTGAGATATACTCAATTAACTAGAATGGGCAAAATTTCACCATCAGGCCTACTTTACTAGAAGGCGATGGCCTACTCGCAAGTGATAACCACATAGGGACCATTCCATAATGAATCAAATTTTGAGTGCTTCCCTAGTTTTTCCCTATCTGCATCCCATTTTAATACAAGATCACCCTCTCTAAAGATTTTGACCCTAGCATTCCTATCAAAGGACTTCTTGACTTGTTGTTGATGTACTTGTTGGGTGTTGGGTCTGTATGGCCTATTTTCTTTTCTCTTCTAGCTCCATCACTTATGCCATTCTTATGGACATATAATCATTTCCAATTAGCTCCAATTGATGAGCCAACTCAAGAGCAGGAAATTCTAGTGAAATAGGAAGTCTAGCTTCCTTGTCATATACCAACATGAAAGGAGAATTTCCTATGGCTCTCTTAGGTGTTATTCTATCAGCCCATAGTGCTATTTTTAACTTTTGATGCCAAAACCTCTGGTTATCCTCAATAGTCCTCTTGATGATTTTAAGAAAATTCATGTTAGATGACTCAACCAATTCATTGTCCTAAGGATAGTAGCTCAAGGATGTGCTCAAGTAGATATTATGATCAATTGCCAATCCAAAAATCTGAGATCCCACAAAAGATTTTGTATTGTCTAAAATAATGGTTGAAGGGGCACTAATCCTAGTTATAATTCCATCAAGGAATTCAACAAACAAAGATTATGTGGCATCCTTTAACGCTCTTGCCTCTATCCATCTAGTAAAGTAATATGTAGTAGCTATAATCCATTTGTGATATGAGCTAGAAGGTGGATTGATAGGGCCTATGAAGTCCAATCACCATTGAAAAAAAGGCTGATCCACCTAAATGGGATGGAGAGGAAGAGTTGGAAGTCTTTTCTTACCAGAAAAGAAAGCACATTTTTCACACTTTCTTACATTTTTATGAAAATCATGGAATAGGGATGGCTAGTAGTAACTAGCCCTCATATTATTAATTGTAGTTTTCCTTGCTGAAAAGTGGCCACCATCAAGACCATCATGAAGCTCTTTGATCACCCTTTCAACTTGATTTGTATGAATACATCTTAACAAATCTCCATTGAAGTCTCTCCTAAACAAGGTACCATCAACTATAACATAGGGGATTGACTATAATCTAAACTTTCTCCTTTTAGCCTTATCCAACCTTTGAGGATATCCATTTCCTGCTAAGAAGGCCTTCATGTCATCTATCCAACTTCTTGGATTATCATTTCTTGCTTCTTGCTATTCTGTCAATACTATAGAAACTTCCTCATTTGATTCTTGAGATGAGATCATCTATTTGCACAATCATTTTCCCCTTACCAACTTAGTAAATTGAATGTCCACATCATACTCCATTACCTTAGTGATCAATCCAGCTCTCTTCTCACTAATATCTTTGCTCAAAACAAAGTCCTTTACACTGGCATGGGGTACTAACAAATGGATCTTGTTATGAGACAAAAGTTATCTAAATTTCTTCAAAGCTCTTATGACTGCAAGGGATTTCTTTTATACATAATTATACTTGTCTTCATATTACTTAAGCCCTTCATTAAAAGAAGGAAATAGGCTATTCTTCATTCTTATCATTTTTTTGAGTCAAGATAGTGGAATTGCTTGACTCACCACCTAAGGTATAAAGAATGAAATCCTTCTCAAAATTTGGATTAATGAGAGTAGGGGTTGAGGCTATGGTTGCTTTGATCTCTTCAAAATTTAGCTTCCCTTCCTTGGTCCATAAAAAGACCATATTCTTCTTAAGCATAGTTGTAAGATGTTTTACCATGGTAGCTAAATTAGGGATAATCTCCTCACAAAATTTATCCTACCAAGAAAACTTTGTAGCCCCTTTTTGTGGCTAGGAAGGGAGAGAGAAAGTATTGCCTTTTTTCTCTCTGGGTCAATGGTTAAACTATCCTTAGATACAACTTGTCCTAACAATTTCCCTTGATTAGTCACAAAGATACACTTTCTTGGACTCAAAGATTCTCCAAACCCTCTACATCTTATGACTACTTGTCTGAGATGACCAAAAGGATCTACTATATTCTTTGAATACATTGTGATATCATCAAGGTAAACCAACAAAAAAATTTCAATTATGTTCTTATAGGCCATCTCCATTTCCTTTTGAAATGTGGCACCTACATTTGTTAGCCCAAAGGAATTTTACTATAAGCATAGGTGCCCCACTTTGTTGTGATGCAATCTTATATCTATTGGCCTCTTTGACCAGCACTTGATTGTAACCAAAGAATCCATCCAAGAAAGAGAATCTCTCTAAACCACTAACCTTAGACAATATTTGTTCCATGGAGGGGAGATGATGATGGTCCTTAAGAGAAGCTTGGTTAAGGTCACTAAAGTCTACATATAGTCTTATCTCTCCATTCTTCTTCCTAACAGGGACAAGGTTTGTCACTCATGATGAGTGCTTGATAGGGAAAATTATATTGGCCTCAATCAACTTAAATAAATCTCTTCTCATTAATGGCTCAATCTTGGGATTCACTGGCCTTTGTTTCTATGTTACAGGTTTGCCATTACCAATTAAATCTATGGTATGTTAAAACAAACTAGGGTCAAAACACTTTAATCATCATATGTTTAAGAAAATACATCATTAAATTCTTGACATAGATGAAAAAAATTCTATTTCTTAGTTTTATAACATACCTTTCCCATGTTTAAGGACTTTCCATTAGCAACCCTGACTGGTGTGGAATCTTCTTTGTCGGTAGCTAGGTTCATGCCTCTATTCCTTTCTTGGTCATTAGGATTATAAACACCTTCTAAGGTAATGAGACCCTTAGGAAACTTATTGGAATTGATATTGATGATTTGATCCCCATACTAGTCATGCAACCTTGACTAATTTCTTTCTAAGAATTCTGCCTCACTCTACAAGAAACTTACAATTTATGCATCAGATTCAAACACTTGCCAATTGGTGTTGTTGTTAGGAATAGAAGGCCTAACTACCACTTTAATATGTTTCTTCTTTTTATATTCAAGGTTCTTTGGCACACCATAAGATGCACCCACTACTCAACATGTTTATTCTCTATCTTAGGGATGCTTTGAATATTAAATGCATCCAAATTTTCAAGCAAATCCCATACTCTATGTTTATAAGATTTGAGAAAACCACTCTTAGTGACATTTTGATTTCTCACCTGATTAAACACCAAATCACTATCTCCATATAAACTTAATGTTTAGATTCCTCTTTTTGAGCTAGTAGAAGACCTTGAATTAAGGATTCATACTCAAACACATTATTGGTACAACTATATTGGAGCCTGATGGAGAAGTAGTACCTTACTAGTGTAGGAGAAATCAACATCCATCAAAATACATACTCCATATCCCACTCATATCTTCTTTGGTCTTCATAAGGTTAGGGACAAGAGTGTCCCTTTCTAATATACAATATGTACCAAGGCCTATCTCAAGGGTTTTTGATATAGGATCAAACCGATGTGCATTATTCTATTCATCTAAGAGGAAATTAGGTATCTTTGATAGAGAAGTTGTAGACTCATTTGTTGTGTCATTCTCATCTATCTCTAAGATGGTGTAGTTCATATTGGTAAGATTAGGGGTGTAGGGATCAATATGATGGACGAATAGAGGCTCTACTCTTATTGAAGCTTTGATCCCATATCTTGTTCTGAAAAACATATATGACCAATCAGAAGATATACAACCACCTATTTGGGAAGTGAAGTCTCTTGAAAGACAAATAGCAAAGTGTGGTTTGACCACAAAAATTGATATATCTTGAGTTATAGTACAACTAGGGCATTCATGTAGGGCTATTTCAACATTCCTAAGGATCCCTATAGTCTTGATAGTACTACCATCCAACTGTAGTACATCCCTAACAATGAGTTCATATTTCATTTCTAAAGTATCAACAACACACTTAGGCATCACTGAACTACTAGTCCTTCGATCAATCATGCAATTGTGGACTAATTTATCACCTATAATTAGAGAAACATAAAATGGAGGAGTTCTAACCTTTTTAATTGTTTCTACCTCCCTTAATGGTTGTACTAGGCTTGCAACACTCTCCATTTCTAGGTGGTTGATCCTTTGGTTCAATACTCTCCAATTCTTGCTACAACAACCTCTTTTGCATAGGCATGGTAGCAACAACATTCCACATGGAAATATTCACACTTGTATTCCTCATCTATTCTACCACACTAAATGAGGAATTAGATGCTCTAGTAGAAGCCTTGGGAGCCACATGTGTAGGAGGTTGAGATGGAATATCTTGGGGGCCATTTGTATCTCCTCTGCTATTATTTTATCTTTGTTGCTGAGGATCATTGATTGGTCATTATATACTTGTACACAAGGTACTACATTTGATGTTGAAGCTTGATTAGGAGGGGGAGGGGTAGCATCTTCAACAACTCTTCTTTTTCTTGTAGTATTGTGAGAAATGGAGTCCTAGTTTACATTACAATGTTCCTCCACCTGATGATTCATGAAAGAGAAATCACCCTATCTTTGCATATATGAGGAATCTTTGGGTTGGTTCCCATTACATGACTCTCCTACTATAGGATACTAAGTGGTTATATCCAAATAAGATTCAACCTTTTGACACATACAATAGGCATAGGAGTAATTGTAGGAGGGGCAAAAATCTTGGTCTTAAGCCATATTGTTTTGAGGGACTATGGCCTTATTGTGATTTGCACTTGAAGTAGAGGCATGATTTCTCTTCCTACTCTGATCAAAAGAAGTATTCCCATGATTATGATTTGGAAGCCTACCATTATTTAGAGTTTGATATTTTAGTTGAGGGGCCTTATTACCATGAGCTTGTTGTCTCTCCAAAGTCACCACTTTGTTGCTCACTCTCTGCATCACATAGAAGATATCTTCCAACTTCTTCTGTTGACCTTGCAATCTTTTATCTATGTTCAACATCATAGACTACATCATCTCCTTGATTTTTTCCATTCCATTTGAAGATGTGGAAGCTTGAGGGGCTAGAGCAAGGGGTTGTGACATGTGAGTTGTGGGAATAGGGGCTATTATTGGTTGGTGATTTGGGATATTAGGGAAGAAAGGCATAGGAGGCCTTGGACCTAACTTTCCTCCTTATATTAGGATATTTTCTACCTTTATTTCTATTTCATAAGCATTAGGTAAGGTATCTCCTCCCATGGTTTGGATTGTAGTGGCAATATCAATGTTGAAAGCTCTAAGGTAATGTAAGAATGCATTACTAGGGGTAGGCTTCAATGAAGTAGGTATTCTATCCCATGTCTTTTGAAATCTATAGTTGAAAATAGTCCTACATTCATGGGGGGCCCTTTTAATAGTAGTTAACTATTCTAAGAGTGACAAATAGTCACTTTTTTCCTCAAAATGTTTATATCCATCCCAATCCGTTATAGAACCACATGATAGACCCCTATAGCATTGTATGTCTTTTCCTTTTAAAGATGAAGCGAGGAGTGTAATGGCCACATCATCTTCTATAATACCATGGACTAGATGTGTTCTAAGGTAGAGATGGAAGTTTCACCAGTGAATTCACGTATACTTTTAAGAGTTGCTACTAGTATGTCATGTCTTTGGGGTAAAAAAGAGGATTTCCACCATTGAAGGTGGAAAAAGAATGAGCCCTAGCCATATAAGAAAGTGATCTACTGATATGAGTGAAGGGAATTCTAGGATTAGATCTCACAATAGGAGTATAAATTGATCTTGCAGGTGTATGGATTTATTTTGTCTCCTAACTGGTGATAGAGACAATCTAGTCTTCCTACTAGGATTGGAAAATGAAAGCTCTTGATATTGGAAATTACCTCTAGAAGCTACCCTTGTTTCAACCTTGGACATGAATCACATCAATTTTGGTCCAAAACCAGGTGTGTGTGATGTAGAGTTTCCAAGTGCTTTGTAGAAAAGAGCCTCTTGAAGGCCTAGAATACTGAGAGCAACACTATCTTCTTAGTTTCAACTTTAAATTTTCCCTTTGACACCAGTAGGATTAAAATCTTCTGAATAATGTCCCACCAGGTGTGCCAAAAACTATTGTCACAAAATTTTGCACCCTTGTCCAAAGTTTTTACCTAAGGACAACCTTGTGAAATATGGAAACAACCTCCAAGCTATGGGACTTGAACTATGAGGTTGAGTCTCTAGAGAAGGCTAACTGCCTTTGCTATCTAGATTCACCTAACTACTCTTGAAGAGGAAAAGGGAGAAATAATGCATAGAAGCAAACTACCTAACCTATTCTAAAGAGGTGATGCACCAAAATAAAGTGTTTGATCTTATCTTTGCCTATAAATACACAACTACCACCATCAATATTGCACAACTACCATCATCAAGGAAAATAACAACTACCACCATCAAGATTGTAGAGATCAATCATAAAGATAAAGAAAACTTGATCTTGGAACAAACCCAGATGCAAGAAAATCTAATATTTTTCCAAAAGAATGACCCTAAGAAGACAAAAATGGTGGTCATTAATGCATAGTTGGATAGATGGATAACCAAATGATGAGTGTGTGCTCCTTTTTCATTTACTAGGCATGGGAAATGTTGAAAGCAATCTGTAGATGATCAAAAAATCTAATCCACCATTAAAGAGTCATTTCTTCCTCACTATCAACATGCAAAGTCAAATTTATTTGCAGGTCAATAATATTCAACATTCATCTTATAATTTTTTTGCAATTCTATTGGACAATGACCCTTTTCTTTTCTAGCTTAGACAAGTGAAACACCTTTATCATGGTCAACCTTGGGGACTACGATCTTACAATCATCAATAAAGTCACAACCCTCATATCATCTCTAGCCTAGAAGCTGACTCCTATGATCTTACTACATAGTATATCTTCTGGTCAAGGGCATCTTTCATCCTTCCTACAATCTTATGATCATCAACTTATCTTTACATTAGGCCTCCCTTGAAGTCTCTTCATGATCTTAAGATCACCTCAATGCCATGACAAACCCTTTATCTTTGTGTCTTCAAAAGACTTTGTTAGCCACACCTATGATCTTACAATGACTACATATCATAAGACCGTAACCCTCCTTATCATCTTTTGTGACCATACGCTTCTACAATGCTACGATAATTGAATATCGTAACATCGATAGCTCTGAGAATTAACTTCATGATCTTATGCTAGATTGTAGGATCGTAGCATGGAAAAATGGTCATATAATTATAGCTCTGAATTTTTACTCTTGCAATAGGAACTGAAGAAATTGGGCCCACTAGGGACACATGTCGGGACCTCGCCATGTCACTATAACTAAAGATTGATCATTTTCTCATAGTGACATAATAAGAGCCATTTATCTTCTTCTATTTGACAGCCCAGAAACATGCAACCAATTTACTGACCATGCCAGAATCCAAACCAATTAGAACTTGTTCGTGCACCAACCTATCTAACATTGATTCACCTCACCTAACAAGTCTTTATTTTTTTGACCCACCAAGGGAATGACATCATCTGGTCCATATGTCACAATATCACTTTGTTGCCTTCCATAAAACCCTTGTAACTTCCTAAAGCAACAAGGCAATGACCATAGATCTAGGAAGATCTAACAATAGACAAAAAATTGTTGATGATGTGCTGACCAAAGAAGAACAAAGGCCCCACTTAGACATGTGTCATACTGTCACTTTATCACATGAAATAAAGTTCATATTTTTATGCAAAGCAACAAAGTGATGGTCGTCGATCTAGGAAGATTTGATGGCGGGAAAATGCAAGTCTGTGGGGATATTAAAACATGAACTTAACTTTGGGACTTATGATATAATGCATATAACCAAAGTATTCTCACATGCCCTAATATTTGAAAATTTGAATATATGAACATTAGGGTATGCTTAGGCCTTTGGATTCAATTCTTTGGCAGGAAGGAATTTTTGGTTAACGAGGGGAGGGGGCATAATAAGTTGGATGGGGATTAGTTTTAAGTTAGCAAGTGGGGAGGGCCCATGTGGTTATAGGCAGTTGGTGTTATGAAAAAAAATCACCCACCTCTCCTTGCGTAGGAAGTTGACCGTCTACACATGCATACCCAGTCTTGATGGCACACATCCTCCTTGGAAAGTGCTCTTAGGAAGGGTACATGGACCTAGGGAAGGAGAGTAAGGGGATTGGGGATAGTATGTCATGTGGGGAGTAGGGGTTAGGTGTTAGTGATTGGTTAGTTAGTGATAGGGATACTTAGGAGTTAGTAATAAGTTGAAGTTAATATTAGTTAATGTTAGATAAGAGATGTTGGATTAGTTTAGAATTAGATTGATAGGTTTGTATTAATTTAATTTATTTTTTTTGTCAATTAGGATTTTGTTTAATTAGTATTTTTTAAATTTAAGTTAATATAAATAAAATATAATGTTATCATGTAAGAAGTAAATGGATTAGAATTAGAATGTGATTAGAAAATAATGTTAATTTGACTAGTTTTAGTTACGTAAATGTTTTTGTATTAATAGTAGTTTAGGTTTGTAGATTTAATTTTATTATTATTATTTTTTTATTTAAATTTGTTTAAATAAGTGGTAAATGTTTACTTTATTTTTGAATATTGTAATTATTTTTAAAATAAAGTGGTAGATTAATAATGTATTGAAGGGTCGCATTTTATAAGTGGTAGTGATATAGGGTTTAATGTAATATAAATAGATGAGGAAATTGATAAAATAATGAATAAATATTTAATCATGTCAAAACCTAATGTGTCTTAGGTAATCAGTCAAGCTTAAATTCAATTGTGACCTAGGAACTAAGGAATCTTATGCTTGCCTAGATTATGATATCACTCTCTAATTGAGATGTCAACACTACATCATGTTGAATCACAACTTGAATTCATTTTGAATCTTCTCATAACCTTTTTGGGTGACATTTATTAATTTAGCGGATTAATTATCTCTTCAAAAAAAATAGTGTGTTTTTGCCTCGTTATTTTGGGCATGACATGAAAGAGCAAGACTACAGATTTTTGTGGAAAAATGTTTGTCTCGTTATAATGTCCTATGTTCTTGATGTATTCTATGTTATTGTAGAAGAAAAAAGACAAAAGATTGAAGTATTTTAACTTCATAAATAAGAGAAGAGATTTTCCTTTGTACACAATGTGTTATGTTTTGGCAGTAGAATGGGAAGTAAATGAACACTAGTTTGATTATTGATAGTAAATGAAAGAGCAAGATTGCAATTTTTGAGCAGTAGATTAGTTCTCTACTCCTAAAACATTCGATCCTCTTGTAGCATAGTTTGATGGGAAAATTATAACAAAGTATGTTTATGTCATATGTTCTTGTAGTAGAGCATGATCCTATAGCAGATTATAGTTTGCAGACTGTGAAGGTTTCTAGATTAATGAGTGTGAGCCTTTAAAGAAACCCTTGGAGTTGAGTATATCCACAAAAGGTTTCTAGAGTGCAGCTTTGCATAATTATGGAAGAATAAGAAGTAGAAAGACAAAGCTAAAACCAAATACATTCTATATTTCAAACAAAGTGCAAGTTGATGAGAGCAATTTATGTCCCAAATTATGCCATATTTTATCCTTCATATAAGCCTTCAATTTTAGTTCAATATCTATTTTAATATTCCATTTTCTCTTCCTATGTTGCATATGATCTAATATATGTAAGTAATATTTAATTTAATTATTAGATAAAGTATGTGAATTATAAGTTGATATGTCTTTATCTAACATGTTGATAATGTGTTATGGTTCTTCCTGTCACTTGCTATGCATCTTCCTATAGCTCTTTCATCACTACAAAGCTCCATCAACTATGAAATAGACACATTTGCTACAAATATTATCCACCATACATGAATACATGGAGATGATAATAAGGAGATTTAAGTGAAGATGTTAAGAAACCTATGTTGCATATTTATCAACTAAAAAAACCATGGTTCTCTTGTCATGTCCCCTAATTATGATAATGTAGATAAATAAGTTAATAAAATAAAATAGTTATAATAATTATTTTAATAAATTTATACTAAATTATTCTAATAAATATGTACTAAATTATTATTGGAGTAAATGACTATATATAAGTCATATTTTAATTTCATTATGAATAAATTAAATTATACTAATATACTATTAATGGATAATAATATATTACTGATATAGTAACAATATATAGTGAGATCTAAAATGACAATCAACCTAATAAAGTTAAAAATAATAATAATATACTTAAGTATAAAATAGTAATAAAAGGATACAATAAAAATAATTATAACAAATATCATCAATATATAAATTGATATAATCTTTATTAAGAGACAATTTATTAATGAATGAAATCAATTACTAAATCAATATAATCGATTAGTTATGAGGAGTCATGATTGAAGGAAAATTAGATATAAGTGTTAGGGAGAAAATGCCATTTAGGGGGAGATGAAAAAGGATAGGAAAAAAGGATATGGAGGAAAGAGGAAGATATCAAAACAAAATATGGAAAATATATGCAAAGCCAGAATTATATTCTAATGTCCTAATCAGGGACATTACAATGGTATTAGAGCCTAGTTCCTACCATTTTGGAGGTAATGAGATTGCACTCATGGCATCAAGTAGGCTATGTCAGATGGGCTAATACAAGGAATCAACACGGGAAAAATGTACCAAAGA
This sequence comes from Cupressus sempervirens, assembly GCA_028749045.1. Lineage (NCBI taxonomy): Eukaryota > Viridiplantae > Streptophyta > Pinopsida > Cupressales > Cupressaceae > Cupressus > Cupressus sempervirens. Next base: position 476,900,719 of record CM053784.1, read on the forward strand.
AGAAAAAGATAGTAAGATAAAAAAAGTCAATCTACAGACCTCAGGCAAACTAATAGATTAAAAAAATAGTACCCAAGGACGTGAAGAAACAATGTTGGGCATCAGACCTACAATTTGTACTGAGAAATCAATATTTTCCTTTATTTTCTCACTTGAACACTGCAGCACTGAAGGATTACTCTGAAGAATTAGATGAATCTCCTCCTCTGCTAAACCAAGGCTCATGAAATGGTAGTCTTCTTTAATAGGGTTTCAAGATGGGGATATATGTCTATTATTTTAGCCTTTCCAAGATAGAAAAGAGAGTACTCTCTGACTACCGTGGGAAGGAAACTTCAGATGGATGTAGAAGGGAATCGACAGTATTATCCAGCACTCAGCAAAGAAATATCAAGCGATCGACAACCATAGTATTTGCAAACATAAAAATGTTGAAGGAAATTGCTTATGTTTTAATATTGTGAGCATGATAGTGGGTTTAATTCAAATATTAACAATCAATTGAATAATAACAGATGGAATGAAGCAATAATATAAGCTAGAAATCCCTTCTTGGTCGAATCATAACTAGAAGCATTGTTTTCATCACCACCCATAGTTATGAATGAGATTTTTCCTTGTTGTCGCAGGCAAAGAAAGGACAGACAATACTATGAAGTATTTTAACTTAAAGGAAGATGCACATTTTAGTTTTCTCTAACCATCCTCCCCTACAAACCATAAATGAAAGAAATGATGCTAAGTATCTTAGTCCAAATTATCAGACAGAGAAATAAATTTATCATAGTATAAGCTATCAAAGTATTTCATTAGTATCTCAGTCTAGAGCATGGAGTACAATGGATAAATGAGAGAATATATGAAAAATAAAACATAATACAAAGGCTGACCCAGTAATACATGGTGTAACAAATAGTTTTGAGTACATATTCAATGGTACATACACTACCATGATAAGTGTACAAAAGCTAGTCCTCATTCTCAGAGAGTGAATTAATATGAAAAGATGAATTTAGTATAAGAAGGTGATAAATCATAATAACTACTTAAGGATAGTGAATCATGTAGGGGTTAGATGGAACAAAAAGAAATTCATGCCGTGAGTCATGATTAAAATGTTTAATAAGAGAGAAAACATGGGCATTGATATAGAGAGGCATCGAAATTAAGAAATGTATTTTCTTATATAGTGCAAGGAAATAATGGAAATAATGGAAAGCGCTAATAAGTATATAAGAAGATATGATGAATACAAATCCCTTTCATGGATTTCATGTAGGAGTTAAGGAATGTATAGGCCATATAGAATAGGATATTGACAGAATTGAAAAGATCATTTCCATTGTGTTCTATCATGGAAATATAAGAAAAGGAGTTTATATTTGCATGATATTTGATATTTTAGTTATCCAAGTTATTTTGAGTATAAGACTCAATAGAGGGAGTCTTATATTTGAACTTAAAGAAATCAATCTCAATCATAAAGGACCTTAGAGGGGATACTATGGTGGACATATATTTTTTACAATACAACTCGCACATGATTAAACTTAGGACAAGGGGTGAATAAGGAAGGTCACCCATTCTCAATCTAATGAAGAAAATAAAGCCATTGCCCTTGGGTCAAGGTAAGAAAGGTAAGTTTAATCTCATTATTTTAAATTTATTTTTGTAAATAATTAATATTGAAGGATGGATAGTTGTATCTATGGATTATTAAATTTTAAAAAAATAAAAATAAAAATATTTTAATATTAATTATGTTTTTAAATGAATGAATAGGTCTTAATATTAAAGAAGTAATTTAATTATATAAGAAATAATTATGTGTAGTGTTAACTATATTATCAAAGGGGCACTTTAGTATATAAAGAGATTAAAGTTATTAGATGAACATGTTCTTTGAAATTGAATAAACATCTAATCAATATAATTGATTAAGAAATGATAATGACTTGAAAAAATCCTAAGAATTACATTCAGTAAGAGCTAGGTGGATAAGAGGGTAGAGCTAAGTCCTAAGGCCAGAGGAAGGGAAAATACCCTCTCTTGGGTTTAGGTTTATTGAGCTATGGGACCCCACCACAATGTTTGAGGACTGAGGTATGGTATAGCATCTAGGCATGGTGAGAGATGGAATGCACACATTTGAAAGGTGGAGACCAAGGTCTTGCCAAGCCTTTAACGTGGTGTCCTTGTCCAATCTCTGGATGACCTAGCCTATACGTACAATGTAATAGTCTGGGAAGGGAAAATATACATGCATAATGAATCAAGCATGGTGAGAGATGGAAGGCTCACATTTGAAAGGCAGAGACCATGGTCTTGACAAGCCTTTAATGTGGTGTCCTGAAGGCTCACATTTGAAAGGTGGAGACCAAGGTCTTGTCAAGCCTTTAATGTGGTGTCCTATTCCAATCTCCCGAAGACCTAGCCTATACATACAATATAATCGATAGGACATAAATATGGACATAATCAAAATAATGCAATAATTAATTCATTGGGAAAATGAGACAATATTATAAGCCCTTACAAGTAGGAACATTACAATAGAGCAAATTTTCCTAATTAAAACTATTAGCTTCTTTTGAAATTATATTTATATGTACTAACTTGTATTCCTTGGTACAGGTATATGGATGTGTATTAATGATTACGTGGTTGCAGGTTCACAATCAAAGAATTGCATATCATGTGTATTGTGTGTCTTCATTGTGTATACTTTGTGTCTTCATGCATTAATGTGTCTTCTTCATGTATGCTTCATGTTTGCAAGTACTCATATATTTACTTCATGCATTACGACATTAATTGCATACCTTATATATTTGTACTTGTATATTGGTTTGATAAGAAAGGTTTAGTGTAAATGATCATTGCTTGAGGACAAGCAATTTGAGGAAGGGTGGACTGTCATGTCCCCTAATTATGATAATATAGATAAAATAGTTAATAAAATAAAATAGTTATAATAATTATTTTAATGAATTTATACTAAATTATTCTAATAAATATGTACTAAATTATTATTGGAGTAAATGACTATATATAAGTCATATTGTAATTTCATTATGAATAAATTAAATTATACTAATATATTATTAATGGATAATAATATATTACTGATATAGCAACAATATATAGTGAGATCCAAAATGTCAATCAACCTAATAAAGTTAAAAATAATAATCATATAATTAAATATAAAACAGTAATAAAAAGATACAATACAAATAATTATAAAAAATATCATCAATATATAAATTGATATAATCTTTATTAAGAGACAATGTATTAATGAATAAAATCAATTACTAAATCAATGTAATCAATTAATAATGAGGAGTCACGTTTGAAGGAAAATTAGATATAAGTATTAGGGAGGAAATGTCATGTAGGGGGAGATGAAAAAGGATAGGAAAAAGGATATGAATGAGAGAAGAGGAAGATATTAGAAAAAAATATGGAAAATATATGCAAAGCCACAATTATATTCTAATGTTCTAATTAGGGACATTACAATGGTATCAGAGCCTACTTCCGTGCCAGGGCTCTGATACCACTATAATGTCTCATGCAGGGGCATTAAATAATTTATTGTAGATTTTATCTTACAATCCAAAGATCTTTTATTTCTTCCTATTTTTTTTCCATAGGCTTGTTTAATTATAGTTGTGGATAATTGTATTTAAGTATTGCTGCTATATATCCTTTTCTCATTCTTGCTAACACATGTACGAAATTGCTCATCAAATTTATTTAGTAATGCTGTATAGTAGAGCTTGTATTGGTTAATGAGGTTGACTTCATGTTTCAAGGCTTTATTCATGATTATTGCAGCTATAACTAAGTTCTAATTATATAATGGATGAGATTGTATGTCTAATATTTGATCGCTGATTACAACTGCAATATCATCATTGCTTTGACTAGCTTTTATTTATACACTCAATATCTCATGTATGATGCTCAGTACTAGGTTGTTGTAAAAAATGTATTTGATAGAATTATGTGTTGGCATAGTGACTATATCCTTGATGAGATCCCTCTCCACTATTAGTATGTGCTTTTGGTGTGATGGAAAAATCTACATGGTATCAGAATGTAGGTCACCAGTTCGAGTCCCTCAGGCCCTTTGACCCTTCATCCATGTAGGCTTGGATTATCAACATGGTATGTAGTGGGTGAAAATCCCACATGATAAATGGTGTTATCTAGCTCCATCATGTTGGGAGGTGTTGGTCTAGCGACTATATCCCCGATGAGATTCCTCTCCACTATCAGTACGTGCTTTTGGTGTGATGACAAAATCTACATTACGTGGATTTAAGTTGAGAGGATTATACCTTGTGATTTTTATTAGCACTATGAAGGATATTGACATCAATATAACTATTAAATTTAATACCTAATGATGAATAGATCAAATATTATATGTAATGCCCTTCTCTTAAAGATTCATACACGCTGAAATTTTGGTAGAAGGAATATTATATGTGTACATGGTTTTCTAGTGTTAAATATCCTTTTGAATATTTGGGTCATCATATATGGTTTATATTTTCTTTTTTATTTACTCCCTATCACTCTGGTGGCCTTCTACTTGTGACACAATGTGAGGCCTCACACCGACCCATCCTAGCATCAATGATACATTATTATTTTGATACTCATGACTCGATATGTCAGAATATTATTTGATGCATTGAACATTATTATGCTATTTTATGATGTGTGATGCTTTACTTCAGTTATTTGATTTCATCATTTAATGCTTTACGAACATGTCTAATGATGAAGTAAATGAATGCAAAACTAACACTTGGATTATGGAATTCTAATGGTCAGAAATATGAGTAGAATTAGATAAACAATTGATTATTAGAAAAGTGGATGTTTTAATTTATATGATTTTTTTGATACATAATTTACATAATGCATGTGATTTCTTGATCTACTGATGTGTGCAATGAGTGTGCAGGAAATTTAGCAAGAAAAAACCAATGGAAAGACAAAACTAAACCCCTTGTTAATTTGTTCTATCTTTGCATTGTCTTTCTTTGAAGGTTGTTAATTGGTCTTAAAATTCTCCTAGCTTTTTTTGGGTTCTATTAAGTCTTCAAGGCCTAAAAACATTAAATTTAAGTACCCTAGGGGTAAGGATGTGGGTGGGGAGCACTTTCCAACCCCTTAGTCTCTTTGGTTGACTTTTAGGGTCACTCAAAAACCCTATTTTTAGTTGATTGCAGAAATTGATTGTCTCCTACTTGAGTTGGTGATTCAAACTCCATCTTTAGGTTTCTTGAAGTCTAGTTGAGTTAAAGATCATACTTAGAGGCAATTTGGAGTAGTTTTGGGGTTGTTACCCAATCTCTAGTTTTGGAGAAAGTTTGAAGATTGAAGGAAGAAAAGGAAAAGCTCTTCTCAACCCACCATTTTTGCCATAACTTTTGTGAAGGTAGGAGTTCTTCACTCTTTTTGAATTGTTTCTTCATGTTGTTCATGCTTGAATCTTGCCTGAATCATCTTTAAGACATTGTGCTATTTTTATATTGCTTGCTTGTGTGCTGGAGTTGATTTGGAGGGATCTTAACTTGTTTTTCATTTTGATGTTTTTCTTATGCTTGCCTTGATGCTTTTTTTTTAGGGGATTTCATGGGGATTGTTTTGGCATCACTCACCCTTGGATAGGGAAGAAGTGGCCATGTTTGGGGGAAGGGCCTTAGTTGGATCTCAATGGTGTAGAGTCTCCTCTCATGGTGAGAGGAGGGAAAGAGGGTAGGGTGTATGGGCCCCTACTTGTCATCCCATACCTTGTATAAAAATTTGAATTCTTGAAGAAGGGAAGGAATGAATACCCTTGTTATATTGGCCCCGAAAGGGCATTTGAGGAAGAATGAAAGTTCTTGAATGTTGGCCCCGAAAGGGCTATGTTATGGTATGGTGATTGACATATCCTATTGAGAAAATCCACCCCCCCTCCTATTTTGGTTCAATGTTGAATCAATTGTGCAAACCGAGTTGGGAATGTATGCTTAAATTGTTCATCTTATTATGTTGTTTTACCTCCATGTTGGTTCTTGTCTTTCCCATGGTTCCCTTGATGCATTGAAGAAATTGGTAAAGATCTCTTGTGAAAGCCTTAGAAGGGAATCCAAGTGAATTGTAACATTATGTAAAATTGTATTTTAAATTTGATGTATTTGGCAAAGATGTCGAGTTTTCTTACTGGTTCTTTCCCGATGGAGCCTTGAACTAGGATGAATAATAGAGAAAGAAAAAGATTATGAAAACCTCCTTGTATTGTTCTTATGTGATTTAAAATTTTGCATATGTATGTGGGAAAATAGCTCAATGGATAATGTCTTCGAATTATGAATTCTCAAGTTTTCAATTATGTGAAGGAAATGTAATTTTGATATGTTGAAGTTTCCAATTCGATGTTTTATGTATTTAGGGGAAATGAAAATCCTACATTGTGGACAACGAAGTTATCTCTCTCCTTGTTAAATTTCATAATGGACAAAATCAAATTTGGTTAAGAGTTATGCATCACCTTGAATTCTGAATAAATGGAACATACACCGTGTTATATGATGATTGATTAAGCATAATTATAGGAGAAAAGAAATGAATAACCTTAATACACTTCCTTGTATTAGTATGATTGCTAAAAGGGATTAATGTTGTTACTAGGTTAGAAATCACTCCTTGTAAAAAATATATATATATAGCAAAGAAAAACATGTCAACACTAAGACAAAAAATTGGCTTCAAAGAAAAATGTGCATTCCCAGGAGTAAAAACATCTCTGGAAAATGTATGGGGTAAATTTTAATTCCCCCAAGTTACAGAGAATATTCTCTCTTTGATTCTCTTAAGACCCTTTTGTGTTATTCAAAAATAAAATAAAATAAAATAAAGCAATGAAAATAGAAAACACACACACACACACACACACACACACACACACACACACACACACACACACACACACACATATCCTTTCTATCCTACCCAATTAACTTTATGCATTTACTACTCCCCTCTATCCTAAATACCCTAGAGTGTACCTATAAAACTTTAAAACATTAATCTTCATCCCCTTTTGGCGCAAGCTTATTTGACCTATATAAAAAGATTGCAAATTGCATTGAATGGGAATGAGGCTGAGTTCCTACATTTCCCCATGTACTTCCTTGACATGGTCATTGGGATTAGTAGGTGGCAGATGTTGGGGGTTTTCATACTCAAACAAAGTTAAACCTTCAACAAACTACTTTAATCATCCCCACCAATTTTCCCTTGGCGCGCTCATCTAGAAGGTTGATCACACGCATGGCAGGGGGGAACCGAGTCTACACCATGTAGACCTTGGGCTGCATGCTGCCCTTTGAGAAGAGGGGCCACGCATGGGGATAGGCCCACTTGGCCTAGGTGGAGTTGAGGGTGGGGCTTAGAGTAGTTGCATAGTATAGTTTTGTATTTAATTTAGTTATGTTGTGTAGTCTAGGTTAATATAGGATTATTTGGTTAGTGTTAGATTTATTCATATTTTAATTAAGATTAGCATTATATTAATTAGTAGATCTGTAGTTAGTTCTTGGTTATTAGAAAGTAGCATAATGTTTTTATGTGCTTAGTTTGTTTAGTTAAGCTTTAAATCTAAAGTCTAAAATGATGTTAGTATAGAATAGTAACTTAGTTGTTAGATTCTTAATTAGTTCTAATTTAAAAGTTTTAATTTGAAATTAGTATATTTTAATAAAAATAATTTTAGTATTTTATTAATTAGTTTTATATTATTGTGAGTTAGGGGAAACAAATCTTAATATTGGCATTTTAATGTTGAACTTGAATTTTATAATAGTCTAGAATAAAGTTTAGATTTACTTAATGATTTAATTGAAATAAGTCTAGTCTTCAACCTTAATTGTAATCGATAAATTAATTAATTAGATTGTTATGATAATGTTGGAGATAATTTGAAATTAAAATGTAGATAGTATAATTGATAATAATGTTTATCTCTATGGTATGTAAATTAAAGGCTAGTTAGATTTTTTTATTATTAATGTGATAAACGTAGTTAGCATGGTCGAATAGTTAAATTTAATTGATCTTCTAGAGTTTTGAATTCTCTTAATGTCAAATGATTTAAATTGTTATGTTGATCAAGTTATTAAGTTAATAGACGGGACTAGTTAATTAGTTCATTATGAGGTTAGTGACATATTGATCATAGTAAAATTGATGCTAAACAAGTTATGTAATTGAGAGATAGATGTCATTTTAGTTAGTAGGTCATTTGACGTATTGAATAAGTTGCTGTGTTAATCTAATGTCACCCTTAGGAGGTAATATTTCAAGGAATTGTTAAAACCAATCGATGGATTAGGACTTTAGTTATATGGATTAGTTGTTTAATTAAATTAATTGAATTACTAGAAACTTTCAATTCACCCAAACTATCTATTTTATGATATGCCTCAAATCGAGTTGTAACCTCTTTATACCAAAGGTTATCTTGCATCTAGCTTCAAGGTACCTATGGTTATCTGAATTTAAAAACCACTTGAACAATCAATTCCGTTGTAGTTAAACATCTAAACCCTTGTTGATCATATTATCTTATTGAATCTCAGTTCTTAAAAAAAATATTTTTTTGCATTTGTTTTGCCCATGTATTTTGGGCATGACACGCAAGTTGTGGCATTGGCTCTTTTAATTCATCTTTCACATATGATTTTTGGTGTCTTTTTAAATATTTCAACCATTGTTCAATGATTTCCTTTAATTCTCTGAATACAATATTTAAATATAGAAATTCAATCAATAAAACAAACTAAATTGTTTAGTAGAGTTTTTGAATTAAGTTTGATACAATTTTAATTTTTAATTTTTCAATCTTGATGATTCTGAATGCCACAGGCTGGTAGGTTTGATGCTCTAGTACCACTGTAATGTCCCTGATTAGGACATTATAATATAATTCTGGCTTTGCATATATTTTCCATATTTTCTTCTAATATCTTCCTCTTCCCTCCTTCATATCCTTTTTGCTATCCTTTTTCATCTCCCCCTAAATGACATTTCCTCCCTAGTACTTATATCTAATTTTCCTTCAATCATGACTCCTCATAATTAATCGATTACATTGATTTAGTAATTGATTTCATTCATTAATACATTGTCTCTTAATAAAGATTATATCAATTTATATATTGATGATATTTGTTATAATTATTAGTCCCTGCCTTTTAAAAGGTAGAGACTATTATTTTCACCTAGATTATAGGTATTAATCTACTCCTTTAAAAATGTACGTTAACAATATAAGCTATAATTTTTCACAATAATATCTATTAAAAACAATTTCTAGTAATTAAAAGTTTTTTCTGATTGGTCATATTAATTTCCTTGGTGGTTTAATTATTTTCAAGGCAAAAATAAAAGAGCTATTTTCCAGCACACACTCTATGTATGAAGATTATAGCTAGGTTGGGTTGGCCTCTACACAGAGGTGGGAAAAATAGGCTGGCCTTTCCGTGTACGATGGGCATCAATAAATCCAGCCTTTATTTTTATACCGTCTCTACCATTATATTATCATTAAATTTTTTTACTTTACCATTACTTGCTTTCAGAAATTTCAAGTTCCCCACTACTACATTCATGGACGTTGCATATTTGGCTGCTACATTTACAAATGCTACTTATAGATATTTGGCTGCTACATTTGCAAATGCTACTTCCAGATATTTGGCTGCTACATTCATGAATGTAGCTTATAGATATTTAGAAACAACATTGTAGCAACCATATCAGGTAAGATTTGTTCAATGTTGTTTTATCTGTTGGAATATTTAATGCTGTTGATGTTTGCCCCTGAAGCCAAACACCCACCTACCACCCTTGACGAACTCCATAACAGACATAAAACATAAATGCAGTGGGTGTGTTTTGAAATCAGGAAAAGAGGGGGAAGAATATGACAAAAGGAATGTTTTTCAATTCATTTATTCATTGAGTGTGTGTTGAGCAGAACAAAGAAGAGAGTCAGTTCAACAGAGTAGAGAAGAAAGAAGAAGAAAGTGATGAGCAGATCCAATCTCTCCAGTTGCACGTGTTTCCCCTGTTCACTCTGTAAGTTCATTATTATTGGATTTGTCCTATTGAAGCAATGATTTCTCTAGGCACCATTGTATGCAACCATTAGAGCTGCAAATTTGAAGTATTTAGGGTTATTTTAGGGTTTTTTGGTTGAAGCCAAATGCTCCCAGATTTTGTAATGTTTTTAATCTCAGTTGAATAGAAAGCAAGCAGGCATACTTGAATCCATTGATTCTTCTTCTATTCATTGCATTTGACAAGTTTGTTTAGAAGCTTCAAGCATTGGCTCTTTGGTTTTAATGGTGAAAGCATTCACATTAAAATTCTTCTAAGTTATATTTATCTTCCAGTTTGAGCCAGGCTCACTTGACATTTACTGCTACTGAGCATTGCTCTTCATATGCTGAGCTTACTTGGCTTCTTCTTGTGCTGAACTAACTCGGCACCTTCACGTGCCGAGCAAACTGCCACTCAACTCCTTAAGGTGTTGAGCAAAACTGGCACTTGGCACCTTCATGTGCCAAGTGAATTTTTAAAGTTTGTGAATTTTATTTTTTATTTCTCTCAAATGGTATCAGAGCTTTGAGACCCCACATCCACAGTGAGTTAGGGAAAAGTTTTTTCTTGGGATATTTGACATGGTAGTAGATACAAGAAAGATATGGCAGCAACCACCATCTTTTAATGGGCAAAATTATGATACATGGGCAAAGAAAATAAAAACTATTATGGTTGCAAATGATTTATGAGAGTTTGTAGTTAATGGGTTCAATGATATGACAAACCCAACTCAGTATGCTGCTCTCACAAATGTACAAAAGACTCATTTGAAAGAGTCGAGGAAGGATGCTAAGGCATTAAATCTTATTGAAGCAACAATGACAGAGATAGTATTCCCAAAGATTGTAGAAGCAAATTATGCAAAGGAAGCTTGGGATATCCTTGAGAGAAACTTCAAGGGGACTGATAAAGTCTATATAGTAAAGCTACAAAATGTAAGGAGGGAATTTGAGAACCTTTAGATGAAGGAAAATGAAGTTGCAGATTTTAGTTCAAGGACCTCCAATGTGATTAATCAACTGAAGTCAAATGGAGAAGACTATCAATAACAAAGGATAGTGGAAAATATATTGAGAAGTTTACCTCATAAATATGACAATTTGGTCATGACCATAGAAGAGGGAAAAGACCTCACTGTTTTGACAATGGATGAGTAGATGGGTACTCTTCAAACCCATGAGCATAGGATCAACATATCTACATCTTCTTCTTCCCAAGGTTAAGCATTCAAGCCTTAGTCAAATCCAAGAGGAAGGGGGAGAGGAAGAAATGGTTCAAGTAGAAACTCCAAAGGCAGAGGCCGAGGTAATGGAGGACAAAGAAATGTTGCAGTAGAAAGCTCAGGAAGAGCAGATGGAGCAAGTAGCTCACAAAATACTTCAAGAGGAGGTAAGAAAAACTACAACTCAAATAAGAGTAATGTAGAATGCTACTACTATCATAAATATGGGCATTATGCAAGTGAATGCTGGAAGAAGCAAAATGATCAGTCAGGACAAGCAAATGTGGTTGATGTGAACATGGGAAGTGGAAACAATGCCACTGCTTTCATCATGTGTAATGTTGGTGAAGAAGGAAGCACTGAGGTTTGGTACCTTGACAATAGATGTAGCAACCACATGAGTGGTAATGAAACCTTGTTTTTATTCATTGACAAGAGTTTCAAATTTGAGATTAAAATGGGTAACAATGGAACCCTACCAGTAGTGGGCAAAGGATCTATTATGGTCCGCACCAAGCAAGGTGAGAAGGAAATACAAACTGTGTATTTTGCCCCTGGTATGAAGCACAATTTGATGAGCATTGGTCAACTCATTCAAAATGGATACAAAGTGCTGATGGAGAATTACACGTGTATCATTCATGAAAAGGATGGGAGCAAGAACTTACTTGTAGTAGTTCAAATGACAAAGAACATAATGTTTCCCTTGAGGATAGAGACATGTTTCTCATCTCAAGTTGGTGTTGCACCTCCCACACAAACAACTCTAAGGAGTGTGATTGAGGACCCCTCACAGCTATGGGATCTCAGGTATGGTCATCTTGGCTATATTGGTTTAAATTTGTTCTCAAATAAAAGAATGGTAGAAGGTTTGCCATGTATAGGAAATTCATGTGCTAAGTGTGAGGCTTGTATTGTGGGTAAGCAACATAGGTTTCCCTTTAATTTTGGAAATTCTAGGAGGGTTAGATATCCATTAGAGTTAGTGCATACTGACCTAGTTGGTCCTATGCAAGTTACTAGGAGTACTTATTTTATAACATTTATTGACGATTTCAGTCGTAGGACATGGGTGTATTTCTTAAAGAATAAATTTGAAGCATTTGATAAATTTGTAGAATTCAAAACCCAGGTTGAAAGAGAATGTGGACTCTATATCAAGGTCCTAAGATTAGATAGAGGAGGGGAGTATAGCTCCAATTCTTTTGTAAATTTTTGCAAGAAACATGGCATAAAGAAAGAGCTCATAGCCAGCTATACACCACAACAGATTGGAGTGGCTGAAAGAAAGAATAGAACCATTGTTGAAATGGCAAGGAGCATGATGAAAGAGAAAGGTCTCCCAACTAAATTTTAGGGAGAGGCTGTGGCAACAACAATTTACCTAATTAATAGGTGTCCTACAAAGGCTGTCCGTGATAGAATTCCAATGGAAGCATGGTCATGAGGAAGATGGACAGTTGAACACCTAAGGGTGTTTGGATGTGTTGCATATGCACATGTACCTAAAGAGAAAGGGTAGAAATTGGATGAAAAAGGTGTGAAGTGCATCTTCACAGGGTACATCTCAGAATCAAAGGTATACAAATTGTATGACCCATTGAACAACAAGATGATTCTCTCAAGAGATATGGAATTTCTTGAAAATCAGTCTTGGTATGGACAAATTGATGAGTCACCAAGTACTTCTAGTAAAGTGCCAATCATGAGTGAAGAAGATGCTGATGAATAGAAAGAAGGAGCAAATAGAAGAAAAGGCAAGCAACCTCAGTCATTTTTGAGCTCCTCTAGGCATGATCAAGTGTTAGTGCCAAGTACTAGTGAAGACCGAACTAGTCGACAAAGTAGCAACAGTGAAGATTCTGATCCCACACTCTTCTCCCTATTACCAAGGAAGACCAAGAGTCTTAGGGAGATATACCAAGATGAAAGGTATGAAGATTATGATGAGAGTGTTAATTTTTCATTATTTTCTCATAGTGATCCAATATATTTTTAAGAAGCTATTAAGGAGAAGAAATGTTGTAAGGCCATGGATGAGGAAATAGATGCTATAGAAAGGAATGAGACATGGGAGCTAACTGATTTGCCTCTCAAGAAGCAAGTGATTGGAGTGAAATGGTTCTACAAGACCAAATACAATGCTGAAGGCAAGATTGATAGGCATAAGACAAGGTTAGTAGTCAAGGGCTACAAACAATAGTATGGCAGAGATTATGATGAGACATATGCCTCGGTTGTGAGAATGGAAACTGTGCATGCTATCATAGCAATTGCAGCTTAGCACAAATGGAAGGTAGATCAAATGGATGTGAAGTTCACCTTCCTAAATGGTGTATTGAAGGAAGAAGTATATGTGGAGTAGCCACCTCGTTATGAAATTGCAGGTGAAGAACACAAAGTATATAGATTGAAGAGAGCTCTTTATGGGCTCAAGCAAGCTCCAAGGGCATGGTACAGTAGGATTGACTCATATTTGATGAGCAATGGCTTTAGAAAAAGAAATGGTGAGCCTACTCTCTACATCAAGGCAAAAAATGAAAATGTGTTGATTGTTGTCTTGTATGTAGATGATTTGATTTTTATTGGCAATGACAAGGCTCTAATTGGTGAGTGCAAAGAGGTCATGAAAAATGAATTTGAAATGACAGACCTAGGTCTCTTGAAGTACTTTCTAGGCATAGAAGTAAAATAGATGCATGATGGCATTTTCATCTCTCAAGAAAAATATGCAAGGCAGATCTTGGAGAGATTTAAAATGCAAAATAGTAAGGTAGCCCCAACACCAATAGCAATAGGTCTGAAGTTGAGCAAGGAAGACTCTAGCAAGAGAGTGGATCCAACACTATACAAAAGTATGGTTGGAAGTTTAATGTATTCGACTGCAACTCAAGTAGACTTGATGCATATAGTAAGTCTGATTTCCAGATTTATGGAAACACCAAAGGATTCCCATTGGCAAGTGAGAAAAAGGATCCTAAGGTATGTGAAAGGTACCAAGGGATTTGGAATTTTGTATACTGCATCAAATGAATTTAAGTTGGTTGGTAACACTGATAGTGATTGGCCTAGAAGTATAGATGATAGGAAGAGCACTTTCAGATACATGTTTCATATGGGATCGGGTGCAATTTCATGGGCATTCAAGAAGCAACTTATTGTTGCTCAATCTATAGTAGAGGCTGAATACATAGTAGCAAATGCAGTAGCATGTCAAGCTATTTGGCTAAGGAGGATCTTGATAGATTTGAATGAAAGGAAAGAGGATGGAACCACAATTTATTGTGACAACATCTCATCAATTGCATTGTCTAAGAATCTAGTCTTCCATGGTAGAAGCAAACATATAGAGATAAAATATCACTTTATCAGAGAGTTGGTGGAAAATGGGGATATCAAGATGAAATTTTGCAAGTCTGAGTAGTAGCTAGTAGACATTTTCACAAAGCCATTAGGCATTGGAACTTTTGTACACCTAAGAGAGAGTCTTAGTGTAGTTGATTTGGATCAGTAGTGATCCTTGTTTGTTTGGCTTGGGACAAAGGGGGAGTGTTGGAATATTTAATGTTGTTGATGTTTGCCCCTAGAGCCAAATGCCCACCTACCACCCTTGATGAACTCTAGAATAGACATAAAAAATAAATGCGATGGGTGAGTTTTGAAACCATGAAAAGAGGGGGAAGAATATGACAAAAGGAATGCTTTTTAATTCATTTATTCATTGAGTGTGTGTTCAGCAGAACAAAGAAGAGAGTCAGTTTAGCAAAGCAGAGAAGAAAGAAGAAGAAAGTGATCAGTAGATCTAATCTCTCTAGTTACACGTGTTTCCCCTATTCACTCTATAAATTTGTTATTGTTGGATTTGTCCTATTGAAGTAGTGATTGCTCTAGGCACCATTGTATGCAGCCATTAGAGCTGCAAGTTTGAAGTATTGAAGTTGTTTAAAGTTTTAGGGTTATTTTAGGATTTTTTAGTTGAAGCCAAATGCTCCCAGCAAGCATACTTGAATGCATTGATTCTTCTTCTATTCATTGCATTTGAAAAGTTTTTTTAGAAGCTTCAAGCATTGGCTCTCTGGTTTTAATGGTGAAAGCATTCACATTGAAATTCTTCTAAGTTATATTTATCTTCCATTTTGAGCTGAGCTCACTTAGAATTCATTGCTACCGAGCATTGCTCTTCGTGTGCCGAGCTTACTCGACTTCTTCTTGCACCGAGCTAACTCAACACCTACTGCCTATCACTTGACACCTTCACGTGCCGAGCAAACTGCCACTTGGCTCCTCTAGGTGCCGAGCAAAACTGGCACTCGACACCTTCATGTGCCGAGTGAATTTTTAAAGTTTGTGAATTTGATTTTTTATTTCTCTCACATTATCTACTGCATTTGATTTGGCCGAGATGAATGTTGTTGGACCTCCATTTGACCTATTTTTTCCCCTTCTTCTCTTCCACTCCAGCGACTACTCTGATCATTTTCTCAACTCTTCCTGCACATGTTAATTATGGAGCTATTGCTTCATCACTAGAAAAATAGGAAACATAAAATAACCTAAAACTTGGATTTCATTGGAGAATGCTACTGAAGACTATGAATCAATGATGATGTCCATTAATATGAGAAATGGATTGCCACTCTCTCGGTAGATGATAAAAACAATGTCAAAGATGGTATGTTTAGTTGTTCACTTATACCCTTTATGTTTTTCTCCTTTTCCCTAGCTACCACACAAGATAATTTGTAGCTGTGAATAATATTTTATTTTATTTTACTTTTTTAACAAAGTTTTGAAACAAATAAAGACTATTGTTGAACAAGGGACTGACAAACAAGCTCTTCAGGATAATCTTGGTAGGTGTAATTTTCTCCACTCCATACTCATAGTTATCAAGTTTAATAATAGAAGATGTACACGAATTCCCTAACATTTTCCATTATAACATTGAGCAGGACGAAGTCCCTACGCCGTTGGTCTAGCTGCACCATTTTTGAATCCCTTTGTAAAATCTTATGTTCCTGTAGGAATAGATTGGGGAATGGGCAAGTCAAGTGTTATGCTTTAGGTATTCATCTGATAGATTTTGGCACATTTACCTCACATTATTATATATGTTATTAATCGAACTTGTTATGCTTTCAAACACAGAGCATTCTTCTAAAGACCGTGACACAATTAGCATTTGAAAATTTGTTTCAAAAAAGCAATTTGCTTGGACCAGGCGAATCTGAATTATCTATGATTGGGCAAGGGAAACTTTGGAAAATAGCAAATGCAATAGAGAGGTAAATGTAAGGGCGTTGTTTTCATTTCTGAATGTATAGTTGTACAATTGATAATGGTAAGGCTAGATCATGTTGTTTTGTGATGGTTGTCCAACAAAGCTGTTAAATATTTACAATTGAACCTACTATTGAGATTACATTTAAATATTGCACAATTAAAAAAAATCTTAAATTTAACTTTACAAATGGTAAAACTTACATATGTTAAATTTATTATTTAAAATAAATTAATATTTAGAATAATTTAAAAAAATATATTTATATTAATTTATTTTGATTGAAAATAAATTTATTATTTTATATATAAATTTTCTTTATTCATTAAAAACATATTTTATTGTTTAATTATACTTTTAAAAAATATTTTAAAAATATATTATCTTCATTCTATTTTATTAAAGCTCTATTTCATTTACATTTTAAATTTTTTTATATTTTCTTTTATTGAAAACTCTTCTACATTATCATATATGTGATAAATATTAACATGTCATAAAAATCAAATCTTAGATTATATAAAATATAAAGAAAAAGGTTATTTTATTAAAAAATGTCAAAACTCATATCAAATCTTACATTATATAAATTAAATATAAAGAAAAATGTTTTGTACTAAAATTTGTCAAAACTTATATTTATATTATAAAGAGCTGAGTGTATAATTCTTAAAATGTCTTCCTACTATGAGATTAACATAGAAGGAGATAAGGCTAAATCCAATTTTGAATTCATTAATTTATTTCCTTCCACTTGTCACAATAGGCAGGGACTCCTACTCCAACAAAGCTCTTGTTTGTATTGTATCCTTTTATTACTATTTTATTTTTAAGTATATTATTATTATTTTTAACTTTATTAGGTTGATTGTCATTTTAGATCTCACTATATATTGTTACTATATCAGTAATATATTATTATCCATTAATAATATATTAGTATAATTTAATTTATTCATAATGAAATTACAATATGACTTATATATAGTCATTTACTCCAATAATAATTTAGTACATATTTATTCGAATAATTTAGTATAAATTTATTAAAATAATTATTATAACTATTTTATTTTATTAATTTATTTATCTACATTATCATAATTAGGGGAGATGACATCTCTCCACCACAGATTTGTGCTAAAAGGTTCTATACAGCAAGAAGACATCAAGGAGGATAGTGTATGAGTGAACAAAATAACAAACCTGATCAAATATTAATCCATATTGCTGCTAATAGTTCAAGTCTCATGTGGAAAGCAAACTCACTAATCAGTATATTACAAATTGTTTTAAATCCATATTGTTGCAAATCATCTTGGCCGAAGACAATATTGCTGCTACAAAATGTTGGATATTATGGCATGGGTGTGAGTTACTGTCTCCTTAATAACAAACTTGTTTTTATCCACCAAAGGAGAAACCCTCGAGCTAAGATTTTCCTCATATTTAAATACTGTTATAACAATAAACAAATCCATCTTATCATGTATGGTCTATAATTATGTGGGTTTATTAGTCATTAGTTAGAACCCAACCATGCTAATTTATGCTTCATTAGTTGGAGTTTGTTATTATATTGAGCTTTATATATGATCTCAAGAAGAGCATTTGTCTATGGAAAACATTTTGAACAATAGTATAGACCTGGCATGATCAAATTTTTTTAAGGAAGAATTGTTTGAATCTCATCACTCAACAAACTGAGGAGGAAGGGCCCACTCTGAAGAATGCTAGTGATTTCAATAGCTTACATTTGATTTTTTTGAGTTCTTTAATAGAATAAGGTTTTCCTTCATTTCAATAGTTAGTTTTCATAAATAGTTTTGTAGATAGATTAATATCATAGCTAGGTAAGATAGATTAGCAAGTTTTCATTATTATATGGATTATTAATAATAGCCAACATATTCTAAATTTGCTATCATATTAAGAGATAAATCAATATAGAAATATCATATTTATATTATAAAACTACTAGATTAGATTAGTTATATGCTTGGTGTTGGTATTGTTTCTTCTAGATTAGTTAAATTTGTGATTTGTTACATTTGCTATCATCATAGTCTTTAATGTTTGTTTTTGTTTCTAATGTTCCTATCACCAGGAAGTGACAGTTCCTATCACTAGGATTTCTTTAGTTTTTTATAGATTAAATTTTGCACATTGTAGCTGCATTCGTAATCCCTCATTTCACAACTATTATCCATTGATAACATATTGCTTAGACACCTTTCACAAGTTTATGCTCTTGAATTGACATGTATAGACCTACCAAACTTCATTATAAAATTGTTAATTCTTTATTATTATTTGCCCCAGTGTTGGCCTATCATTTTGGTGTCATTGCTAGGAAAAGGTGTCAAAGGCATGTTAGTTTACTGATTTGAGTTAGGAACAATGTGTTAAGATGAAAACTTTTGCAATTGCTAGCCTTGCTTAAGTAACTAATCTTAATTTGCATTGCGTAAATCATATAGATGCATTGCTTTAGAGTTTTGTTTTAGAGTTTGCAAGTAGGCCTTAGAAATTAGATTCATTAGTTACTTTAGAAGTTAATTAAATTTTACATTACCATAAGTTGCTGTGAGTTATTGGTAAAAACAAGAAAATTTTGAAGAAAAATGTTTAAAATGATGCATATTCATGGTTGTTCAAGTACATCAATTTTGGTTGAAAAATGTTTCAAAAATGCAAAATTTGAAGGGAATGCAGGAGGAAAAATGTGCTTGGTGTTGCCCCTTGACCCCATTAGTGGCTGCTGCCCCCAGACTCCCGCCTTCAAATTTTAAAAAAGAAGAAACTAGTGGGGAAATTGCACCGACCAAAGGTGACATTTTTAGACCCCTTGTACCTAACGAATGCATCATAAATTATATTGATCTTCCATGATTATAGGTATGTACAAATGGTATCTTTATGTCTGACCAAGAAAATATCATTGATGAATTCTTAGAACAATGTGATTTTGATGATGAAAATCTACCACTTGTTGTTCTAATTACTATAGGAAAGATGATTAGTGCATATGTGCAAACAACCAAGAGTGCATGGTAAATGAAGTACACGACATTTTTGAACCTGACTACAAAAAGGATGCAAGCAAATAAGTCTTTCCTATAATTGGTCACCTATTTCAAATGCCAACTTGAGAAGATCAAGGTATGCATTATGTTGGTAACATGTATTATCACTCCATTTCATTACAAAGCCAACATATTTCTTCAAAACATACTTCTCCACCTAGTATGTACAATGAATGTAATCAAGCATGCTCACAGCAACTTGTATATCCCTCTTATATTCCACCATATCTATTCTTACCATCTTCATTTCACCCATCCTTGTTCCCATCTACTTTATCTCCTTCACACTCCTTACCATATTCATTATCCCATTTACATTGGACTCCATCCTATCCACCAAAGGAAAATATACAACCTCATAGAATACTTCAAAATAAGGTGGTTGGAAATACATCTAATATTGAGCTTTCAAGCCTCCCTCTACAATCTAATGATGTTCTTAAAATTGATAAATCAACATTGGAATATATCAATGCACTTAAGGAATGTGATTTTGGTTTAATTAAATTAAAAGAGCAATATTATTTATTGAAATATAATCAACTTTGTTCTTCTTTTCTACGTAGTGAATTTCAAATACCTACAAATGAGCTCATAATTCAAATTTCCCCAATTTTAATTATTGGACTCATAAATATCTATGGTAATACTAATCATGCACTAAGTCATATCAAACCATATGCATTCCAAATTTAACAAAAATGCTACCATATCCTCCAAGATCTATATTCTACTATTTTTATACTTATACAAATTGATATTTGGAGGTCTATGGTTAAAATGTGCATCCCTCACATACTTGTTGATTTGGGACCAATAATTGATTAATCACAATCATACAGGATTCTATGCATTAATGGCCAAAATGTTAAAAATGGATGATCACTATTCCTCATTGTTGATTCTTTCCATTGTCCTAAGATGATCAAATACAATATGGATGATTCATTTATTTAGCAAGAATCAAGATATTACTATCTATATATTTTTCATTCTTGGTTCTTGTATATCCAAGTGATTATTCATTGATTACATGTGTTGACTCCTTGGATGATTCAAATTCTCTATAATTTTAGAACCTACATTTAATTTGGGAATACATCCATTGAATTATTGAAATATTTGATTGATCTATCATTCATTAAGGCTCACAACATTCTAAAGATGTGTTACTCTCTTTGGTTACCTAATTTCTTTGGTTATCCTAATGATTTCATGGCCTTGTAGTATGAAGTTAAGTTGAGGGGAATCCCTCCAATCTTATGGTTCTTGGATGATTTTAAATAAAGATTCATTGGTTGTTTTGTTGGTCCTTTTAGCAAACCTTGACATGTGACATCTCTATAATTCAAGGTATGTGTTCTGGTGTTAATTAGCATTGCTATTATATGAACACAAGAGTTTATTTGTATTTATCCATTCTATCAAGTATCTATTCATAGTAATAACTCTATCTATCATTTGTAAAGCTAAATAACCTACTTAATGATAGAGTTATTGAATGGATGATATTTCTTTACTATAATTGATATGCTTGGTTTTGAGAATATGGTTACAGGTCTCTTGTTGTGGTGCGATAATCTTAGAGCCAATACCAGTTAATGATGCTTCTCTACACATGTATTGCATAACATACTATGTTGGCTTTTTTCACATCGTGTGGGCTTGCTAGCTATATGGTGTATATCCATTTCATTGGTGCTTCACTATTCAAGATCACATGAAAATTTTGGCATAGGGTGTTCACCACCTTGAGATGAGATTTCTTTTCCATGGTGATTAATCACATGGAGAAAAATATGAAGCTTGGTCTATGAGATTCATGATTATTCAACAACACATCTGATGATACTTTGAACATAGTACCAACTACTACACTCCTTTCTCGAGTTGTTTCTTCTCTTTGAAGTTCTATGGGAACATTGGAGACCATCATTGGTATTTCACTCTATGACCTTGTCCTTGATAATGAAGGTGTGTTTATTTCAAGAGATGGATATCTCTCATTCTTTACAAGGGTTGGATATGTAGCATGACTTCATGCTAGGTGATTGAGTTTTGTCATTATCAGAGAACTATGTCATATGAGTAGATCATCATCCTTGTGATTACTTCTTTCATCCCAGTGTGCTAGTGTGTTCTTAAAGTTCTCCAAAAAGCATTGAAATTTAGTGGTGTGAGATACATAGATCATTTGTATAGTGTTTCAATATTTCCAAGTTTGTGGAGATTATTCATAATCATCATTCCAAGTTCCTTATGCAATCAAGTCTCAACAGTGCATTCTATATGGTCATGGTAAAAAATCAAGCTTTGGAGGGTATCATTTTTCATCATCCATGTCAGAATTTCATTTCTTTGGTCATTCTATGTAGTTATTGAAAAATTGAAAAAAATGAAAAAAATGAAAAAAAGAAAAAAAAAGGAAAAAAAAGCAATAAAAGATCCAACAATGAAAACCTTCAGGCATCATTGGCCAGTTAATATCTGAAAATTGGTTTCTAGTGGATGTTAACTGTAAAATAAATTCTTAGTGGTGAAAACTATTTTTACAACGTCATTAAGCGGTGAGTGATTGAAAATTGGCTTGCCAATGGTCACTTGTCATTATCAAAATGTGAAAAAATGAAAAAAAATTTGAAAAAGAAAAAGAAAACGAAAAAGAATAGCAAAAATGAAAAATGCAATAATTGGTGTTCTTGGTTTCTCTACTAATTATTATTTTTAGGAACACTCATTGGCTTTAGTGATTATTTTCATTCTTGGCACCTCTTGTTGCTCACTCTTGCAACTTTGCTCCTCTTCAACATGATCGTCAAATCTTTGATCACCTATAGTATGCATTGCTTGTTTAGTTGAGGTGTTTTTAGTAGCATTTGATACCTATTGTATGATCTCCAGTGCTTCAATTGATGATGGTGGTTCCTCAAATTTCCTTCTTTGTTCCAAATTTATGGTTCCTTCTAGTGGTCTTTGTTGATCTTAGATTGGTTTTGACAATTGAGTGTCAACACACTTAAGATATTTACTAAGTTCATGACTAGCTAGTAACACATGTTGAGTATAATATGTATTGATGTCAAGTTGCAATGAGTGCCAAGTCACTCATGTGCTGAGCAAATAGATAGTGCCGAGTAGTTCACGTGCCAAGTGAGTAGTTGATGCTGAGAAAGTTCAAGTGCCAAGAAAGATAGAATTATAGTAAGTGTCGAGCATCAGTATTATCAAGTGCTGAGTAACACAGAATGGACCTAGTCATTTGTAAAGGCACAAACAACTATGTAAACCATTTCTGAACCAACTTATGGATAGATCTCGAAGCTTTGAAGATAAGATCAAATATATTTGGATTTCCTATGTGATCAACATGCAATAAATTAGAAAAATGGAAGGAATTGAGTAGGAAAAATGAATGAATCTCAATTGTAGATTCATACCTAACCCTAAGCCACAAAAGTCTTTTTAAAAGGGAGACAAAGCCCCATAATTTAGCAAGAGTGAATGCATATGTGAGGAGGTGATGCTAGAAAAGATTTGAAGGAAATGAAAGGGGTGAATTGATCAGTTTCAAGGTGACTTAGAAGAAGGACAAAATTGCAGAATTAGTTTGCAGACCAGAGGATCAAGGATACAAAAATTTCATATTAAATAAAAAAGGATCAAGATGGACTAAATTGAGATCTAAAATTAGCAATACTAGATTGTAAGCAGTCAGATCAAACATTCTACTGTATTAGCAGGTTGAAATCCTTTGAACTAAGGTTGACTTAATAGTCATAGTGAAATCCTTTAACAGGGTGACATTCTAAGTGAGTGTTCTAAAGTCCTTTAGCCAAGCACACTTTTAATAAGGTAGGATCTAACAATCCTTTATAAGCCTTTAACAAGGTAGGCCTTTCATAGGGTAGATCATGAGAATGATCAAACTATGTAACCTTAATAGGTGAACTTTATTATTGCAGTAGTGAAGAATTGTGGGTGTCATCCCCACCCCAGTTTTACGTTCTTATTGGATGGTTTCTGAGTAATCATATTTGGTGTCAAGTGTTTATGTGGATGCATTTACCTTACATGTTATTTCAATATGTTGATGCATGCATTGTTTTAAAGTTAAAAGTTTTATTGGTTAAAGATTTGTACTTCTGATTCACCCCCTCCTCTCATAAGTATACATTTCCCATTTGTATTTCCAACAATTGGTATTAGAGTTGAGTTCTCATCAAGAGAAGCCTTATAGCTTGGAGAAAAGATCTTGAAATGGAGGTTTACAAGTTGGGAAAGACCATTGAGAATAGGGAGATTGAGATACATCTCTTACTACAACAACTGAATGAAGCTAGAGATGCCTTGAGAAGTTTGCTAAAGAGAAGGAAAGAGATTGCTATAGCTGAAAATGACACATAATATGAAGAGATTGACACCAAAAAGATATTTGTAGATGGTAACTCCTATGAATTTGATGCAAAAATTGCAAATATCATTGACAAGAATAGAGCACAAGCTGAGGAGATCAAAAATCTTAAGTTGGAACAAGAATCACAAGCTATATTGCTATGTGAAGTGACTGAACAAAAGAAGAAAGATATAGAAGACAAGGTCATGATTGAAGAAGATAAAAGAATTTTGGAAAATATATTGGAAGAAAAATTAGCAAAGCTATCTAGGATCTCAAACATGCAATTGGACACCCTAAGCCAAATGATGAATGCCCATCATGAGTTGAATGTCAAGGACATTGAGATAACTAAATTGAAGTTGCAAAATGAAAAACTAGAGAATGACCTAAAAAGAGAAAAGAAGTTTGTTGAAAGCTTCAAAAAGTCAAATGAAGCTATCAAGTACTTTGAGCAACTAATAAAATCCCCTAGATCCGGTAAAGACACATTAGGATTGGGCTACACAAGCACTAAAGAAGGAGAATCATCCAAAGTTGCTAAGTAAAGAAACAATAAAGGTAAGAATTCTAAACCTACTTATCATCACTGTGGAAAGAAAGGACATACAACTAATATTTGTAGGAGCAAGAATACTAGTTAGAATGCTAAGCCTAAGAACATGACTCATTGTCACAAGTGCAACAAACAAGGTCATCAGGCACATGAATGCAAAACTAGAACCATGCATGCACCAAAATTTGAAGGAAATTGCTACAAGTGTCAAAAGTTTGGACACAAAGCCTTTGAATGTAGATCCAATCCCACATGGTCATCAAGCAAGTCAACAAAGGGAAGAAGCTATGAAAATTTCTATAACTAGGATTACAATATAGGACATAGCTATAATTATTGTCAAGAGTATGAAAACATCCATGAGAATTGCATAAGAACACACTTTGGTGGTAGCTACAACAAATGGTTGAGTCAGACTACATGATTTAACTATTTGAAGACTGGTCATATCAACAAGCATTTCCCAACAAGAACAAAGGCACCTAACTTAGAGTTCAACAAAGGAAAAGGCAAGGTAGATCTTGAACATATCAGAGGAGAGATGAACAAAAAATGGAAAAAGAAATATGGATGCAACACATAAATGAAGGGATCACTTCACCTGATAGGTCAAGTGATCACATCTCATCAAACTAAGCAAAATGAGGTATGTGGGACTAATATTTAAAATGCTTTATCATACGTCAGTTCCAAAAGAAGTTAGTACTAAAATAGATGAATTAGCATGAAGAAAGATGAAATATAATAAGTAAATTCCATGGTTAAATCTTTAAGTTTTCATCTTTCTACCGAGTGTGAAAAGTCCTCTTCAATTATCGAGTAAATTCTAGCGTGTGCTGAGTTGTTAGCCAAAGCCAGTTGAAGCCAAGTCAATAGTAGCTATAGAGTGAAGGAAATTTCTATTGGTGCTGAGTAAGGGTAATTCTTATAGCTTCCAAGTGATGGGAAAACCAATAGATGCCGAGTAAAACAAAAATTGTATTAAAGTTGAGTTTATAGCTGTACATGCACTATGTATTAAATGCAATGTTTTGAAGGGTATAAGGTAGGTTTTTGACCATTTTTCATCATTTCAAACATAGATCAAGAGCAAGTAGAGTGAAGAAGTGATTGACAAGAAAGAACAAATCATTTGCACAAATCAAAGCAAAGATCGAGCGTCAAATCATCGATTTCAAGGTATTCTACATCTGTCGAGCTACATAATTTACATATTTGTTAAAACCCTAGTTTGAAAAATGGCCTCAAGTTCTAAGAATCCAAAGGATAAGGAACCATTTGAAGTTAAACTTTTTAGTAATGAGGTAAAGAAACTAGATTTTAGAGCCATACTCTTAGAAGTTGTCTACAAGAATGATCTAGTAGGTGCATTATCAGTTATTCCACCCAAGGTTGTTATAGTGCAAGACGTGAGGAAGTGTTATAATTGCAAAGTTAGAGGAATTGGAGACATGGAGATATGTTAGGCATATGATAAATTATGTGGAAATGGAGTGTTAAAGGAAGTGTTCAAGATTGTTGAGAGAAAGGGACTAACCTGTGCCCTAGATTTTTCAATTGTCTTCAAAATTGAATGGATCAAAATTGTTCTAAGCATAATACATGACAGATGTCTATGGCTAGATGGTGGACCCATCAAAATTTCAAAGAAGATTATACATAGGGTTATAGGATACCCAACCCTAGATCAGCCCAAGACCCTAAGGAGAAAATCTAAAGAGGTGATTGAGTGAAATGTAGGAGCAAAGTGGAACAAGAGAGGAATGACCATTGACACTATCAAAGATCCACTTCTTGAATTTGTAGTGAGGGTCATATCACATAAATTCTATTAGTAAAGCTTATTGAATAGTGTTCCTTGTATGGTAGTTGATGTAGGATATAAGATTGTGAAGAAAGATCATACTTATGATCTTGCAGAACTACAATTGCAATGAATAATGGAGAACTTAGGAGCAATAAGGAAGTCTAAAAGTGCTCAATGTAAGTTTGTTTCCATATTTATACGCATATTTTTCTATGTTCAAAATGAATTCCCATCTTTTTGTAGAGTAGGATGGAAGACCAATAGGTCAGTGGCTGTGCAAATAAATGAGTATATTGGGCAAATGGGGGACAATTTAGAGTCAGTTATGACTAGTTACTTTGAAGATTTCAAGCAGTCAAAGAAATAGAGGCTGATAATTCATGTTTCCTTGGTGGAGAAATACTACAATGATATTTTCTTTCTTGTGGATATTGACTACACCTTCATCCAGGTTGCAGTGCTTAGAGTCAGATGGCTAAGGCCTTTGGGATATGAAATAAACATTGATGAAGCTTTAGCCACCATAACTACACTTCTTGCAGAAGAAGTTGATAAGACATCTAAATTTTTTGGTAGTTATGATCTTGTCAACTCAAAAGTTGAAATGGAGTTGAAAACAACCTCAACTCTAAAAAAAAGACAATAAAATGTGGAGAAAGTTGAAAGCCAAATTTGGAGAAGGCACTGAAGATGAAGATGATGATGAAGAAGAAGAAGAGGAAGAAGAAGAGCAAGGCCAAGAACCTCTTGCCCTAACCCAAGGCATGGGTGAAGATGTAGAAGAAGAAGGTGCCAAGGAGGAACAAGCCAAGGAAGTACCAGCCAAACAAGAACCAAAGAAGAGGAAGGCTAAAACACAGCCTGCAACATAGCCAAAGGGAATGAAAATTGTAAAACTGAGCCCTGCAAAGCCTACTACTCCAACTACAAGAGCCAACACAAGGGCCACCACTCAAAAGGCTAAGAAGCAAGTAAGGGAAAAGAAAAAGGCTACTGAACAACAAGGTCCTATGAAGAAGAAACTAAGGAGAAAATATGTGACATAACCAGAGACTGATGATGAAAGGACGATGTCAGAAGACACAAGCTAGTTCAGAGTGGTAAGTCATGCTCCCAAGTCTAATATTGAAAACATTTGTGATAATGCTAGGGATAATGCAAACTTAATAGGATTAAAAAATGTTGAATTTAATAAATTTGGTAGAGAAGACTAGGAAACCAATGTAAAACTCATGGAGTCATCTGAAAAGAAATTTCAAGGAAAATTCAATGAGAAGATATCTAATGGAATAGCACTATCACAAGTGGTATTGGCTACAAAGATTGAAAAATTAAAGAAGGTACTTGAGAATATATTCTTACTATACACAAAATTGTGTGACCCCACACTCTTCAAACAAGAGACAAGCCAGAGGATTTTGAGTCTAGAAAGGAATTTGAAGATTTCAAGTACACAACCACCTTAGAATCCAACTCAAGGTGAGAAGCATTTCCATGTAGTGCTCCACACACAAAAAGAACTAGTTGTATTAACAACAAAAGAGGCTAACACAAGAGCCAAGCTAGTCCACATTCAAGCTCCCCTTACCTCTCACATGGAAATACTACAGAAAGAACTATCCTATGCAGAAGTAGTGTTAAGAAAGACCCCAATATTTCAACTAGCCTAGTTCACCTTGTAGCAGAGACAACCATCCAAATCAAATCCTTAGATGTTGCAATAGACAACTAGGATGCTGCTCTCAAGATTGTAATGGAAGTCAATAATAATTTTCTAGATAAATACACACTCAATATATAGACCCTTTGACATAAGTGTCAAAAAGGGGGAGATAAACATAAGATGGAGATAAATGACAAGGGGAGACAAATATGTAAGGGGGAGACATGTGAAAGGGGAGATAAAAGTAAACAGAGAGAAAAGCAAACAAAGGGGGAGTAAATAGTAGAAAAGCATAAACAAGGCATATCAGATAAAGAGTATTAGAATGATTGAAGACAAAAAGTATCAGCAAGAGGTAAATTGACTCAGAGAGATTTTGGATACATAATAGACACATTAACTTAGGGGGAGTCACAAAATTTTGAGGTATATGAATTTGCTACAGAAGTTTTGAAAATTTTGAAGTTTTCTATATATGCCGAATTGGATGTATATTACACTTGAGGAAATTAGATTTTTTATGTATAGTTAAGTGTTTTTGCCACTCATGTCAAAGGGGGAGATTGTTGATCTTAGATTGGTTTTGACAATTTAGTGTCAACACACTTAAGATATTTACTAAGTTCATGCCAAGCTAGTAACACATGCCAATTATAATATGTATAGATGTCGAGTTGCAATGAGTGCCGAGTCACTCATGTGCCGAGTGAATCAAGTGTCAAGCAAATAGATAGTGTCGAGTAGTTCAAGTGTCAAGTGAGTAGTTTATGCCGATAAAATTCAAGTGCCAAGCAAGATAGAATTATAGTAAGTGCTGAGCATCAGTATTATCAAGTGCCAATTAACACAAAATGGACCTAGTTGTTTGTAAAGATACAAACAACTATGTAAACTATTTCTGAGCTGACTTATGGATAGATCTCGAAGCTTTGAAGACAAGATCAAATATATTTGGATTCCCTATGTGATCAACATGCAACCAATTAGAAAAATGGAAGGAATTGAGTAAGAAAAATGAATGAATCTCAATTGTAGATTCATACCTAACCCTAAGCCACCAAAGTCTTTTTAAAAGGGAGACAAAGCCCCATGAGGTGATGCTAGCAAAAATTTGAAGGAAATGAAAGGGGTGAATTGATTAGTTTCAAGGTGACTTAGAAGAAGGAAAAAATTGCAAAATTAGTCTGCAGAATAGAGGATCGAGGATACAACAATTTCATATCAGATTAGAAAGGATCAAGATGGGCTGAATTGAGATTTGAAATCAGCAATACTAGATTGTAAGTAGTCAGATCAAACATTCTACTATACTTTCTAACAACTGTATGAGTAGGATGAAATCCTTTGAAATAAGGCTGACTTAACGGTCATAGTGAAATCCTTTAATAGGGTGGCATTCCAAGTGAGTGTTCTAAAGTCCTTTACCCAAGCACACTTTTAACAGGGTGGGATCTAATAATCCTTTTTAAGCCTTTAATAGGGCAAGCCTTTCATAGGGTAGATCATGAGAATAGTCAAACTATGTAACCTTAATAGGTGAACTTTATTGCTATAGTAGTGAAGAATTGTGAGTGTCATCCTCACCCCAGTTTTGCCTTCTCATTGTAGGGTTTTTGGGTAATCATATTTGGTGTCAAGTGTTTATGTGGATGCATTTACTTTACATGTTATTTCAATATGTTTATGCATGCATTTTTTTAAAGTTAAAATTTTTATTGGTTAAAGATTTTTACTTTTGATTCACCCCCCCTCTCAGAAGTATACATTTCCCATTTGTATTTCCAATAGTCTTCTCTTCGATGCTTTTAGTCAGATGGTATTTTGTGGTGTTGCAGTTATAGATGCTTCTCTTCATTCATTGTTGTAGATTCCTCCATTTTTGTGACCACAGTTGTTGAGTTACTCTCTGTTTTAGGTTTTGTCTCTCTACACATGCATGTTGGTAAAACAATCAATTTTGTTTTTCCTTATTTATCTCTTAACTTTATTTATATTGCTTATTATGTTGATCACTATGCAACATCCCTCCCTATCTTTTCCTTGTTTCCTATGGATAGTCAACCTTTAAGTTGGGGGGAAGAATGTCACCCTATTATCTTCCATTTGTTGCCCTTACTAAACCCATCATACTATCCATTATATCCATTGAACAATAACCTTTGTTTTTGTCTCTCATCTCTCCTGTTTCACCCATTTAAACTCCTCTTGTGCAAATGAAAATAAATTTCTCCTATATGAAACCTTTTGAGCCATGATGCTATTAACAATGAAAATCAAAGCAAAAAGAAAAAAGAAAAGAGAAAAAGAAAAGAAAAAGAAAAGAGAAACAACTTATGAAAAGTTGAAAGAGATATCCCTATTGAAGAAAATATAACAAAGCTTGTTGTATGAAGCAAAGAAAGGGATTTGTATTTATAGATGAGTTATCATGGTTTGGGGTGGAGACAAAGCCAAAAGTATAAATTCAAAGTGCTTTTAGTTCACACCAAAAACCTCTTGAACATAATGATTGCACAAGGACATGCAATAAGCTAAGTTGGTGGGAATGATAAGAGAAATTTATGTCCCAAATTATGCCATATTTTACCCTTCATATAAGCCTTCAAGTTCATTTCAATATCTATTTTAATATTCCATTTTCTCTTTCTATGTTGCATATGATCTAATATGTGTAAGTAATGTTTAATTTAGCTATTAGATAAAGTATGTGAATTATAAGTTGATATGTCTTTATCTAACATGTTGATAATGTGTTATGGTTCTTCGTATCACTTGCTATGCATCTTCCTGTAGCTCTTTCATCACTAAAAAGCTCCATCAACTATGAAATAGATATATTTGCTGCAAATATTACCCACAATACATGAATACATGGAGATGACAACAAGGAGATTTAAGTGAAGATGTTAAGAAACCTGTGTTGCATATTTATCAACTAAAAATACCATGGTTCTCTCCACCATAGATTTGTGCTAAAAGGTTCTATATAGCAAGAAGATGTTAAGGAGGATAGTGTATGAGTGAATAGAAAAACAAACCTAATCAAATTTTACTCCATATTGCCGCTAATAGTTCAAGTCTCACATGGAAAGCAAACTCACTAATTAGTATATTAAAAACTGTTTTAAATCTATATTGTTGCAAATCATTTTGGTTGAAGATAATATTGTTGCTACAAAATGTTGGATATTATGGCATGGGCATGAGTTACTATCTCCTCAATAACAAACTTCTTTTTATCCACCAAAGGAGAAATCCGTGGGCTAAGATTTTCCTCATATTTAAATACTATTATAACAACAAACAAATCCATCTTATCATGTATTGTCTATAATTACGTGAGTTTATTAGTCATAGTTAGAACCCAACCATACTAATTTATACCTCATTAGTTGGAGTTTGTTATTATATTGAAGCTTTATATATCAGCTCAAGAAGAGCATTTGTATATGAAAAACATTATGAACAATAATATAGACCTGACATGATCAAAATTTCTTAAGGAAGAATTGTTTGAATCTCATCACTCAACAAATTGAGGAGGAAGGGCCCACTCTGAAGAATACTAGTGATTTCAATAGCTTACATTTGGTTTTTTTGAGTTCTTTAATAGAATAAGGTTTTCCTTCATTTCAGTAGTTAGTATTCATAAATAGTTTTGTAGACAGATTATCAAGTTCTCATTATTATATAGATTATTAATAATAACCAGTATATTCTAAATTTTCTATCATATTAAGAGATAAATCAACATAGTAATATCAAATTAATATTAGAAAACTATTATATTAGATTATTTATATGCCTGGTGTTGGTATTGTTTCTTCTAGATTAGTTGAATTTGTGATTTGTTACATTTTATATCATCATAGTTATTAATGTTTGTTTTTGTTTCAAATGTTCCTATCATTGGGATTTCTTTAGTTTTTCATAGATTCAATTTTGCCTATTGTAGCTGCATTCATAATCCATCATTTCATGACTATCATCCCTTGATAGCATATTGCTTGGACACCTTTTGCAAGCTTACACTCTTAGATTGACACATATAGACCACCCAAAATTCATCATAAAATTATTAATTCTTTATTATTATTTGCCCCAGTGTTGGCCTATCACAAGTGTAAGAACAAAGTATGCAAAGTTATAGTTGATAGTGCTTCCAATGAAAATATAATCTTAGTAGAAATGGTTGAGAAATTGAATCTTCCAAGAGTACCTTGTGATTTACCTTATAGAGCATATGGGTTAGGAGATGAACAATGGATTGACATCTTTGAAAAGTCATATGTTTCTTTTAATATTGGACTATAATTTTATACCATTGAATGTGATATTATGCCTTCAAAACATTGTCACATGATTTTGGGAAGAGCATGGAAATATGATTGGTCAACCATGTATGATTGTAGAGAGAACATATATATCATCAACAAGGATGGAAAGAAGATGGTGTTGTTTCCATTCAAGGATGATGTAACTTGGAAGGAATCAAGAAGTCTAGGCCTTGTTGATAGGATAGAATTCCCAATGCATAATGAATTGAAAGAGGAAGTCAAAGAAGTTTTGGTAGAGGGTAATGAAATTGTGGAGAAGACAACCATAAAGAGTGCAAATGTATGTGAAGTTGGGACAATAATCTCAACAATGACAGATGTAAGTTGTCCTTTGGAAGAACAAGAACACAAAGTGCAGCAAGAAGAAGTGCAAAAAGCAAATGTTGATGAAAGAGTTATATAGGAAAGTCATATGGGATTTGAGTATGATGAAGTTGTGGTTGGACTCCTAATGTTTCCTTTGAAGATAGAGATGGGTATAATGCTAGAAGGTACTCCTATGAAAGAGAGTTTGGAGGAAAATAATGAAGCTTTCAAATTGCATGGTGAAGTGAAATGCCAAGAGGAATGACATGAGGATGAAGATAAAGAATGTGTAGCAACAAGCCATGGAGAAGAATCTAATTTATGGAAAGAGTTTGCAGCCATCATGGGAGAATAGAAAAGGCATGGTGGTAGTCTAGTGATTCAACATGAAGGAGTTTCCAAAGAATAGATATCAGATGATGTTATGGACAAAGAAGAGGAGGCTGCATATGTTTATGAAAAGGTAATGTATTTTTTTTTGGGAAATGAAGTTCAAAATACATATTCAAGTGTATTTAACAATAATAAAAATTCAAAAGGTGATGAAGTTACAAGTGTATGTAGCAGCCATCCAGATTTAGAATATGATGAAGTGGATGCATAGTGAGTAGAAAAATATTTTTATTTTACAAGTGGGAGACAATGCAAAGGTAAAGATAAAGGAGAAGAAGAAAGATCCAAAAGATAAGAGTTGAAGCAAGGCCAATATTTTAGATGTAGGACAAGTACAAACCAAAAATCAAGATGAAGGAACCTATTTGTTTTTCTAATATTTTGTTTTGTAGGTTTTTACAAGGGACATGGAAAATTTTGAAATTTGGGAGTATGGTGCAGGGGCACAAAGAAAATATAAGGAATATTTGAGTTTAAAATACAAAATTTTAAATGTTAGCATGTGTGTGTGTGTGTGAGTTTAGAGTTTTATGTTTTTAAATAAAAGTCATTTTCCATGTGGTCGAAATGTTTAAGTGGAATTCTTATAAGCCTACCCAATATTATCCACTTAGGAATTAGTCTTAGTTTATTTGAATTTGTTTTGTGTGAGTTAAAAATTTTCTAGTTTTCAAAAAAAAATTATGGGGGAAAATAAAAATTAAGAAAATGATGTATATTCATCGTGTGTTGGCATTCAAAATGTAACTACCACAATAAAGTTGTGATGGCTTCTTGGGAGTTAAAATAGGTGGATCTTTCAAAAAGGAGAAATGAGTGCATATAGTAGGAGAGATTTTTGGGAGAAAGTTAATAGAATGAAGTCCTTGAGTTTGCTTGTAATTTTCAAAAATTTATGATGCATGGCTGAGGTTGTGTAGTATTACATGCATATTTCCATATATGTTTAGATTTATTTTTTGAAAACACTTGAGATCTCATATTTATATAGCTTGGTTGTTTTCTCATTTTTCATTCCTTATAGGCCATAACTCTATTTTTTTGGGAGTGGCCTTTATATGGAGGTTATCTAAAGATCCTTCAATAGCCCGTATTGACCATTGGAGTATTCTCTTTACTTTCATGCATTTTTTATTTTATTTTTGTGTTGTTGTCTTACATCATGTTGCAAGAAAATCAAATGATTATACAAATTTAAGTGGGTCACATCTCTATGTGTTTATCCAGTTTCTTAAATGTTTACATGTTTGCCACAAAGTCTTTGCATATTGAATCAGAATAAAGTTTAACATTTTTGGTTATCCAAACCCCTCTCCATCATCATCCATTTTAAGATGGTATAGAAATGTCCAATCACTTCCTACCCCAATTCAAAACTCAAATCAACAAACGATGTCTTCTACGAAAAATTCCTATAAGAATGATACAATGCAACATTAATATCTTTGAAGATTACTTATCTGAATGCTCTCGAGTTATTTTCTACAATCTGTGAATTCTTTGTGCTTATTTAGGTTGGTAACATATTATTCAATTCATGTTTCTTTCCTATTTTAGTTGTTTGAATTCATGCTAATTTCTAGATTTTAGTGCTTGTTATGCATGTTTTGTTTCCCAATTTGACTACTTCTAAATCATCTATTTTACCCAATTTTATTACTTTAACTAACAAGTGAATGCTTCATGGTCATTACTAATATGTATTATAATGTATAAGAATTATTTTTCTTTGTTTCGTAATGCTTATTCCCTATTATTATATGCATAATGAAGGCATTCATAAAGTTTAATGGAAGTATTTTTTCCATTGTTGCAATTTCTATTGCATGATTATTTTCAAATTTTGCTGCTTTACCAGCTTAGTATCTATGCTTAATGAATTCTTTATGGTAGTTCTTAAAACATGCTTTTTTTATTTCATTATCGTCTATGATGTATTCTATGATAAAATGCATGTGTCTATCTACTAGTGTTCTTATAAGTGCACTCTCACATTTCATAATATTGTCTTGCTTTTATATTTTTTTAAAGAATACCATGCTATTCCCCTTTCATTTGTATAATTTTTTCAATGAATACATTACAAAACTAAATGTACATTCTACACAATTAGTTAGGTGATGTATTCACTGATGAAATGTACTTAACTTTACATTATGCATAAATAGTTATCTGATGTATTCACTTTGTTGTCTATGACTACATTAGAATACTAACTTTTTATAGCACACAATTAGATGTCTTATGTAATCAATAATTTTGTGTACTTGTCTACCTACTTAAGCTATGATAATTATACTATATGATTTGATATTTCTATCTATGTTTTGTAATTCAATCAAATAATATAAATGGTTATTATCTATTATTTTTATTCAGGTATTCTTAATGGAAGAAAGTTTCAATATTCAACATTAGGTATCTTTTTAGGAGTCACTCAAAGACCAATAGAAACAAACCAAAAGATAA